>OZ019961.1:1113823-1681323 GCA_963970385.1 Theonella swinhoei | reverse complement strand
GCACTTTTGCATACCTGACACAATGTGACCACCCACTACTACGTACCCACTACTACTATATATGAGAATCTTAGTGGTACACTACAAACACACACAAAGCAGTGTAAACTCCAGATGTACTTGAGATAAGTGAGCTTTTTAGTACAGTGGGCTATGGGATAAGAGAAAGTGCTGGATTTCAGCTAAGAACATGCCATTCACAGGGTACTAGAGCTGCTACTTTGTATTCACATTTCAAGGAGTCCTGATTTACTTACCATTCAGGATAAGAGGTAAGGGCAGAAAGGCCCTCATCATCATCCGTGGTGTACTGCAGGGTGGAGTCAGGGGGGAGAGGGATGAGAGGGAGAGAGGTAGCGGGGGGTGAGGGGAGAGAAAGGGAGGTGGCAGAGATGGGTGGAGATGTGATGGTGGGAGATACACTAGATGGCTGGGAGGAAATTGCAATGTCAAGAGGGAAGATTGAGGCTGGAGAGGTGGTTAGGGCTGGCTCTAATACTGCAGGGAGGAAGATTGGAAATAACAATGGTTTGTGGTTGACAATATTCAACCCATGAGACTCACACATGCATCTACATTGTACCCATGTACATGTAGCTTTAGTAAGGCAAAAACACACAAACATTGCAACAGTGTATGTTTTTTATACTGTGCGTACAGAGTTGTATTTCTGTATTGAACACTACTAGGCATACTACTGCTCTCTTTCTACATATACATGTATATATAATAGGGATCCCTATATACACAGTACTACCCCACCTTGTGATAGATGTGTATGTATGTATGTGTAAACGAAAACTAATTAAGGTCTGGAGTTTATGTTGTGCAGCTTATGTTGTTTATATTTCCCAAAGCACCTGATTCCAATTGTGCTTCTGTGTCATTTACAGAGTACTGTTGTGTTTGTTTAACATGAAAACGAAAGCAAAGCTACATGTACACGTAACAGCATGACACAGTTTGTACATGTACAAACACATGCAGTGCTTACTCTGTTGAGTGTTTGTGTTGTCTAGACTGGTCATGTCACTGGAGGGAGAGGTAACAGTGAGAGAGGAGGAGGAGGAGGAGGAGGGAGGAGGAACTGAGTTGATGGGCTCCACTGTCACTGATGGCAGCTACATCAGGGAGAAATGGGAGAAGGAGAGTGAGGAGGATGTGTAGAGGACAGTGGTAGGGAAAGATAGTGTAGAGAAGAGTGAGAACAGTGATAGGAGGGGGAGATAGTGGTAAAAGGGGAGGATAAAGAGATGAAATATACTCTGGTGTATTTACCACAGGAAGGTCATTCAATGAAGAGTCTGAGAAACTAAAGGTGGCAGGTGTAGGGTCGAGGGACACCCGTGTCCTCTTGGCAGGAGGAGCCACACCATCAGAATCAGTCAACATCAGATACTTGCTATCACTAGTGGAGACATATATGCACAAGCCTGATATATACATGTAGATGAGCTGAGAGGCTTGACTTACGGCCTCCTCCTATTGCTAGAAGGCAGTCCTCCTTTGTACACAATGTGAACCAGGAACTGTATTATCTGCATGGAGATTAACACATGTATATCTCATTCTGCACTCATATACTGTACATGTACATTGTATGCACACAAGGTGCCCCAGCTCTGAAAGTCTGCTATGCTGCAACAATTGCACACGAAAAATGCAGGTACATGTACACCACAATGAGCAAGGCAAACAATGGATAGCTGTTTCAACATCATGTATGCCTATAGCTGCTCCGGCAGAGCATGGACTTATAGTTATAGCAGTTGTATCTCAGTACATGTACGTGCCTTGTTGAGAACTCTCTGTTGCCTTGTGTGCTTCTCTTTCAGCAGTTCAAGTTCCCTCTTCAAATGTATGTTGTCCCTACACATCACACAGCAGGTAAGGCAAATATGTGAGTGAATGAGGGAGTAATGCAAACGTATGTGTGTGTGTGCATTGAGGTGATGAGAAGGGAGGAGGGAACTGGTGATGAGGTAGTGAGTAAGTGGGGTGGTGAGTGAGTGGAGACAGGTATGTGAGTGGAGGTAGGTAAGGAATATGGCCGGTAGGGTGGTAAGTGAAGGAGTGGGGATAAGCGTTGTGATTCATGAGTAAGAGAGTGAGTGAGTGAGTGAGCAAGTGAGTGAGTGAGTGAGTGAGCGAGTGAGTGAGTGAGTGAATGAGTGGTGGTAAGCGAAGTGGCCGGTGATGAATGAGTGTGTGGTGAGTGAGGTGGGTGGTGAATGAGTGCCAGTGGTGAATGAGTGAGTGGTGGTGAGTGAGTGAGTGAGTGGTGAGTGAGGTGGGTGGTGAGTGAGGTGGGTGGTGAATGAGGTGGGTGGTGAATGAGTGAGTGGTTGTGAGTGAGGTGGCCAGTGGTGAATGAGTTAGTGAGTGGTGAGTAAGGTGGGTGGTGAATGAGTGAGGTAGGTAGGTGGTGAATAACCGAGTGAGTGGTGAGTGAGATGGGTGGTGTGAATGAGTAAGTGAGCGGTGAATGAGGTGGGTGGTGAATGAGTGAGTGAGTGAGTAAGTGAACAGTGAGTGAGGTGGGTGAGTGAGTAAGTGAGTGAGTGAGTGGTGGCCTGTGAGGTGGCTGATGGTGAATGAGTGAGTTGTGAGTGAGGAGGGTGAGTGAGGTGGGTGAGTGAGTGAGTGAGTGAGTGATGGCGAGGTGAATGAGTGAGTGAGTGGTGGCGAGGTGAATGAGTGAGTGAGTGGTGGTGAGTGAGGTGGGTGGTGAGTGAGTGAGTGGTGAGTGAGGTGGGTGGTGAGTGAGTGAGTGGTGAATGTGGTGGGTGGTGAGTGAGCGAGTGGTGAGTACTCACTCACACACTTACTCATTCACCACCCACCTCACTCACTACTCACTCACTACTCACTCACTCCCCACCTACCTCACTCACCACCACTCACTCACTCATGAGGTGGGTGGTGAATGAGTAAGTGAGTGAGCGGTGGTGAGTGAGGTGGGTGGTGAATGAGTGAGTGGAGTAGGTGTGATAGTGAGTGGGGGGTAACGTGTTAGAGGTGAGTGAGTGTGGATGCATGTGGTGAGAGGGAGTGGGGTACACACAATCTCTCTCACTGTCTCATGGTCTCCAGCATGCCTCCAATATTCTCCTGCTTGCCCTTCATATGGTGAATGTCAGTTAACACTCTACTCAGCTCTGGATTCTTCTCTTCTGTGCTGATCCGACTACTCACTGGCTACATGTGAACACAAATAGAGTGCACAAAGAACATTAAGAATTTATAACTACGTGTACTAGGGAGTAATGCAATGACTAAACGTGGTATTTGAGAGAGCAGTTATATACACGTAAATGCCTTTGTTTCTTCTACAGGTGTATGCTTACCCTTCTTTGGACAAGATAGAGCAGTTCTGGGTGGCCTCTCCTGAAGTTGGGGTGCCAGAATTCAATGGGCTCACTTGTCTGTACTTTGGACAACACACCCTGCTCCGGATGAGACACCTTACGGAACCCATCTGAGGTGCAATAGGGAATACACATATAGGAGTAGGGTATCATCCACTTGAAGTACATGACTTAATAATCCATGAGATGCTTAGAAAGAAAGGAAAGGCAACACAACACAACAGAAAGACAAAGCAACACAACACAACTTGCCCAAGTTGTGTTGGGACTCGAATCTACGACCACCCGCTTGCTAGGCGACGGCTGAGCTACCGAGGCAGCTCAGATGGCTGGGCTCGAATCACACACACATTGTACAATACAAAGCAACCAAAGCACCTCAACCAAAGCATGACAAACCAGATACACAGGTGAATTCCAACTTAGTATAAAGGAGAAGGCCACGGCAATTAAACCAGCAAAGACACCAAACACCAAACCATGACTTAGTGCTGTCATATGACCTAGAGCCAATCAGATTCTTCCATTTGGTCACATGATTACCATTTTAAACAACTTAATGAACACTTTTCTGTGCATTAAATGGTTAATGCACACTTTTCATTAATTTTTGTGTCCACGGGCGTGCAAGCGTCCAGCTGCTTCGCCTCTGGATACTCGGAGTAGGCTACCGTGCGGGTATCCAAGCGAATACGAGTATGTCTTAGCTGCTTCTCCTGATGTGTCGCTTGTGTGGGGGAGCAAACCAACAGTGCACCATTCTCCTGGCCGCTCTCTCTCTCTCTCTCTCTGTCCCGATGCGTTTTCAAAACCTTCCTCGATTCCGATTGGTTCTAGGTCACATGACAGCACTAAAATGTTTAGAAAACACTGCCCAAGTACATCATGTGGTTTCATTAGTGCACTCGGAGAATGCAATAACACTCTCAATGCACGAGCCTATGGCTCGTGCATTACGTAACCTCGAGTGTTATTGCATCTCCTCGCGCACTAAGTCTAAACAGCATAATGCACTGGGAAGTGTTCTCTAAATATTACTTAATCATCCATGAGATGCTTAGAAAGAAAGCAAAGGCAACACAACACAACAGAAAGACAAAGCAACACAACACAACTTGCCCAATGTACATGTACATATTGCCCCACAGTGCATATGCAAAATTGGGAACATACACCGTACATGTACAGCATGGGGTAGATACACGTATCTTTAAGTTACATGAGATCAGGGCACGTATTCTTCAGTTGTTAATGACTTCTTTAGGAAGCTGAGCACTCTAGCTACAATCTTGCTGGATTAGTGATTAATGATCTTACTGTTTGACACTATTGGAGTGCATTACTTCATGTGCAAGAGACCTCTAAAAATGACAGTTCTTGCTCTGTTTTGGGGAGTGGCTCCAAACTTTACCATAGGGGTGGGGGGTTCCAAATGGGAGGGGGTTTCTGAATACAGTCGATTATTTCAGCTCCTCATACACACGAAGGCCATGTTTTACAGTAGTAGTACAGCAAGAGCATACACCTAACTAATACTGTAAAAATCTGGATGCCTTGTGCTTGAGGAGGTGAAATAATGGGCTGTGTTCAGAACCCCCTCCCATTTGGAAACCCCTGCCTCTATGGTATAGCAGCATTTCTGACTTGGTGGTAACGGAATGATTTTTCAAAACCTACACATGCACATATATACATGCACGCACACACACACATACACACACATACACACACACACACACACACACACACACACACACACACACACACACACACACACACACACACACACACACACACACACACACACCACCTCTTACAGAGATTGAGCTGACGCACAAAACTATTGAAGTTATTGTGCTTGAAGTAGTGGGGGAGAATTTCTTTAGAAAAGTTCGGATAGTCATGGACAATCACATTCTTCCCACACTGTACAAAAACACACAAATGCCTATGAATTCCAAATAGTGCACACCATCGAAAACCGATACTTGTACATTATTCACTGAGTCAGTAAGCATACCTCGGACCAGGATATAAGCTTCTCATAGTCTCTGTTATCCAATATACTCCAGACCTTATTGATGAAAGCTGCAACATTCGGAGGTGGGGGTCCCGGGGTGATTGTGTACGCAGTTACTGCATGTCGCGGGTGAGTCGGACTAGCCATTGGTCAACTTCATGAACGAGAGAGTCCAAGCAAGGAGAGATCAACTTGACAACTAGCCCAGCATGTACACTTCATAGATGTTTAGAGGATGACGTCATGTAAAACATGGAAGGTCAGAGGTCAGAATGGTTACACACGTGTAGCTCAGCAGGATCCTCAGAGTTGATGAGAAATTGTAGTGTTGTACGTATGCCGCCCAAGAGGAGAAGACGAGAGGGAAGAGGCTGGAAGAGGAACAAAGTGAACTGCAAATTCTGTCATCTGTGTTGTGTTACATGTACTACACGTCCATTGAGTACATTTTTATGTTTTGTTCAGCGCAATAAGCCAAGCCAGAATGAACCAGAAGACAAAGGTGTCCGAGGTGCAGGGTACACTCCTATTGTTAAAGAAAATGCTCGCTTTGTGAAATACTACCAGGTGATGAGGGTGAGGGGAGTGAGTACATGGTGTACATGTGTTTACCGATACATACAGGTGACCCCTCCCCCCCTCCCCCCAGATTTTATTTGAACTCTGCTGTAGTGATTGCATGCAGTAGGTTATACATGTACATCCCCTCCCCTGAACAAAATGAAGCCTTGTCCAATATGGACACCCTTGACCAAGTTGGAGTTTGTCCTCACTGAATGCCATGTGTCAGAGTGTCCTCACTTCAGAGAGTGTGGTTCCAGTGTATGTCTGCCTGCTATCCACCTACACATGTTCTCCCTCCCTCTGACGTCTTCCTCAGGGTCTTGGTGTTGTACCTGCTGAGGAGTGGGATGAATTCATGGCCATTATGAGGCGGCCACTTCCCTCCACGTTCCGCATCACTGGCACTCAGCACTTAGCCACTGCTGTGAGGCAGTGTCTACAACACACTTTCTTCTCTCAACTGACCGATGCCATGCAGAGAGGTCTTGGAGAAGGGGAAGAGCTAACTCCACCTACCCCATTGCCATGGTGATTTAGAAGTAGCAGTGGATGCAGTGGAAGTACAAGTGTTTCTATTCTGATAAAGGGCTGATTTGAAAACACATTAAGACTACTGACTACTGAGTAACTGACAAACGTATTGCTTAACTCCCTTTCTACTGATCTGTAGGATACAACTTTATGATACCCTCCCTACAGCTAAACTCAGTTGGCAGAGCATTTGGGTACTACTCACGGTCACTCTTTCAAGTGGGGTAGAGCCCCATTCATTCACACTGTCCACCGGATACTAAACGAAAATGTTTTAGTATCTGTGTTCTAAGCTACATGTAACTAACTGACAGACAGACAGACTGATTGCTTAACCCCACTTGTGCATGTGTGCCATGGGTAAAACTGCACTGCAAACCACATGTATGTAGGGTGTAGTCTGTTTCTCTAAGATGACTAGTCTTCCTACATCTTGTATTGCACCCATAGGTACCCCAACAACCTAGCCTGGCATATTCCACTGACCAAGGCCTTCATTCGCAAGTCTCCAGAGGTGTCCAAGTTCCACCGTTTCCTTGTGGATGAGAGTGACCAGGTACGTATGCCACGTCTTCTTAGTGTGTTTATGTTTTTGCTGACAGTAGGGTATATATGGTGATTGATTGTAGGGTAACATCAGTCGCCAGGAGGCTGTCAGCATGATCCCTCCACTGCTGCTGGACGTTCAACCACATCACAAGGTACATGTATGTACTGTGTTGGGACTATGGTTTTGGTAGACTCCCATGTTTGATTCTCAATATGGCACCTCCAATGTGGACCTCTAAAGACAACACACATTACAACCCACCCAAGGTAGACACTTTCCATTAGAGAAGGAGCTTCCTTAGCAAGATATGATCCCAGCCACAGTGCTCTGTATTCCAGGGTTCTCTGTATTCCATTTTGAACAACTGAGCTAGTGAGTCAGCTTAGCTGGCTGGGCTAATCCCACATATATGCAATAGAGGCTAAGTGTTTCAACCTACTACTAACTGGTCTACCGAGGCAACTCGATCATCTGACTGAATTGAATTGCATGTACATGTCTTGGGTGAAGTGCATTGTGTTGCCTTTGGAGTCTCCTGGTTTATATTTCACATACAAAATAAGATGAAGGGTTACTAAAACCTGGCAATTATTATCAAACTTAATGTAATATGAAGGCAATCAGGTAGCAGGTAGTAAAACAGTAGAACTTCATTAAAGTCAAATCAGGGGTACCAGCCTGTAATTTCAACTAATATACACTAGGAGAATGCAGTGCATTTATGGCGAGCAGACCAAGTCCACCAAGTCATGCCAATGAGCTAATTTCGGGAAATGTGCATGTAGAACTCACATACATGTACATGTATAACATTGCAGTATGTACAGTGTGAGTCACATACGCAGAAATATTGCCTGTTGCATGACTAAATGGGACCACAGATGGGGATACTGGCAATGGGAATTTCACTTAGTTAATGATGTTCCACTTAAGTGTGAAAGTGAACTTCAAAAGCTCGTGTACAGCTCAGACCTAGATGTAGGTGTACCTCCACCTCATTCTGTCCAGGTACTGGACATGTGTGCAGCCCCAGGCTCCAAAACTGCTCAACTGATAGAGATGATTCATGCTAATGATGGGGACTTCCCATCAGCCTCTTCATTACCCGGTATTTGAAATGTGTACACTAGAATTCTGTCTATACTGTGCTGCTTCAACTCCTCTTCCTCCTCTCTCTCCCATTCCCCCTTAGCTGGTGTGGTGGTGGCCAATGATGCAGACAACAAGAGGTGCTACATGCTGGTCCACCAGGCCAAGAGACTGAAGAGCCCATGTTTCATGGTCACCAATCATGATGCCTCTGTCTTCCCCATGCTCTACTATCATGATGTGAGTATATATCTCAGTTTCTAATTATTGGCAAGCGTAGCGAGCCCTCCTAGTGATCTGAACAGGCACCGTACATACTGTAATGTTATACGTGCTTCTAATTTTGCGTGCGCACTCTCCCACTCGTCAACTATGCGTAGCATTCCACTAGTAACTTTAGTGTGATAAAAGGTAAGTCAGTAGTAGTGATGCCCTGTGACTCTATTAGTAATCTCATTTCAGTGTGTTAAGACTCCCTACATTAGTGTCAAATATTAATGGCATGTAGTGTTTGTGGATTTGCAAGTTATCCTTCAATGTGAAATTAGACATATACCTACCATATACATAAATATATGTATACCCATACTAGATGGTAGGATGCTTTCCTGCATTAAAGGCCTGGTTAATTCCTTTTGTAAGAACGACATGTAGAAGTTGTAAGAACTCGTGCTTATCTTATTGTGTTGCTAATTCTATAGCGGCACTTACTTTGTACTCATGTATAATTTGACTGTGTTGTGGTGGCCAGCTTCCAATCAGGGGATATTGAAGACACACCACACTGTACAGGTCTAGTGTATAGGCATATGGCATGGAGCATGCATTCCATTGGATGCCTGCCACTTCAAAGTCCTTCAATATCAGGTTATGTTGACCTTCTAGGAACTCTGCTTATGTAACATTACTTCATTGGATGGATAGTTGTAAATTACTTTTAGCAACTCATACGTTTATATACGTACATGTATGCCGGTTCATGTGTAATTATATGAGAGTGTGTTGGTGGTTGATAAAGTTTACTTCAAGTTCACACATAAATTGCACGCCAATTACATATGTAGTAGTGATGGGAATTCACACACACATACATGTAAGCATGCACACAGCAATTGAAGTGAGGTGTGTATTAAATGATGTACGTGTATTTATATGAGTCGTTCAATTGTCAGTGTGAGAATAGTTGTGAGGAGACAGAGAGCCATACTCAAGTGTGGTATCACTGCATGAGCTGTATGGGAGGAAAGACAAGCTGTGATTACATGTTAACACATATATCTTCACTACACCATGTACAATAATTGGGTGAGTGGAGAGAGCCCACCTAGTTGTACCGCTGGAAAATATTTGTATATAATTATGTTGTTTCATTGTTAAAAAAAAATATATATATATATATATAAAATATTTAATATCCTTTTTTGTGCAAGTTTTTGAAATTTTGTCATAAAATTGATATTCAGCTTACAACTACATGTAGTTTGCTTGTCCGCAATGCTGTAAGCATTCATCTATATATAATAATTAACTTACATGTGGATGTATCCCCAAATGTAGTCTCTAAGATGTAGCTGTTGTTTCCCCTCAACCCCTCAATTGATACATATATCATAATACCAGTAGAGTTTCTTTGTCTCCCACCTTCTCCCTCCAACCTCTTCCTCCTTCCCACTCCGATGAAACCATCATTCTGCAGCAGGTCTTCTGGTGTAACAAACACGTCATCAGTGGAATCAGTTTCAATGCGAATGTCATATAGAGCAGAATTGGGGTTAGGGATTCTTGTTGAGGCATAGAGTATCACTCGACCTGCTGCTACGTTTAATCGCAGGGTCATCCCCTCCTCAGGTAGTTCGTATTGAAAGTAGCTGACACTGCCCAGTAGTTGTGTAGATACTTCAACCATATCTTCTACAAACACTCTAGCAGGCACTACAAGTGATGAAGGAAGATGGACAATATATTATTGACCAATACATAGTGTAACAGTGGTGGAGGTATCAGTGTCATGTATAGAATGAGTTACAGCTATACATGTAGTATGGAAACACTGGACTTAATGGCATGCTTCTGGAGAGAGCCTATGTAAAATGCAGAGTTGATGTTCATACAAGTGTATACATAATTGCAGAGCGTTGGTCAAGTTGGGATTCTGACCCAGATTATATGTACTGAGGCACTGGATCTCCGGTGGTAGAATGAATGTGTTTATCCTAAGGCTTGAATCCTTGATCCTATGGCTTATCTGACAACAACTCAGGTTCTACGCACTAATAGTCTATACCATCAATGTGTATCTCTTACTCACCTCTGCAAGCCTCATCACTGAGCACTCGCTGCACTCCCTGCAGTTCTATCACATTGAACCCACCAATCAGAGTTGCAAATTCTGGTCGAGATGCTATGCCCATCAGCTCATTAATCCTAATCGTTTTTTGACCAATTCCAACAGCAAACACAATAACATTATCATTATGTAGAGCCTCTGCCGAGGGAATAGTCAAATTGTGGTCCACGTTGGATCTCCCGTCTGTGATGACGATTACTACTCGTGGAAATGCTGACTGGAGTGGTCTAGCTCCGCCTTCCTCTGTGAACAGTCTCTGACGTACAGTACGGAGTGCACCCGAAGTATTAGTACTGGGCCCACCGATGGGGAAGTCATTATAGGGTATGTTTTTGAGTCCATCTCTCACTGCCTGGTTGGAGGTGAGATTGTCCAGAGGTAGGGTGAAGTAGGTGGCTCCACTGAATGCCACAGCTCCCACCTGTGTGGCGTCAGGGCCAATGTTGAAGACATTTGTGATGTTGACTGCAAACTCTTTCTCCACACTGAAATTGAATTTTCCCACACTGCCTGAGGAGTCGAATATGAATGCCAGATCCAGACCACGTAGTGGGCACTCTGTGTGTAGGGGGGTGGGGGGGGGGGTAAGACGGGAGGAAATGAATAATATATTACAACGATATGTCCATAAATGTTGTGTTTACTTTCTCTCATGCAAAGTACATATATTATACTTGTGGTTTTACACTGTGCATGCCTGTGTGTGTGTATGTGTGTGCTCACTCATCCTCTTGTGTGTGTGCTATTGTCTTGTCACCAAAGTCCCACACAATAGTGAGTGTGCAAACAATCTCCTCACTTATCTTCTATTGTCTACAAGTATGCCCTTTATGGCTAGTATCCAGCCCAACTAAACTAGAGTAGTGTTTGTGGTTATTAACAGCTACATTCAGTTGAGTTACCTTCTGCCCTCTAGAGTACTTTATTTCATATAAACTGCATGTGATGTATCATTACACAGTCCAGCTGGCTATGCCTTTTGCAATAGATATTGCCTTGTATTGTGTATCACTATTGGTGTGTAGACAGACATCAGTCATGGATTGGATGTGGTGGTAGGTGGGAATTGGGTTAAGACCTGTTTGAAACCTCATTCAGTTCTTTGCATAAGGAACAGTTACGTATGTGGCTGTTTATGGCTCTTTGTAGTAGTTCTAGCCTAGCCTCATGTTAAGTAACAAGCTGTTGTGTACAGTTGTGACATCTTTATGAAGAAAGAACTAAGGAGTGCCAGTGACCTCTCTGTACATGGCATCTTCCTAGATATGTCCATGGCATAAGGAATGTATTGGACCCTGTGTGCATATAGCTTACCCATGTGATAACAATAAGTATGATGTTATGCATGTGATAATGATGTGGTTTGCCTTTCCTTATAGTGTTTCCTTGTACAGAACCCATTATGTTACATTCCCATGAGGGATAAAGAAAATCACCTTCTGATTCAAACTCTTCCACTGCCTTAACAAATCCTTCTATGGTGTCCTCTGGGTCAGAGTTATAGTGCTGCTTCCAGTACCTGCCCTGCCCCTCAATGTCCCCCGGCCCTGGGATTGCCTCGGGTATCAGTGTCAGGTAGATGCTAGCTGCCATCCCAGAGAAAAATGGTCGTCGCAGTTCGTTCCATGGTAGCTGCAGCCAATCAAGAGTAGTGAGCTGCTGGATGTTCTGGAGCAGTGGAAGCAGCTCTGCTGATGCAGTTGTATTTTGTGTGAGTAGGAAAATAGCCTCGTCTACTTGCCAGATGCCTCCATCATAGCCCTGGCGATACGTAGCAAAATCCACTCCATCTCTTGTCTCTGCGTAGGCAATTCGACGTAAGAGTCTGTTGTTGTTTGGAAACACACCAAGTTGCCTGAGCTGTTCAATGGTAGCCACCACAACATCAAATCCAGCTTCCTCGTACAAAATGGTCCGGTCAACTCCTGGCGGAATTCCTTGTACCGCACACATACACGTAGCTATCACTAGCACTGATGCTGCAGAAACACTAGACTGCATCTCGGGTCTATTATATCGTGTAGTATCAGAGGAAAGTATGCACTTATAAAGCACTAAGCAGCCGACAATGACTATTATGCTCTGCTGTGGTGTGGCTTTTATATGTGAGTGAGATTCCCAACTAAGGACTATGTGTAGTCTAGTTGGGGGTGTGATAGTTGTAAGGTATATGGTCATGTGCTATTTGTGTGGGTGGTAGTTATAGATAAGGAGCATGATGTTTACTTCCTGGGGTGAGCTAGTGCCTGGTACCTGGTTAGCTGGTTAGTTATTAGCTCTTTTGAACTGTGATTGTCACTTTGCATGGGTATGTTGGTGTGATGGTGTGTACATGGACAGGGTATTTTGTAGCTGTAACCAAAGCTATTGGTTTACACCGGTAAACCTCCATATTTATACACACAAATACACAACCACCTATCTCACATTCTATTAGGAGAAAGATGCAAGAATCCCTCTTCATTATGACCGTGTGCTGTGCGATGTACCTTGTAGGTAGGTAGGTGATAGGTAGCCATTCATAATAATGATACATAATATGGAGTAGTGAACAGTTTTACACATAATGCAATGTATTGTATGTAGTTTCTTATCAATGTCTTGTTTGGTATGCTTACAGTGCAGATACATGTATGTCACTAACAATGTATATATCCTGTATGGTGTGTGCTCTCACAGTGGGGATGGCACCATTAGGAAGAACCCCACTATATGGAGATCCTGGAGCCCTGGTTTGGGAGCTGCACTACACAAGTATGTACAGCGTGTCACCCTCTGTTGTAGTAATTCACATGTGTCACATTAATTCACATTGTGCACTTAATTTCTGCATGTATATCTGGACATATATGTGTATATATGTACATACATCAGTGCATGTAGATACTATGTATGTTTATGCATACAAATGAAGCGGACTCACCCAGTAGGAATCTGTGATCTCATATTCAGCACTAAGCTTGTCACTTAATGGAAAATGTCTAGAATCCGCTATTGGAGGTTTTTCTTCATACATATATGTATAGATGAGAGGAGGATAGGGCTCCCTTACATTAGTTTGTGTCTGCACTCTGTGTATGGCATTACAGGTTGCAGCTGCGGATCTTGAACCGTGGCCTGGAGCTGCTGCAGCCTGGGGGAAGGTTGGTCTACTCAACATGCTCCCTCAATCCTCTGGAAAATGAAGCTGTTGTATCTACCATGCTACAACTCTGCAAAGGTGATCGATTCTGCTCTAGATATACGTGTCTCTTATCATCCCTGCTTTTCTCTCACTCCTCTTCCCTCCTCTGCTCCTGGCTCCCTTCCCCTTCTTCCCTACAACCCCCCCCCCTCTCTCTCTCTCTCTCTCTGTCTCTCCCTGTCTTCCTTGTCCTCCAGGTGCAATAGAGTTACTGGATGTCAGTAATGAGCTGCCAGGTTTGAAGACAGTTCATGGCCTGACTTCATGGAAGGTATATACATAGAAATAGTTGCAGTGTTTACTGTATGATAGTCAGTTTCATTTAGGGGATGGCGGGGATGGCAGCTCCTGCAATCTCTTGGAGCTCATTCGCTATCCCTTGAATTGTTGGAATATATATACCACAAAGCCAGCACTTTAGCATTTTTGCTTTACGCATTGCACAGATGCAATCTCATAGACTCTAAAAATCTGAATTTCCCGTGGGAGGATGCCCCCCACACCCTCCTACATTCACCATTCCTTATTAGTCAATGTCTAAAATTAATGAAACCCTAACAGTAGAGGTCATAGTGAGTGCACCTCATTAGTTCTACAGTTTGTTTACATTCCAAACACATATTTTAAAAGTATGTACTTAACTGAGTGGGGGAGGGTAGGATGGAAGGTGTGGGAGATTGATATCTAAAGTCACTCCTCTACAATGTTGACTACAACATGCATTACTGGTCTCCTCCCAGTCCTAATACATGCATGTTTACGCCATGAATTATATGCCTATTTATGATATACAAAACTATGCATACATTTGTTCTTCTTAGTCCTACATGTGTCCATGGAAGATGTTGAGTATATGCATGTACGTGTATGTATACATGTACTACATACACACATTGTGTGTGCATAATGTACCTGTAGGTGATGAATAAGAAGTTGGAGTGGGTGACAGAAGTATCAGAGACATCAGCTTCCTCAACTCCGCCCACTCTGTTTCCACCTGACTCCAGTCTCCTGCCTCAACTAAAGCTACATAGATGGTACGTATAATACTAGTGGAATGCTACGCATTGTGGGCGAGCAGAAGAGGCAAGGCCGGCTACGTTTGTGCATTGCACAGGGACATATACGCACCACCTAGCGTAAAATTAGAACTATGTATAATATTACGGTATGTACAGTGCCTCTCACAAATAGAAAAATCAGCCTGTTGCGATGACTAGGTGGGCTTGCTTCTGCTTGCCCAACTAGGTGAATGCAGTGCATTTTTGGCGAGTGGAGAAACATGTTGCATAAAAAGAAGCGTGTAATATCGATGCATGCGCAGTGGCATGACATACGAAAGTACATATATTAAAAAAATCCACCCGTTCAGTGGTAGACTCACTCTGCTTGCCAATAATAATGTGTCCTAATAATCATGTCCTATCTCTCCTTCCCTTACCTCCCTCCTTCCCCTCCCCATGTCCATCCTCTCTCCCTCCCACCTCCATATCTCCCCACTGTCTCTCCCTCTCCTCCCTCTTCTCCCTTCTCCTCCCTCCCTTCATCTGTACCTCCCTACTCTCTCTCCCTCTCTCCATATCCCCTCTTTTCTCCCTCCTCTCCTCCTCATTTGCCATCTCTCCTTTCCAGTTTACGTGTGTTGCCTCACCACCAGGATACTGGTGGCTTCTTCATTGCAGTACTACACAAATCAGATTGGCTCCCCTGGCAGCGTAGGCCACAGCAAGCTAAACACAGTAGTGATACTACCAGCAGAGCTTGCGAGGACTTGAACATTCAGCGACCAAGCGTTCTAGTAGCAAATTCAGAAGATATCGTGAAGGGAGAAGAAATGGGAGAGGAAGAGAGAGGGGGAGAGGGAGAGGGAGAGGGAGGTGGAGAGGGAGGGAGTGAGGGAGAGGGAGGGGGAGAGGGAGAGGGAGAGGGCGGTGGAGAGGGAGGGAGAGAGGGAGAGGGAGGGAGAGAGGGAGGAGAGGGAGATGGAGAGGGAGAGGGAGAGAGAGGGGGAGAGGGAGAGAGAGAGGAAGGAGGAGAGGGAGAGGGAGAGGGTGGAAAGGTGACTAGTGGGGGAGAGAGCATTGTTCAAGGGGGTAGTCCAGCACTGGAGGAGTCAGCAAGTACCAGACCAACCACTGCTGTGTTGGGCAGGTACATGTACATATATATAACTGTGTTTAGTCTTGTGAATAGAAATCACCAAAGCAGTTAACTACACCAGGGTGTATGAAGTCATCATAGCTGAGGCATACTCGCATTCCTAGACTCAACACAACCACACATGCACTATGTTTGGGTATGATCGAGACTAAGCTGACCAATCAGTCCAGTAGTACACCTATAGTAAGTCAAGGTGTACACTGCTTCCTTCATTCAGGCCGTCTCACAAACAGGGGAGCAGAGGACGAATCTACAAGGAAGATCCCTATGTCTTTTTGACTGAGGACAGTGATGTTTGGAAACTCATCAAGTAAATATACACAACGTTATTTGTACATATATAAACAAAACAAACATCCATATGCACATCTTGAGAGGTGTGGGTATATTAGTACGTATTACATGTGTGTACTATGTGTAAAGAATCCAGCCTCCACCTTAAGTGTGTACTATGATCTGTAATGAGTGTTTAGTGTAGTTTTTAGGCCACAATATTAGTTTCTAATTGGGACGTTCCCTTGTCAATCGTCAGAAGTTGTATTTCCCGTGCCATTGTCATTCACTGGCAGTGGCTAGGGGGAAGTGACTGAAATATCGACTACCATGTGTAGCCAAGGTGCTTGTCTTACCAGGCATATGTATCTTTCTATCCTTGTAGGCCTTACTATGGACTAGCAGAGGATTTCCCATGCACTCAGTTACTGACAAGAAGTGTGGGTGGCAAGAAACGTAATATCTACCTCACTTCAGGACTGGTGAAGGAGCTACTGAGAAGGAATGAACTCCATGTCAAGGTGTGATACATATACTGCTGTCTGCTTCCAACCAGCTTTTGACATCCATTGCTATGCCAACTAAGACTATTTCAATGTCTGCTTTTTACACTTATAAGTGTGTACCAGGATAACTTTGTAACATCCTTACATTTTATGTGCAAGAGCATCATCCTAGAACACAATGTCATGTGGTCATTGACCTGGTTTGTTGGGCTCAGACATTGACACGTCCATTCTCCCCATGTCAATAGTTCATTAATGTTGGAGTGAAGGTGCTGGCCAGATGTGACAACTACAGTGCTTCATGTCCATTCAGACTCTGTCAGGAGGCAAGTGCACTTGTCCTTTGTCTGCTCCATGTGTAATTAGGGAGACTATCCATGTTTGTCTCTGTCTTATAATACTATGTTGACAATGCTCTGTTGGGCCTGTGATGATGGTCCTGAAGTAGGAGCACTGACCTAGTGGCATTGCCTTGGGTTTAAAAATTTGGTCATTTGTGTATGGTTTCAGAGTAAGGGGGTGATGGATTTGTAGGACCATATATCTGGGGTTCTAAGATTTTCAGACACTTCCACAAATGAAACAATATCGGGGGTTCTACGATTTTCAAGGGGGCCAAATGCCTCCCCCACAAATGAAACAATATCAGGGGTTCTACGGTTTTCAAGGGGGCCAAATGCCTCCCCCACAAATGAAACAATATCGGGGGTTCTACGATTTTCAAGGGGGCCAAATGCCTCCCCCACAAATGAAACAATATCGGGGGTTCTACGGTTTTCAAGGGGGCCAAATGCCTCCCCCACAAATGAAACAATATCGGGGGTTCTACGGTTTTCAAGGGGGCCAAATGCCTGCTCCACAATGAAACCATTATTGCATATATTTCTGGGCCACTGTACAACGGGACATTGTCTGTCCATAGTGTAGAACAAGCACAATTATTGTTGTGATGACACTATTGCAGGGTATCGAGAGCCTAGTGCCATTCATCAATAAAAGTAGACTGTCTCTTACACTGGATGACTTGGTCCTAGTATTGAAAGAGCCCAACCCTCTCTCTGTACACCTGGCTCCAGCTACACAGGGTGCCCTCAGTCAGCTTGGTAAGTATGGGGTCACTCCGACTACAGTCAGTGTATATGGTGACTCCTGTTGTGTATTCAGGTGTCGGTCCAGCTATCTTTGATTATATCCCAGATGAATCTAAGCAGATCACTAGGTACGTAAACACATGCACATGTGTATGGAGAACTCTGTTAGCATGACTTAATTTTATATTAACCTTGTTTTACAGTACACCTTATAACCACCCAATCTACCTGTCAGGCTGGATAGCACGCAAGTCTGTACGTCTCTATGTGGACAAGAAGTATCGATGTCACTACCTGGCCATGCTGGGTCATGAGCCGCCCCAGAACATGTCCCTGGTCTCAGTGAGTGGGAGAAAGGAAGAGACAACTGACCTAGAGGAGTGGAAGAGAGAAGAGGAGGGAGAGGGAGGAAGGGTGGACGGAGATGAAGAAATGAGAGGGGAGGGGGGAGAGGAGGGGTGTGTGGTCATGGGTAGGGGATGGAAGGAGGAGGGGGAAATGACAAAGGACAGTGAAATTTCAGTTTGTGGAAATGAAACTTAGACAGTATATGCAACCAGTTACGTGAATGTATGCACAATTAATTCACTATGAAAGCTAAGTGTCAGTTGGGATGTGGAACTTCCATATAATAATTACTTATCTGATTACCTAAGTGTGCGTTGCAAGTATGATGCAGGGCACCACGGGACTACATAGAATAGGCTTTGATTTCAGACTTTACACCTCACATGTTATAGCTCCTACACATGCATTATGTTCACTGTGCAGATAACCATTGTTGTAGGGGTACCAGACTAACGTTCACCCTGCTGGACGAGATTGTACACCCAGATTGTAATAAACATTCCCCACGCGCTTGGTCATTCCAGGCCTTTTCTCCTCCCCACGAAGAAGGCCTGGCTCCAAAAATTGTGGAAATGAATGCACTGAAGTGCAGAACCCAAAGTTCAAAGTTCAAAGTTCAAAGTCATTGCATTAAGCCAAAATGACATGCAAAAAAATAAACAATACTATTAACTTAATTAACTTAATTAGAGAGGAGTATGAAACTAGGTAATATGTGAGGAGCAAAACTGAAACTTCCTAGCCTGTATAAAAATATCTCTTCCTGTACCAGTCTTTAATACTTGCTCAATATCATGTTTGCTCTTACGGAGATGGTGAGTGATGTAGTGTAAGAAAACAGATTGTGTGTCAGTCGATTCCTTGCATGCTGGACAAGTAGAAAGTGCTTCCACATGAGGCCACGTTGCAATTCGATACAATGCCTGCAGTGCTGCTGTTCCTTCACTTCCTTGTTCTAACATTGTATCCCATAGATGTAGCCAGCTTAATTCAGAAGCAATATGTGCAACAAATTCTGTGCTTTTCCGTTGTTTTGCACTCTCTATTATCAGCTTCCATTCATCATTCAGAATTGAGTCTCGGAGATATTTCTTACTTCCATCATATTCACCATTTAGTACTTTATCAGTGTAGCCGTGAAGACTCAGGTGATCCTCCAAAAAATGACATTCCCTTATAATCGACAGATGCAATGGGTTTGAGGTTTGAAAGAGCACTGAGGCAATGTTGTCAAGTAATCTCAGCCTTAGCACATAACACAGCTTTCTGATGAGGATTCGGGCTGCAACGGATGGCCATCGAAGAGCAATTCTACACGAGAGGGTTGAATGATTTGCTGATAACTTCAGAATCCTCCTTCCAATTTCTCCCTGAAATTGCTCTAGATGTGAAAGGAGTGAGGTTGTAAGCACCCAATTTTCACAGCCATACAGCAAAATAGGAGTAATACAGGCCTCAAATAAGGCTCTTCCTGACAAAGGATTAAGTTTCCCTTGAAACACTTGTGATTTGTGCATAAAAAATACCCTCCTTGACTTTTGGATTGATTCTTCCACAGCTGCTCTTGCTGAAAGGTCCCATGACCACCAGAACCCAAGACTCTTTACTGAAGATCTTGCTATCAGCTCATCTGGTCCAATCAAACACACTACCTTTCCTGCATTGCATGTAGATGCAGCAACCATCACCTCACATTTTTGGATATTCAGTTTCAATCCATTCTGAGTTGCAAAGCTCTGCACAAAGTCAACCTGTTGTCTTAGACACTGTAAAGAGCTGGTAACTGTTCTGATGTCATCTGCATGTGCAGAAGCTCCTAGATACAGACCAGCGAATGATGGTCCAAGGTCCATACTCTCCATCCCTTTTAGCAATGGGTCCATTACAAGCAGAAACAGAATGGGTGATAGGACTGAGCCCTGCCGGACTCCTCTTTGTAAGGAAAATTGATCTGATAGTATTCCATTAAGTTGAACTTGACATTTTGGGGCTGTATACCAAGCTCGCACTAGTCTCCATAACTTGGAATTAATCCCCATGTCATAGAGGCGGCAGAGCAAAATCCCATACTCAACTGAGTCGAATGCTTTCTGAAGGTCATAACAGCATAGATAGATGTTCTCACGTTGCTCAAGGTAGTGTGACATAAGCTCTGCAGTGCTAAAAATAGCATCAGCACAGGATATATGCCTACGGTATCCAGTCTGGTTAGAATGTGGAATGCCTAGCTCTTGTAAGTGTGGTTCTAGCCTCAATAGAATCAAAGTTTCTAATAACTTAGATATTACTGGGGTAACAGAAATACCTCTATAACTTCCTCTTTCCAGCGGATCTTTGCCTGCGCCTTTATAGACAGGAGATAGAATTGCTAGATTTAGGTGTTCTGGAATTGACTCTAGGTTAACTATTGCATTCATAATTTGCTGTAACCACAACTTCAGATGGTGTCCACCATACTTAAGATGTTCAGAGGTAATACCACTATGATCGGCAGCTTTCTTTAACTTGAGTTTATTTAGTGCATGTTCGATCTCCTCAAACTGGAAAGGCATATCTAAAACCTCCTCAGTGTTGTTGTAACTCAAAGGCAACAATGCGTTTGTCCTGCCGTCAGCAACTTCAATTACTTTTTCTGTATGCTTTCTAGTCTGCCCAAGATTTTCAAAATGCTCCTTCCAGGCTTGGACAACATCAGATGGATTAGTAACAACATCACCATCCACTTTGATCTTATTTCCACTTCTGCGAATTGATGAATTTTGGAATCTTGCTTTATGTCTTGTCTTGAATCTGTGATCTATTTGTTGTATTTTCTTACGCTCTTCATTAGCTGCACAGATTCGAATTCTTTTCCTCACTTCTTCTCTTGTTTTAAGCTTGTGTTCATAAACAGGGCCATAATTGGGTCGACCCTCCTTCAACCATGTGTCCCAGGCTCTTTTCTTCTCCTTGGAAAGACGTGATAATGTTGTATCTCTGTACCATTTCTTTTGTGTTTGAGGAGGTTTTTGTTTTGGTAAAACTTGAAAAGCAGCATCCATAATTGAAGAAGTTACTATTTTTATTTCATCATTAAGTTCTTCCACAGTGTTATAACATCTACTAATGATTTTCACAAGTGTTGCCTTAACCAACTTTTGGTATGAATGAAGAGAACCGGTTGATATTGCTTGTTCCCAATTAATTTTGACCTGTCTTTGAGTTCTTTCTTTTGGTATTAAGTGCATGGTTGGCAATGAAAATAGAACCGAGATGGGTAGGTGGTCTGATGTGTTTAGCCCATGCAAATCATGGGTATAGCAGCTATCAAGAAATTGCGCTGTTTCTGCATCAGCAAATATGTAATCAACTGTTGTTCTATTTTCACCACTGAAGTATGTGTAGTCGGGTCCCACAGCAGAGGCTGACATAGACACTGCATATAATTGACATCTGTCCGCCCATTCTTTTATTAGCAGGCCTTGAGGGTTAGGGTTGTGTCCACTTCCACGAACACCCCCTAAACATCCCAAATGGGCATTGAAATCTCCCAGTACAGCAACAAGCCCATGATGCTGTGCCTCAGTGACTAACCGTTCAAGCTCAATAAGGTGATCACTAAAGACATGTATACCTTGATCAGCACAGGGCAGATACACCCCAAGTATCGTCAAAAGACATGATGGAGAAGTGGAAAGTTTGATTCTTATACCACAAATGCGATCACTCTCTATTCCTGAGATTGGCACAGCATCCAGTGACTTCCTCCACAAAAGCCCTACCCCTCCACATCCTTGTTTCAAAGTTGAATTTTCATTTAACCTCTTGTCAATAACAACCTCTGCCGCAAAGTCCTCATTTACGTGAGACAATTTCTGAGCTTCATACGGCCATAACCAGTGCTCTGTCACGACAATCACATCAGAAATCCTTTGAGAAAGATGATTGAGGTATGGCTCTCCTGATTTCAGACCTCTAGCATTCCAAGTCGTGATGCACAACTTCCTTGATGCTGGATTGCAAGTATTGTCCACAGAGATTGACTTGCTATGAAGAAGGGGTGCACTTGGTATTGGTAAGGAATGCCAGAGGGTTACTGTGAGACCCACATTTTGTTGTCCCACTGTAAGCACTTTATGTAGATGAGATGTTCGGATTCTTGCCTTGCATATAAAGGGATTGGTTTGTATGATCCTGTACCACAATACAGGGGACTGTAGGGTATTATTGAGCACTTCCTTATCAATTTGCTGTGTTACATGTTTCTCAAACCTTATATAGAGGAGACAGGTAGAGGGATGAGATAACTCTGTTTTCATATCATGAACCTCAAGCTGAAGGCTGTCCAGTTTGGCCTTTAAATCAGCAATATCCTGCTCCATAGTATTACTGACAGATGGATGTCCAGTATCTCCAATAGCTGATGTTGTAGGGACAACACATACTTCATGTTTCTGTGAATTACAACAAGTGTGGGACTCTATTTGTAATTTTCTGTTGCACCTCTGTTGTGGGGGTTGTGGGTTGGTTTGAGATACATTTCTCAGTGTACCTTGGTACAACAGGACAGATGGATGTCCAGTATCTCCAACAGCTGATGTTGTAGGGACAACACATACTTCATGTTTCTGTGAATTACAACAGGTGTGGGACTCTATTTGTAATTTTCTGTTGCACCTCTGTTGTGGGGGCTGTGAGTTGGTTTGAGATACACTTCTCGGTGTACCTTGGTCCAGCTGTGCACTGGTGTGGTATTGTGAACACTCTACTAATTGATATTCACTGTTATTGCTTGGAGATAATTGCTGTGAATTCAATGAACATGACACATTCCCAGGTGCAGAATCAATACATTGTTCTAACCTTGGTACACTGTCCAGCTGGGAAAGATGTGCTATTGCAACATTCGAATGTGTAGATGTATCATTCGTAGATAGATTGTCCACATTACACACAGTTGGTGGCTCGTTTGCATGTGTGGTTACATCATTTGTAGACTGATTGTCTGTGATGCATACTGATGAGTGCTGGTTTGAGTGTACACTTGTATGTCTTGTAACCCTCGGCGTACGCGCGTGCGCGAATCCTTGAAAGCGCACGCGCTATTGAAACGCACTCTAATTACTTGTAACGGAAAGTATACGGAAGACTTTAGAAGAAAGACGGAGACTAAAGAGAAAGAAGCTTGCTGCCTTCCATCCAGTCGAATTCCAGGTAGTGTTTAGCCTATTGCCTTTTTAGGACCCTTAGAAGGCTATTCTGTCGAAAAAGTGCGCGGAATGTCGCTGCACTTTTGAACGGAGCGGTTTCAGAGAAAACCCCACAAAATTTTCAGCACGAACAGAGGCTCCAGAGGTGAGATGTGTTTTAACAGACAGAAAGACAGAGACAGACAGACAGACACACACACACACACACACACACACACACACACACACACACACACACACACACACACACACACACACACACACACACACACACACACACACACACACACACACACACACACACACACACACACACACACACACACACACACACACACACACACACACACACACACACACACACACACACACATCCACACACACACACACACACACACACACACACACACACACACACACACACACACACACACATCCACCTACCGTAACCCTCCTGCGCATGCGTGTCGAGGTACATCTCATGCAGCTACGCATGCGCTAGATGGCGGTTTACATGACATATACCCATCTGATTGGATTGAAGTAAGCCTACGAGTATAAAAAATAATTCAACCTTTAGTTTTAGACTAGCTATCATCAAGATGGCAGATAATCGCAGATGTGACCCCGTGCTTCTGAAAAAATGCGGATGGCTTCTAAAAGAGCTTGAGCAGCGAATGAAAAGGAAAGCTAACTTTTTTTTTAGTAAAAGGAAAGCTATAGCTACGCAAATGACAAGGAATAAGTGGATTGCCGATGTGGATGCTGCTGTGAGCAGCAAACACTTTGTAGAGTTGTATAACTTGGCGGTACAACTCGAAGAGGAAATAAAAGATGATCAACAAAGTGAAGAGTGGAAAAATTGGAAGCGCAGCTATTGGATCGCCATGTACATGGGTCCCTCGAGCAATGGAGTAGCCCCGAATGGAGTTGACACTTTCCCTACCATTACTCACTTCGCTAAATGCGTCATTGACTTGGAGTGCGCTCTCTCTGACACTGCACAGGAACCATCTTGGAAAGAAAAGCGCCGGTCTACTTGGCTTGCAGAGGCAAAATCGCTAATCGTGCCCGTTGAAAGCGTCCTCTTCGCTCTTGACGTTCTTGATCAGATCCACAAATGCATCGATGACACGACCGTTTCTCAATGGGGACAAGATGTGGATAGTGCCTGTTCTAAACTCACTGAATGCGCTGCAGTTCTTGAGAAAGTGACGAAGGATGCGGGAATTGGAAGAGTTGCTGGCGGTGCTGCATCAATTGGGGGTGGTGCATTGATGCTCGGGGGGTTGCTTGCTGCACCGTTTACGGGTGGCCTTAGCCTTCTGGCAACGGCTGGAGGAACTGCCTTGGTCATGGGGGGAGGCATAACGTCATTCACTTCTTCCTTGATGAGGTATGGATGGGATAGGAACAAGACTAAGGAAGGAGAAAAGCTGACAAAAACTGTGTGCCAACAAGCACATATTTTATCTCAGTGCCTGATGTATTACTGTGAAACAATGAAAGCATTTCACGAATACCTTGATACTCCTGAAGGAAAAGAAGTCATTACCGAGCTCAAGGCCATTGAGCGAAACCATTCCACTCTTGCTGATGTTGTTGAATTCGCAAAAATTAGTGTAAAAGGTGGAAGTAAAGCAGTATCTCTTGGGCTGGGAGGATTGAAGATTAAGCAAGCAGTGAAGATAATGAATGTGGTATCAATCATTCGTCCTGGGCTTGCTGGTGGTATTGGTACCAAACTGGCAATAAGGGTAGCTGCTGGAGGAATTCCACGCATCTCAGTGAGAGGAATCACCCTCTTTACAGGTGTGGCTGCAGGGTCACTGCTCGCTAAATCTTTTTCTGCCATTGGAGGATTGGCAGGCATTGGTTTTGGGATTTGGGATGTGGTTGCAGCTTCAAAAAGTCTTAGAAATGGAAATGAAATTGTAGCAAAATTTCGACAACTTGCAGAAGACCTTAAGACAACTAAAACAACGATTTGTGATAACTATAAGACCTTGACTGACTGAACTTTATATATTATAAAACAGACTAGACGTGTGTTATCTTAATATAAGAATTTGCATTTAAACTTCAACATGTGACTAGTTGTGTATATATACAAGCTGTATATTATATATAGTGTGTTTATTACCCCACTGCAAAAGTGTATATAGTTATTTCAGTTGCGTATATATTTTGCCAGTCTTGTAGAAAGCTGTGTATACAATGACTATAATACATATCAACATGCATGCATTTTTTAAATAACATTTATCTGCATCTGTATATGCAAAAGGGATACACATATAGTTAAAAGCCAGTAATTATATATAATATACCCCATACAAAACAAAAACACATTTAAGAAGTTAATTATAGTATATACAACAAAGTAAACCCTTGAATTTTGTTGCATGAGTTTCATTCCACACTTGCATCAGATCATCATCAGTATCCTCACTGCCAACGACCTATAGGGAGTGGTGGATGAATATGTTTTGTCTGTCACCTTATTATTGGTTAATTAGTGTGAGATGGGGCATTACAAGAAAATGGTTAACATCACCTTGCTCAAATGTGGGAAGTTTGCTTTTAGGAGGTGAGGTATATTAATGGATGCACTGTGTGTGTAGGAATGGAGAGCAACACACGAATAACTTTTCATGATCAGTCATCTGTTTTCATGCATAGTAGTGAAGTCTTTGCTTCTCTCTTTTGACTCTTAAAACTGTCTATTATACTATAGTCTAAATATACGTACATATATTACAGAGTCGGTATTATTATATAGACTCTCTATATAGGTATGGCGCCGACACGCCCATTAATAAGCAAACGTAACGGCCGGGTTCAGAACTCTCGAACGCGGCAGCTATGAGCCCTTTTAGACACATAACATGGCCTACGAGTGTTTCTATACACGACAAGACTTTCAAAGGTGGTAAAATACACCGCTACAATGACATACGTGAAATTGGAAAAACCCCATTTCTCCATCTTCTTCTTCTAATTCTTCAAACGGCCTAGCCAGGGTGGTCCATATAGGATATGACGTAGCTATGATTTTTATCCGAGAGAGTGAAGTAGGCTAGCTGCGTTCGCAGTCACGCAATCTACTGGTACCGTGGCCCAGTAGTGCAATTTTCCGGATTCAGTTTTCAGTTTCACGCTAGTCTGATCCAGCTTCCAGTTTTCAACCTGTTTCCAGCTTCTAGTACTGGGCCACTGTAACTGGTACGCGGTAGATCTATAGCCTAGTCCAGAGTACGAGTCATCTTCGTACGCCGCGGCGCATAATGTATATACGCAGCGCGCGCATGTCATGTGCACGCTCGCATATCTAATGAGCAGGCCATACACAGCTGCTGGATATACATATGTAGAGGATCTGGGGTGAAGGTTGATAAATCTGCTGTCAAAATACGACTGACGTAATAGCCATACAGCAGGGGTAGCGGAACGAACTGAACTGAATATTTATTGAAGCCCTACGTGGGGCACAAGCAGTACATGTTATACACATGTAGGCCTATAGACACACAGCCAGTCAACGATAAGTAAACGCGTGTGCGCGCGTACGATATACGTACATACCAGCATTCCCATGTAGTGCAAATTTGCAAGCGTAGGGCCGGCAGAGCCGGTCCGGTTAGTCTGGCCGTGGCCGGACCAATTTTTTTGGATATTTACGGTGGCCGAGAAGGGCTTTTCGCTTTAAAGCAAAAAGCCCTTCTCGGCCACCGTAGATATTGGACGTGGGCAGCGCTAGCGATCGTGTGCATACTGTAATATGGGTGGGCGTTGTTCATGACATCATGAAACGGTTGAGCTAGCGATCGTGCATACTGTAATATGGGTTAGGCTCTTTTCACGACATAATGTAGCGGTCGAGCTAAAATGCCTGATCTTAGCGCTTCGCGCTGAGTGAGAAAAACGTAATCAGCTGCCGATCGCTATGCTGCGCATGCGGAGACGGCCAGACCATCAGTTACCGTGGCCCACTGCAAATCCCAAATCCCACTAACAAACTCTGCCAGATGTCTTGGAGCGTGGTGGTCACCTAGCCTCTCTTGCGAGAAGTGGGTAAACAACTACATAGAATAAGCTAGGAGAACCTTCTTTGCCAGAGGCAGTGGAGTTTTTCACGGCAAGCTCAATCGGCCTCTCTCCTCAAAGAATATGAACACTGCGTTCTACCATGCCTTCTGTATGGAGCTGAATCGTGGATTCTCAACCACAGTCTGCTGGCCAAGCTTGAGTCTTTTCAAGCAGAGCTGGCCAAACGAATCCTCCGTCTTCACAGAAACACCGCCAATACCATAGCACCCATGGCACTCCATTGGCCATCTATGAGAGCCCGCATTCTCATCATCAAGCTTAAGTTTCTGCTAAAGGCTATCACAGGTGATCTCTCTCTCAGTGCTCGATCTTTCCGTTCCCTCGCTGTCTCAGATGTTGAGTCTCTACTATTAGTCCGACAATGCAGATTCCTCGAATCTACACTCGACTCAAACTTTACCACATCTGTATTAACATCTCCCAACAGTGTACCTTTCTCCTCGATAAAAAAGGACATTCTTCTGCTTGACTTCACTCTACTACTAGATGATGCTGCCTCTCACCCCTCTCAGTTTTTTGTGCATAAAATTGCCTCCAGCCAAGAAGTTAGCTGGCCAAAGCTTTGGGACCTGGCTCTAGAGCGAGGAGTTTTTGGTACTACTTGTATCCAAGCTGTTTTGAAACTTCTCTCCCTCCACATTCTCTCAAACAACATGTGCCCTGTTCCCAACTGCAACATCTCTCTGGATTCAGAGTTGCCCTGTTCCCATTTCCTCTCCCATCACTCAGAACTCACTGCCTCCATCGAAGATATCATAGATGCCTGTGTCCACTGTTCAGACTCTTTATTTATTTATAGCAAATGTTTACATAGCAGTTTTAAATCTATTTGGCATGCATATCCCTAACCTTATCTTTCACCTTTTATTTCCTTCCTGTAAACCCAGGGCAAATGATATTTATTTATTTCATGATGCTTCCGCCGGGCCTGAAGCGAGTATAGTTTTACATTTTGTACAACGAAAAGGCAGTGAAACAAGGAAGTAAAACATTTCCATTAAAATGTTGAAGGATGTAGGGATGACAGTGCCAAAAAGTAGAGAAATTAGTGCAGTATAATTATATGCAGGGGATGGGGGCATGCAACAATAATAACATTAGAATCATCTAACAAGGTTAACAATGCAGTTGCATATTTCATACACAATGCTTTTATAGCACGTACATGTACTGACTAATGCCTCCCTAGCTTCTTTTGTCATTAAAAATATATAATAATAATAATAACAATAATAATAATAATAATAATAATAATAATAATAATAATAATAAGCCCTCCCTACATCTCTTTTATTATGGGGTTACGCATGTTGTTATTGTTGCATGCCCTCATCCCCTGTCTTGCCGCATATAAATAACTGCCCTCATCCCCTGTGTTGCTGCATATATACTGCACTTGTTTCTCTACTTTTTGGCACTGTCATCCTTACATCCTTCAACATTTTAATGGAAACGTTTTTACTCCCTTTTAGTATAATAGACGTCCAACACATTCTTAAGCTTTATTATACTTGCAGCTTAGGTAACCATACTGATTGGTTAAAATATAAATCTATATAATTGTGTAACTTTGTCAGGGTGCCCACAATACTTTCCATTTTAGAATATGTCAAGTGGAGGAAAGCAGCATGAGTTAGTATTTTTCCTCGGTGAATGATGTGCTCAAGACAGAGAGGAGTCGCAATTTTATATTCACCATGAAATATGTTCACATGAGACAAGATGAGAGAGATTATAATTATTCACCTATACACACAATATGTTCCTCCAACCAAGCTGGAGTTAAAGGAGAGAAGCAAAGACTTCACACCACTACTTGAAAAAGGTGACTGATAAAATGTGTTGCTCCATTCCTACACACACACACGGGATCTATTAGTATATTTCACCTCATAAAAGAAGACCTCCCACATTTGAGCAAGGTCATGTTAAACAATTAACAATGAATAAACTTATTCTTCTACTGCCCTATGTATTTCACACCTATACTACATTTAATTAACCAATAATATCCACCAACAAGATAACAAACAAACATATTCATCTACGTACCACTCTCTGCTACTATCCCATACCAACAATGCACTTTTTAAATGTATATAGCTGACCTTGTGATGTATATAGCAGACTATGTGACAGACTTTTCCTGTGACACATGCAACAGCTGTCACTGTAATACCACAGTCTAAATTAATGCATGGACTGTGTGGGATTTCCACTGAAGGGCGATGTGTTTTCCTCATCATTTCACCAGTCATCCATGAAATGATCAGTTAAACTGTAAATAATAGGACACATAAATACTGCACTCAGCTATGTAATTCTCTTTCATACTTGGGCATACATGCAGTTACTCAGTTATCACACACACTATTACTTACTACACATCCTACCCATACTATGTAGACATCCCACCAGTGGCAGATCTAGGATTTTGCAAAGGGGGTAGCATGTCGCGCGAGTTTATGCACGCGCACGAATGACGACCTGCGTGCGTACTCGTAACCATAGAATTAGAAGTGATAATCGCTCCGTAAGCGTCTAGTACGTCTGTAAATACCTATAGCGTGCTAGCGCTAACGTACGCTCGCGCGCGAAGAACGCAATTGCAAACTAGCATGAAATCGACAATAAGTCAGCTGAGCGCGTTTGTGAGATGTGAGCAGTCGTAGCAAAAGGGGGTTTCAGTGGAAACCTCTGAAACCCCCCTAGATCCGCCACTGCCCACCCATACTATGTAGACACACCTTTTGCTGTAAGAATACTGGGGATGAACTGATGCAGGTATATATGGTATGAAATTCTTGCCACAAACAGTCTATTATTACAACAAAATTAATTCTATAGTGCAGCATATATACTCAGTCACAACCTGTAAATCCATTATCATAATTTACTGGCCAAGTGATTATAATTATATAACACATTTCATTGAAATGTTGAAGAATGTAGGGATGATAGTGCCAAAAATTAAGGAACTGCATGTATATAATAATGTGAGTGGTACACAGTTTATGATATGACAACTTATGTATGCAGGAAATGATGAAAACCCATGTGAATATTATGCATACGCAACAATGGCAGACTAACAACATAAGTTTGGAGTTCAGAGTTCACCACAAAAAGACGAATTACAATTCATGTATGCAGACAGAGATAATTGCATGCAACAATAACAACATGCGTAACCCCCCACGGAATGTACCTGTAGTCTAAACACTGAATTTCTGTGTGTAGGATACCATTCCCAGAATATTATATCCTTTCTTTGTAAACAATGAATGTAATATATTGGGCACCAGATTTACTCATCACTCTGGTTTAATGTTTAATGTCAACTCTTCCTGCACCTGTGGTTAAACACTGAATTTCAGTATTGTCAATAATAATAATATCTCATTTGGCATGCACCAATCTCCATCAATTCATGTATGCAGACAAGGGATAATTGCATGCAACAATAACAACGTTAAATGCTTAACCCCCCACGAAATGTTAGTCTGCCATTGTCGCGTATGCATAATTTCCACATGTGTTTTCATCATTTCCTGCATACATAAGTTGTGTATGGTCATATCATAAACTGTGCACAACTAGGGTTATTACAATCTTGTTTCCTAAATTTTTGGCACTACCATTCCTACATCCTCAAAAAGGAAAGGAGACAAGATTGGGACACAGACATGTTATGATATATCAATGTACCCATAATGTTACGTTGATATAACATAACATGTCTGTGTCCCAATCTTGTCTCCTTTCTTTTCATGCAATCCCTATAATAAATTATTTCCTTTCAACAATAACAACATGCGTAACCCCCCATGATCTGACTACTGAATATATCTGCCTGTCGGTGGGATGACCTCACATATTGCTCTTCATGGAATATTTAACAATACCACTTTCTCTGTAAACGATGAATATTTATATTTCTGGCACCAGATTACATATGCATTGCTAAATTGTCAAACCCTACACCACCTGTAGTCTAAACACTGAATCTCTGTGTGTAGGATGATATCACATACCATTCCCAGAATATTATATCCTTTCTTTGTAAACAATGAATGTAATATATTGGGCACCAGATTTACTCATCACTCTGGAATAATGAATTTAATGTTTAATGTCAACTCTTCCTGCACTTGTAGTTAAACACTGAATTTCAGTATCACACAGTACGGTAGTACTGTGTATATAGGGATTGCTATGGTCTATCCCCATTGAAAACCATATATAAGGATTTTGTTCATTTTCACTTTCAATTTGAAATTGATTTCACTTTTAATAATATCAAGGTGAAGAATGTGTTAAAAATAACCAGCTGTATACAAAAATTGTTGTGTTGTGATGTAAGATACTGAATTTCAGTATTGTAATATCTGAAAAAATGATTTCCACATTTTGTCCATGTTTTTCATCTTCTTTCTTCTTCTTCTTCTTCTTGAAGAAGCGTAACTCAATAGCCATAAAATGAATGAACTTGAATCTTCGCATGTGGAAATGTATCAATACGTACTGGGGAATAGAGGTATAATTTTCCCTTGTAGTTCATGTACTACTGATCATTATCTCTCCCAGCAATGTATTATGAATGAGGATAACTAATGAGCAAAACTTAGCAACCATGGTAACCATCAACCTGATAATTAGCATGTGTAGAGATATCATCGCTAAAAGCAACATAACAAAAGTATTTGTTGTTAACCCTTGTGATTTTTGTAATACTGATGTTAACACTCCTCTCAATGCAATACATGTACATGTCACACAGTACGGTAGTACTGTGTATATAGGGATTGCTATGGTCTATCCCCATTAAAACCATATATAAGGTTTTTTATCACTTTTACTTTTAGTTTGCTGCTTACTGGATTTCTGTTAACATAAATAACCCAGAAAAGTAACTGTGATTATAAAATTTAATAAAAAATAAAGCTTAATACCCCAATGATCAACATTGTGATAAAATCTCTGTAAACCATGTAAATCTTGTACAAAATGACCTCAGGCAAGCATTACTGTATCTCACTAACAAAAGCTCAGCTAAATATGGAAATTGGTGTGAGAGTAAAGCTTAATTCCCCAATGATCAACACTTAATACCCTATGTAAATTTTGTAATATAACAACAAATAGCCTCAGGCAGGCAATACTATATCTCACTAAAAAAGCTCCACTAAATGTGGTATGCTGGTAAAGTGTGATCAATGTTGTGATACGATCTATGTAAACAATGTAAATCTTGTAATATAACAACAAATAGCCTCAGGCAAGGGTTACTGTATCTCACTAACAAAATCCTCACTAAATGTGTATAATGGTAAACATAAGTACTGGCAGTTACATAATACCAGCAGTTACATAGAGCCTATAACTCTTCATGCACACGCTATTATCTGTACTGCTAATTCAGTTTAACTAATGTACAATGCATTAGCTAATACGTTTGTAACCAAGTAAACTGCAAAATAGTGAAATGAATGTACCTAGGTCCAGAAAAAATGACAGGAGACAAGCTAGTAAATAAAAAATTTAGGAAATTTGAAAGGAAATATAGGGATTGCATAAAAAGGAAAGGAGACAAGATTGGGACACAGACATGTTATGATATATCAATGTACCCATAATGTTACGTTGATATAACATAACATGTCTGTGTCCCAATCTTGTCTCCTTTCTTTTCATGCAATCCCTATAATAAATTATTTCCTTTCAACAATAACAACATGCGTAACCCCCCATGAAATGTTAGTGTGCCATTGTTGCGTATGCATAATTTCTACATGTGTTTTCATCATTTCCTGCACACATAAGTTGTGTATGGTCATATCATAAAGTGTGCACCACTCGGGTTATTACAATCTTGTTTCCTTAAGTTTTGGCACTACCATTCCTACATCCTTTGACATTTTAATAAATACTTTAAATGTACAATGATCACATATTATATCTGACTACTGAATATATCTGCCTGTCGGTGGGATAACCTCACATATTGCTATTCATGGAATATTTAACAATACCACTTTCTCTGTAAACGATGAATATTTATATTTCTGGCACCAGATTACATATGCATTGCTAAATTGTCAAACCCTACACCACCTGTAGTCTAAACACTGAATTTCTGTGTGTAGGATGATATCACATACCATTCCCAGAATATTATATCCTTTCTTTGTAAACAATGAATGTAATATATTGGGCACCAGATTTACTCATCACTCTGGAATAATGAATTTAATGTTTAATGTCAACTCTTCCTGCACTTGTAGTTAAACACTGAATTTCAGTATTGTCAATAATAATGATATCTCATTTGGCATGCACCAATCTCCATCAATTCATGTATGCAGACAAGGGATAATTGCATGCAACAATAACAACGTTAACATGCTTAACCCCCACGAAATGTTAGTCTGCCATTGTTGCGTATGCATGCATAATTTCCACGAAATGTTAGTCTGCTATTGTCGCGTATGCATAATTTCCACATGTGTTTTCATCATTTCCTGCATACATAAGTTGTGTATGGTCATATCATAAACTGTGCACCACTCGGGTTATTACAATCTTGTTTCCTTAAGTTTTGGCACTACCATTCCTACATCCTTCGACATTTTAATAAATACTTTAAATGTATACAATGATCTATTATATCTGACTACTGAATATATCTGCCTGTCACCTCACATATTGCTCTTCATGGAATATTTAACAATACCACTTTCTCTGTAAACGATGAATATTTATATTTCTGGCACCAGATTACATATGCATTGCTAAATTGTCAAACCCTACCCCACCTGTAGTCTAAACACTGAATTTCTGTGTGTAGGATGATATCACATACCATTCCCAGAATATTATATCCTTTCTTTGTAAACAATGAATGTAATATATTGGGCACCAGATTTACTCATCACTCTGGAATAATGAATTTAATGTTTAATGTCAACTCTTCCTGCACCTGCGGTTAAACACTGAATTTCAGTATTGTCAATAATAATGATATCTCATTTGGCATGCACCAATCTCCATCAATTCATGTATGCAGACAAGGGATAATTGCATGCAACAATAACAACGTTAACATGCTTAACCCCCCACGAAATGTTAGTCTGCCATTGTTGCGTATGCATAATTTCCACGAAATGTTAGTCTGCCATTGTCGTGTATGCATAATTTCCACATGTGTTTTCATCATTTCCTGCATACATAAGTTGTGTATGGTCATATCATAAGCTGTGCACCACTCGGGTTATTACAATCTTGTTTCCTTAATTTTTGGCAATACAATTCCTACATCCTTCGACATTTTAATAAATGTATAATGATCACATATATATTATATCTGACTACTGAATATATCTGCCTGTCGGTGGGATGACCTCACATATTGCTATTCATGGAATATTTAACAATACCAATTTCTCTGTAAATGATGAATGTTTATATTTCTGGCACCAGATTGCATGTGCATAGCTTATATTGTCAAACCCTACACCACCTGTTGTCTAAACACTGAATCTCTGTGTGTAGGATGATATCACATACCATTCCCAGAATATTATATCCTTTCTTTGTAAACAATGAATGTAATATATTGGGCACCAGATTTACTCATCACTCTGGAATAATGAATTTAATGTTTAATGTCAACTCTTCCTGCACCTGTGGTTAAACTGAATTTCAGTATTGCCAATAATAATGAAATCTCATATGGCATGCACCAATCTCCATCACTAGAGTGTCTCTGCATGTACATTTTCTGCATTAGTAAAAGTTCATTCTGAAATATTAAAGAGCATTGCATTACTTAGTCTAGGGTTATATACAGAGTATTCAGAGGCAGAGACAGCATGTCAAAATTGGGGGGGGGGGAGGGGGCTCAGCGTTCATGAAGTGGGAGGTTATTTATCAGAGAGTCCGTAGACTCTCTATGTATGCCTCCAGGCCTGACAAAATATCCGGGTATATTTTAAAAGGTACAGCTAAAGCTATCACTACAACATTGACACATCTCTTCAATCTTTCCTTGAGAAATTGTAAAATACCTGAAAAATGGAAAACATCATGTGTTGTTCCTATTCCAAAGGCACAGAAGTACACTGAAAATCTTAATAACTATTGACCAATTTCTTTGCTCTCTATAGTTAGCAAGCTTTTAGAAAAACATGTAACTTAGTGTGGCAATATCTTGAGGGCAAGAAACTTATATCTGAAAATCAGTGGGGATTCTGTCCAGCTAAATCAACCACTACAGCCTTACTGTCTACCTTTCACGAAGTTATAGAACAGGGATCAGATGTAGCTCTAATATTCTTTGACTTACGTAAAGCATTTGATAGTGTGCCTCATGCCTTACTATTAAAGGATATCAAACTTGATTCACATATTGTTTAATGGATTTCTTCATATTTAAGTGACAGAAAGCAATATGTTGTTGCGGAAGAAACATCATCTGACAGTGTATCTGTTGTTTCTGGAGTCCCACAAGGATCTCTCTTGGGCCCATTGCTCTTTCTGACTTATATTAACTGTGTTGGTAATCTAGAGCTCTCAGATGGTTCAAGACTGACTATGTATGCTAATGATATTCTCTTGATGAAGCCAATAAGAGGTTTCAATGATTTTTTACATCTACAGAGAGATATTGATATCATTGCTAATTTTATCAACAACTTGCGACTTTCACTCAATACATCCAAATGTAAGTACATCATTGTATCTCGAAAGAAACAACCCACTATTCTACTTATGGGATTACATCTGAATAATGATATTTTGGAACAAGTTACTAGCTATCAATATCTGGGGGTATTAATTTATCAAAGACTTAGTTGGTCCGAACACATTCAACAGATCTGTAGAAAAGGGAGAAGATTAGTTGGAATGTTGTATAAACAATTCTACAAGTAGGCTGATCCAGCTGTCCTTCGATTAATATATATAACATGCATTCGACCTCACCTAGAATATGCAGTTCAGCTATGGAACCCACACATCATGAAAGACATTAGAATGCTAGAATCTGTTCAGAAGTTTGCATGTAAGGTTTGTCTTAAGTGTTGGGATATGGACTATGACAACATGCTACACTGCCTTATAATTAATCTACCTTGTTTGTCAGAGCGGCAACAATATCTCAAGTTACTCACAATGTATAATATTGTCAATGGTCATTTATTTTTCCAGAAGGTATTTTTGTACTTCATGAGCATAATTCATTTATCTACTGCAGACCACGTTCACACACAAATTGTTTTTCTCTTATGTACCTAGTGTAATTACTTTATGGAAAAACTTACCATTAGAGTTAAAGTCATCTTCTGTCTCTACTTTAAATCTGGTTTGTACAATTGGTTCATGTCATGAATTAGCTTTGATGCTATTTACATGTTGCCTATGCCATATTTTCTACTCTGTGTGTGTCATGCATAATCTTTTTTTAGTATGTATAATGTTAGTATGGCATAAATGTATTTAAAAAAATGTAGGGATGGCGCCGACACAACACGCAGACTTTTCCAAACAGAATGGCTCAGAACTCCTAAACACGGCAGTTACAAGCCATTTTAGATACATACATGTACTCTACGAGTGCTTTTGTACCCATAAAGACCCATAGAGTACGTAAATTACACAGCTACAATGACTTACGGCAATTGGCCAAACCGCACTTTTGTTCTTCAGTTGAACTGGCCTACCGCCAAAGTGGCACAAGTACTCTCGATGGTTTTTACACAAGACGGCGCCTTTCTGTTGCGTGCGTGATCCTTGACCAAGAGAATCTTCGTAACTTTACTCAGAACTGTATAATCGAAAAATTTCCTCATTTGTTGGAAGCCATTTTTCTGTACATGCGCGCGCGTGCAGGTGGGGCTCAAGCGCGCTGGTCCGCGGGAGGTAGGGGTGGGGCTCGTGCCAACACAAGCAAGTAGGGATGGTAAAGAACTCCACCAAGAAGCAGAAATGGACACTGAAAGAAAAACTAGTGAAACAAGTGTAAGAAACATTGCACTAAATTGTTAAAGGATGCAGGGATAGTAGGGCCAAAAATTAAACAAACAAGATAATAACCTGAGTGCATGGTGCATAGTGAACAACCATTATGATATGACCATACACTACTTTCGTTATATAGTTTGGAGTTCAGAGTTCACACTACCACATGTATGCAGACAAGGGATAATTGCATGCAACAATATCAACATGCGTAACCCCTCCCTACATTTTATTTCGTGGGGTTACGCATGTTGTTATTGTTGCATGCAATTATCCCTTGTCTGCATACATGAATTGTTTGTGGTAGTGTGAACTCTGAACTCCGAACTATATAGGTAAGTAGGGTATGGTCATATCAGAATGAGTTAGTTGTTCACTATACATCACTCAGGTTATTATCTTGTTTCTTTAATTTTTGGCACTACCATCCCTACATACTTTAACATTTTAGTAAATGTTTCTTACACCTTTATTATATATATTCATTCTAAATACATTCTGCATAGGCTATTAGTATTTAATACGTTCTTAACAACCTCCAATTTTTGGGGACTCAGCCCCCTTATAAAAAAGTGGTGGCTGAAGCCCCCATGCCCCCCCCCCCCCAGGTTCCCTGCCTCTGGTATTAATTCAGCTGAATTGGCTTCATTTACACTGGCGTAAGAAGCAGGGGGGATGGGGGGCAGGGTAGGGGGCGGGGTCGGGGGCAGGGTAGGGGGCGGGGTGGGGGGCTGTAGCCCCCCCATGTTTATGGAAAAGACCACAAATCCCAATTACTGATAGCTGTTTACTTTAATATGGGTACTATAAATGATATTAGTCTCAGAATGCACCAGAATTGATTTCAGAGCATACTAATAACAACAACATCCTGGGGGAGCATGCCCCTGGACCCCTCTAGCTTAGGTAAATACATACATGTAGGTTGCGGGTCAGTCCCCCCCACCCAAATGCCCCTGATTTAGGCCTTCCTCTGCATGCTTAAAACACATGCACACATACACAAATTGAGGAGCACAGTTGAATCTTATATAGTTTCCCATGCCACTGTTATACTGGATAGGATTAAGGAAATCTTGGTTTGATGTAAAAGGTCATATCTTCATTTTAGTATTGGACAAAGTAAGGCTCCAGAGATTCCAATAGTGTACAATATCTACCTACTATACTTGTAGTCTAAACACTGAATATCTGTCTGCGTGTGGGATGACCTTACATAAAATGAAATATTTATGAAATATTTAACAATAGTACATTCTTTGTAAATGTTGAATGTTTATATTTCTGGCGCCATATTATATTGCTTGAAACAATGAATGTAATGTCAAATCCTACACCACCTGTAGTGTAAACACTGAATTTCTGTGTGTAGGATGATATCACATACCATTCCCAGAATATTGCACCACAGTCATTTCTTTGTAAACAATGAATGTCATCCTATTAATATATCTGGCGCCAGATAACTCAGCATTGCTAAATTCTCTGTGACAATCAATCTATCATAAAACCCTTTCTTCCCCACCTAGCTGTATCAGAGTCAGTAGACTGGACTCCCGGATACAGCTAGCCACTCCTTGCATCTTTTTATTATGGGGGTAACTATGCATTTTATTATTGTTAGCTACATGTCTTGCTGCTATATAATGCACTCTTGTTCTCTGATTTTCTTCATCCCTACAATCCTACTCCTGTACAATCCTACTCCTGTTTCACTGGTTCTCATTGCATCTAACTACCATAACTATTGTGTCAATTGTGTACACCCTACTTTTTCTGCATGTAAAACCACACTTGCATAATAATAAGGAAGTGGTGTTCAATTACACAGTAATACTTGCATATCGTAGCTTTGCTTTGCTTATACATGCAGCATTCCGGAGTTCTGAACCATTTCATTTGTTAAGGCTAATAGGCATGTCAATCCCTACATAGAGAGTCTACTGACTCATGATAGCATTCATTAAAGTGCGAAAAACATTTCATTAAAATGTTAAAGGAGGTAGGGATGACAATGCTAAAAAGTACAGGAACAAGATGCACAACACCAGTGATGATGGCATGAGAAGTAAGGAGCAGCATGAAGGCAAAGGCAAGGGGTGGACATGCAACAATCATAACATGCATAACCCCATAAAGAAGATGCAGGGAGGGGTTACGCATGTTATGGTTGCCTTTGCCTTCATGCTGCTCCTTACTTCTCATGCCATCATCACTGGTGTTGTGCATCTTGTTCCTGCACATATACATCAATGATGTTTTGGACTGTGTAGCTACTTCTAATGGAAACTGTAATCACCTTCAATGTACCAGTGAGAGATGTTATCTTCACCATAGCGCTCCAACCAGTGCTTGCTCAGAGCCAGCATCAACTACAGTATACATGAGCACATATGTACTTACTAGGTGAATGCAGTGCATTTATGGCAAGAGGAAGGAGCTCACATAGTCATGAAAATAGGCCAATATCAGTGCACATGTAAAATTTGATGAATAAAATTATATGTATAGGGCCTGGCAAGGGGTCACATATATAATCAGCCCATTTGTCACGACAAACCTTAAATCTTACCATGCAACAAGTAGATACAATTTCTTCTGCATGGCCATATATTTCAAATTTGCCCTATATATACTGGGAGAGTTTAGATGTGTTATGTACGATAAATCTCTCTTGGTATTCCCTCCACATATATAACCTCATCACCTCATGATCATGCAGCCTCACCTCCACAACCTCTCTCATCTCTCCAGTACAATAACCATAAGGCATACTGTGCAGCAGTACATGTACAACCATATATATATATATATATATATATAGATAGCATGCATGCAGACCCATCACCCTCACTCTACACTTAAATTTTATTGTGCAGAGCCAGAGTGAGGGTGGTGGGTCTTTTAATGTAACCTACACAACCTCTTATGCCCCGCACACTTCCACTTCAGTGTGGTTGCGTACACATACAGCCACATCACATATATAGATACATACGACTAATACAACAATAGGTATTGGTCTACACATGCTCTGTGCTACTTCTCAGTAGTGGTGGTATCTGAGTCAGGAGGTGCTGGCAGTGCCTCTGCTGCTCTGTGCAGAGGAAACTGCTCCCACGGAGAGGACAGTTCAAACTTGCGGTATTCCTGTGTCATCTCCAGAGGCTCGCACACCACTCGCTTCACCTCATCATCGTAACGAACCTACACCCAGTCAAACCAGAGGATGAGACATTATGAGAGACCACACACACCATACATACATCTTGTACATGACTTGGTGCAACCACATCACATTGTCATATGTCATGGTACCGAATTTGTGTCAAAGGCTTCAGGCCTAGTAAATGTAAGCCAGGTGTATTTTAAGTTAACACACCTATGGCATTATGTATGCTGTATGACCTGGGTGTGCTGCAGTGCTTTACATGGAGTGTGATGTATCATTTCAGTTTGCTCTGCACACACCTTATTTCCATATAGATACATGTAGATGGACAATGTCAATAGGCCACAATGTGTAAGTTAATGCTTGTACAGCAAAGCCTGCATGCACATCCACAGCCTACATGTACATGTACATTGTGTACCTCTACATATCCACTGAGGGGGAAGTCTTTCCTCATGGGGTGACCCTCAAACCCATAGTCTGTGAGGATACGACGGAGGTCAGGATGGTTGGAGAAGAACACACCGTACATGTCCCACACCTGCACCATAGGATGAAGAGGTGTGGCATGTACTGCTATATGTATGTGCACAATGTGTGCAGCACAGTTAGGCAATGATTCAATGCAGTGTACCTCTCTCTCCAGCCAGTTGGCAGATGAGAATACAGCAGTGGCAGAGTCTATTGGAGTCAGCTCATCAGCATAGGTCTTTACTCTGATTCGGGCATTGTATGTTATACTCAGCAGATTGTACACTAGCTATACACAGAGAGAAGGAGAAGGGGGTAAGTTATAAGATCATGACAAGGTGCTAAAGTGTGTGTCCAGACCTCAAAGCGGTAGACTCTCTTAGGCATGTCCACGGCAGTGATATCTACTAGCTGCATTTTGATGGTCTCGCAGGAAGGTGAGTACTGGGATGAGTCCATCGGGATGGATCAACACCTCCAGCTCATTGCTGCATGACAGATGACAGATAGGCAGTGACCAATATAACCAGTATTAGCACACCTTAAATAAATCAGGGCACATGGAACATGGAAAAAATCGAAATGGGAGAGGAGGAAGAGAAGGAGGAGAGGAAGCGAGAAAGTGGGAGGGAGAGAGAGGGAGGAGGGAGGGAAGGAGGAGGGAGGGGGAAGGAGGAGGGAGGGAAGGAGAGAGAGAGAGAGGGAGGAGGGTAAAGAGGCGAGCAGACTGACACAAAATGAGGTGTACATACCTATAGGTGATCTGGGTGAGCTGTACATACTTAGGCATCATCTCTTGCATATAACGGCCAAAATCAACTAGATTACTTCGTGCAATACCAGTTATTGCTCCAGTAGCTGGGGAGGAGGTACACATATGTAGTAGCAAAACAGGTATGAAAGGCTTCGATGTTTCAAATACTTTGTTACCTGTAACAGCACTTTCATTAGCAGTGCTAGAAAGTAGACAACGACCAAGAACTGGCGCAGCAGACAATTTTCCTTAGAAAAGGGTGCGCATTAATTAGTACACCTTATGTATTCCTGTTGTTGCCACAGGCTAACCTCTCAGGAGGGAGGAAACTGATTGTTGAGACTTCCCAACAGTTTGTAGTGGGCTCCAGATACATCTTGAGCTACGACAGGCCAAAAATAAGCGAGACGCCATCAGTCTGCTTGCAAAGCTTGTGAACTTTGAACCCTTACGTGCACCAACAGAAGAAAAATGGCGGTCTGCGCAGGGGTGGTTTGTTCCTGGAACTGATTTTGCTCGCTGTTTTCCAAGAGCGCCTTTTTGAACGTACATACGTATACTGTAAGTGTTAGAGAGTTACAATAAGTGCGAATCAGTCTTGTTTCTTTAGTACAGCCATACTCACGAAGCGTGATATTGGCTACATGTATAGGCTAGTCTACGTGTGTATGTGTAAACTAAGGTTGTACTGTGTGTATATGTTGCGTATGTACATAATTACCTAAGGTGCCCTTACGTTTTTGTAGAGTGTATACACTGTACATTTCCTTTTTGGCTTGCAGTGACTCAGTTATGTTGGAGGAGGTACCTATCACCAACACAACACTGCCCTTCCCATTTCCATGCCAGCTGGGTGCCTGGTGTGTTGCAGTGGGCAGCAAGGTTCACAAGGGCTCACTGTTATGCAGCTGTGTACAGAGTGTTGGGGTGCAGGGGGTGGGGGGAGGTGAGGGGGGGAAGGAAGAGGAGACGACTACCTTGCAAATAAAATCTGGTGTGGTGGGTATTGTTCGTGAGCTGATGTATAGTCCTGGAGACATTGTACAGCCTGGGTAAGCCTTCTGTATACCTCAATTGGCTTTGTGTGGAAGCTACATATACATGGTACATGTAGCGTAGTTGGTGAGAGTGTTGCCTAGAAAGGGAGTGTCATTGTTCAATTCCAGAGTTCAACTGTTTATATCAGGTTGAGATGTTTTGCTTGCATTGCTCTTTATTTGGCTCAGATAGCAAACTTTCAGAGCATCACCTTGAAAGCCAGTATCACAGGTTAAGTTCCCACCTGAGCCAACCAATTTTCTGACTTCTCAGGCCAGTTGTGGGTTTGCCTTTCTGTTGTGTGGTTATGTTCCCTTGCCTTTATTAGCATATTGAACAACGTCTTCATGTTTGTGCACTTGTACACGTACATGTACATTGGGTCCCCTCCCAGGAATAGTAGGTAGCAACACTGCATGTATATGGTCCTGTGTGTATTCCCTGTTGGGCCTCCCCGTGTGTATTCCCTGTTGGGCCTCCCCAGACTCCTATTGGGAGGACTAGAGTGTACAGTAATGTTTGCAGCCCCCTACTAGCATGAAGCCTCAAGTGTTATTGCAATTGAGAAATTGAAAGTACTCACCTACTAGCATGAAGCCTCAAGTGTTATTGCAATTGAGAAAAAAAGTACTCACCTACTAGCATGAAGCCTCAAGTGTTATTGCAATTGAGAAAAAAAGTACTCACCTACTAGCCTGAAGCCTCAAGTGTTATTGCAATTGAGAAATTGAAAGTACTCACCTACTAGCATGAAGCCTCAAGTGTTATTGCAATTGAGAAAAAAGTACTCACCTACTAGCATGAAGCCTCAAGTGTTATTGCAATTGAGAAAAAAGTACTCACCTACTAGCATGAAGCCTCAAGTGTTATTGCAATTGAGAAATTGAAAGTACTCATCCCTTCCACCCACCAGGAGTGTGATGGTGAAGGTAGAGGAGAGGTGTCAACATGACATCGTAGTGTTTGACATGTGTGCTGACTGTGGTCTCAACCTCAGGAAGTAAGTCCACCAATATTTATGTACATTGAGAGTTTCACAGGCACTATCATTTCACTTTGCACAGGCAACACACTATCAGTGGGTCAGCTCCAGCAGCTAATATCATGGCAATCCATGATAATGCAGGGATACGTATCAGCCCAGAGGTATAATGTATATTTGTGATAGATCACATGCTAAATTCACATGTGTTCAATGTTGTCTGTCCGGTGAGCACTGTCTGGGTGTGTGTGGGTGTACATGTGTGTGTGTGTATGTGTGTGTGTGTGTCTGTGTGTGTGTGTGTGTGTGTGTGTGTGTGTGTGTGTGTGTGTGTGTGTGTGTGTGTGTGTGTGTGTGTGTGTGTGTGTGTGTGTGTGTGTGTGTGTGTGTGTGTGTGTGTGTGTGTGTGTGTGTGTGTGTGTGTGTGTGTGTGTGTGTGTGTGTGTGTGTGTGTGTGTGTGTGTGTGTGTGTGTGTGTGTGTGTGTGTGTGTGTGTGTCTGTGTGTGTGTGTGTGTGTGTGTGTGTGTGTGTGTGTGTGTGTGTGTGTGTGTGTGTGTGTGTGTGTGTGTGTGTGTGTGTGTGTGTGTGTGTGTGTGTGTGTGTGTGTGTGTGTGTGTCACATGTATATCTCTCTTCCTCTACAGGAGGCTGCAGTACTGGCCCACAAGGACAAACTACGCTTATTAAAGACACGTAAACTGACTCTTGTGGTGGACTTGGATCAAACTCTCATCCACACTTCCACTGATCCACACATTGAACCAGGCCTGCCCGTAAGCAGATTGTGCATAGTATACAGGGGGATTTCCAGAATTAGTAAGTAGGTGTCCTGTTCTTTGCATGCGCAAGTATTGGTCATGCCTACTTGGCACGACTTAATTGGAACTTGAGAGGTTGCACACTTAATTCACTCAAAATAGTGAAGTGCACTTACACATGCTGCGATCTCAGTGGTAATGAGGGGAAGTAGAACATAAAATTTATTTGTAGTTTCTAGAAACCCTTGAACCCCCATGGAGACACCCCTGGTACATGTACATGTACTATGGGCACCCCTGGTACATGTACATGTACTATGCACTTACATGAGCAACAGGTCATGTACTTGGTGTGCATTGGGGTGGTTTCTTGGCATATTTAATAGGGAGGCCATAGTAAGGTTTGGTCTGTATATATACACAGATGTAATCCCCTGTGTACACACTTCCTGTAGTATATGACATTACACATCCTGCCTATGTGTACATGTATGTTATGTACATTGTACATGCACTGTTCTCTGGACATGTACCTGTTCCACTAACAACTACATATACATGTACACTGTACACCATTATACCTGTGTAAACCTACTCCTATATTCTGTCTGCCAGGATGTGTATGGGTTTCGCCTGGCAGGCCAGCCAATAGTTTACCACTGTCGTCTGCGCCCACATGCACGTGAGTTCCTGGATAAGGTGTCCAAGCTCTACGAGCTGCACGTGTTCACTATGGCTACCAAGGACTATGCTGCTGCTGTCATTGACATACTGGACCCTAACAAGCACCTCTTCTGTGATAGGATCATCACACGACATGAGTTCTTTGATCCACGGTCAAAAGCACTCAGATTCAAGTATGTTGTGGAGTGTGGCATACATGTATATACACAGGGTTTCTTTTGGGGGGGGGGGGGGGGGGGGGGGAGAGGGGGCATTTCCCCCCCCCCCTTAAAAAGGTTTTGCCCCCCCCCCCCCCAAGTCAAAGAGACCCTCCTCATATACTGCCAGATGTGTTTTCATGTTACCCCAAGATTTCTCGTATGTGCTGTTTGCCCTCCCCCCTTGTGAAACTTTCTGAAATAAACCCTGATACATGTGTAATAATTAGAGGTGTGGTTGGAAATTAATTGGATTTCCTGTGGGTCAGCATGTGTATATGCATTATTCATATACATCAGTGTTTCTTTCAGAAATACATGTATGATCAATGGGTGGGGGGAGATAAAATTCACCAACCGGAAGATGAGAAGGTGCATCAGTAAACTACACATTTACCTGTATATGTTAAAGTCTGTGTCGCCATATATAAGAACTATAAAATATAGAACGCGCAGTATGCACATCATGTGACCGAATACACTGCGTACGTACATGTACCTACGCACGCATGCAGAGATCACGCCAGAGATTGGAACGATTCTTGCTCATGCATGCTTAGCTCTGTCTGCGTCTGTCTCTGTTTCCTCCCGATCCGCTATACATGCGTGCACACGGGACTAGTATGGTATGCTAGCACCGTGGTCGCGATCTCTAAATTGCATTCTTTCACTATACTCATGTGGTAAAATTGTTTTTAGTATTATTTCTAAATTTAGCCCTTATATAGGGCGAGGTAAGCTTTAGCTTCTGGATTTTCAAGGGGGGCACTTTCTAAGGGGGAAAATGTCCCCCTGACCCCCTAAAGAAACCCTGTACATGCATGTGTACATTACATAGGGCGGAGGTGGTGGTAATGTGTTTGGTGCAACCCTCAAGATCCCCTGGAATGGGGATGTCAATGGATACCTTTTGCTGTTCCAGATACCATGTTTTGGTACATTTTTTTGTACAGCCCTTCATTTAATTACTATGGGGAACAAATGTGTGATAAAGAACGTGGAGGGGCCCACCCCTATGTTTCTGTGCTGGTAATGTACATGTAGCTATATAGGATGTCTGGGAACATGTGTGAATGCCCCCACCAATATTGTAGTCCCCTGGTTCACTGCATGTGTACGTATGGATTGTACAGTGTTGTAGTTGCAGACTGCTTGTATCTGCCCTAGCTTACATACATGTATGGTGACTAACCCCCTTGTTGGCGAGTATGTGTTGAATGGGAGAAATTTTCTGTTTGTTTGAACACACATATGTCCACCCCAAATGTGCATGCATCACTATGCGCTACATGCAAATGTAACTGGCCTTGCCTCTTCCGCTTGTCATCAATGTGTAGCATTCAACTAGTATATAGGATGAAACTAAAGCATACACATGAAGTCATGGCAATCTTGTATGAACACCAAACTGTGTAGAAACCTTATGGAGGATGAGTTGATACATGTTTGGTAGTTTCATTGTATACTTACTCCACTCCATACTACAGGTCAGTGTTTCCATGTGGAGATTCAATGGTGGCTATTATAGATGACAGAGAAGATGTGTGGGGAAGGTGCCCCAACCTGGTGCACGTAAAGCCCTATGTATTCTTCTCTGGAACCACTGATATCAATGCTCCTCCTCCCCTCGTTCCGACATCAGAATCCCCCTCTTCCTCCTCCCCCTCCTCCTCCCTCCCATCCACCCCAACCACCCCACGACCATTCTTTGGTGGTACAACCCAAGGTAGTGGTGTGGTTCCTCAAGGTCAGCCGCGACCTTTCAAGAAAAGGCACATGTTGAAGCAGCATCGCCATCCCCAGAGGCCTCCACGGCCGCAGTCAGAGCTACCCTCACAAAGCCACACTGCTGAGTCAAGGAACAATGGCACACCAGATCAACTCCGGGAGCAACAACAGCCACCTTCTACTGACAGCACACAAGATCATTCTGAGGTACATGAGACCAGCAATGTGATGGATGATGTAAATGTGTGTAGCACCAATGACAATGGGTTGACAGTTCACAATGTGCACCAAGAGCAGATAATTACCCACTCTTCTAATGTAAATAACAATAATAATAAGCGGAAATCTGACGATGATGGCTCAGAGTCAGGAGGTTCAGCCAGTGGTGAAGAGGAAGGTGGGGAGGGAACTGGAGGTGGTGATGAGGAGGGGGGAGGAGAGGGGGACACACAAGGTCAAGGGGAGGGAGAAGGGGACACACCAGGTCAAGGGGAGGGAGAAGGGGACACACCAGGTCAAAGGGAGGGAAAAGGGGAGAGTGGTGGTAGGAGATTAAAAGGTGGAGGGAAGGGAAACGAGTCAAGTTCGTCTAGCTCAGGCTCAAGCAGTGACAGTGAAGACAGCAGCAGCAGTGGTAGCAGTAGTGCCATGGATGACACTGCTCCACAAGAATCAAAGGCAACATCTGAAGTGAAGAGTGGTGTTGACACAGAGCTACCAATATCAGCTGAGGAAGGAAAAGAGGAACAAGGTGAATGTCCATAATGTATGTGCATATATGGATGTACTGTAACTTACATGTATGCCACAACTACTCAGGCTTGCCTAGGGTATGTAAGTCCAGAGCAACTATAAGCCATACATGACATTGTTGAGGGCCAACCAGCCCGAAACAGCTGTCCACCCGTTACACACCTTATTTTATGTACATGTACTTACGGCATAATCGTATAATTCCAGACACTAATGCTACAAATGAAGACACAGAAGTTACTGATACAGGAACTGAGCAGAAGAAAAAGAAATCTACCATTGAGATAGAAGACAGTGATTCCTTCCTCGTGTATCTCGGTGATGTTCTCGAGAGAATACACTCGACTTTCTACACAGAGTTTTCAAAGATGGTAGATGGCAATGACATAGCTGCCATGACCGACATCCCTACCCCAGATCTCAAATCAATCATCCCCGAAATGAGGCAGTCGCTGCTCAAGGGTGCCAAAATCCTCTTTACAGGTGTCATTCCCACCAACATTCCACCTCAGAGAAGTCCCATCTGGAACACTGCTCGAGCATTTGGTGCTGTTGTACATGATAAGTTAGTCCCAGGGCTGGCTAGTACTAATCCACGCACAGCGATGAAGGCAACCACTCACGTGATAGCAGGAAAATCAGGAACTGCGAAACTGAAAGAAGCCAAGAGGGTGATGGGGGTGAAGATAGTGAACCCACGTTGGCTCTGGAGCTGTGCCGAACAGTGGAAATGGCTGGATGAAAAGCAGTTCCCAGTCGAGGCAGATGAAGTGTACAGTAAGGAGGGTAAGAAAGAGGGGGGCAAAGAGAAGCTAGTTGAAGATGTTAGAGAATCAAAATCAACTGCTCATTCTTCAACTGATGATGTTGTGAAGGAGAAATGCTCGAAAACTAATCAGCAAAAGTGTGCCGAGAACAAACCTGGACGAAACAGTAGACTGGACAGCAGGATATCTGTATCAGATGAAGAGCTAGAGAGAATGGAGGCAGAGGTCGAAGCTGAGATAGGGAGCAGCGGTAGCAGCAGTAGTGACGGTGAAGAAAGCTTGCAGGAGGGGCTGTTAGGGGTTAAACGTTCAGTGGAAAAAACTAGCAATGACTCCCTCGGCTATGGACAGTTTACAACGGACAATGTCATGGATTGTAGTGCAAAATCAGAGAGTCGAAAACGCAAGCATGTGGAAGTTGATGATTCCAGTCGTTCCAATTCACCACACTCAAACTCAGAGCCTCATAATCACAGTGATAGTAGTAGTGATGATGATGATGATGACGATGTACTGGCCGCACTCTTAGAAGAGGACAATGCTACTCATATCTGACACACACACTCTCTCTCTCTCTCTCTCTCTCTCTCTCTCTCTCTCTCTCTCTCTCTCTCTGTATATACACCATTTGAAATTTTTGTACAAAGTTATAATATGGCAAACTATTTGAGACATATTTTTCTGAGAGCCTGATGATTGTAGTTACCTAGTTCCAGTGAAGGAATGTGTTGTAGGTGTTTGGGATGCACATAAACCAAAAAAATTGTATGGTGATGACTCGTGCCCTAGTCAACTTCAGTCCTTGCCTGAGGATCTGCAGCTGACTGGAGTTGAGGGGCAAACAGAGGGAAAGTTATGTTCCTCAGGTGAGGGAGGAACAGATGGTAAGGATTTGCCTGTGTGTACATGTATCCCCCCATAATAGTGGGTGCATGTTTGATGGCAGTAATGCTATGGTAGCCTTATATATATATATAAGTATTATTATTATACCTCGCTAATTCCAGCTAACAGTTGATAGTTACAACTCACTTGCAAATTTGTTGTGGCATACATGTAAGTTACAGTACATCCAAATTCAGCAACAAAATCAGTGCATGTACTTGTTGGTAAGAGTATCGCCTAGAAAGCAGGTGGTCGTGCATTCAGTCCCACCCGAGGCAGCTAATTTTTCTTTGAAAAATAACTGTTGTGTTGCCTTGCCTTGTCTTTCTAATTCTATAACATAACAATAATATCATAGTGTATAACTCTCAATGGTTGAAAAATAAATGGTTTTTCATAATCTCAATGGATGAATAATGATTTCTGCTCCACTGACCTGCCTGGTGAGGACAAAGTAGGCAAAAATGAGCACTGATGTTCCGTACCCTACAAAGTAGGTAACAGGCTCCATGATGTCCCAGCTGTAGTCCCACCACGTGAAACAGGTAAATTAGAGAGACAATCCCAGCCCCGCCCACAGCACTGGGAAATGAGAGTAATCCCTCTAATTAGGAAATGATAATGGACACTGATTCCTGTACCCTACGTGTTTTTGTATGTTAATTTCCAGAAATCAGGAGAGCTTACTATCTATCTGAGGCTTATATTACAAGATTTACATTGTTTACAGAGATTTTATCACAACATTGATGATTAAGGTATTAAGGTTTACCATCACACCAATTTTCACATTGAGTAGAGCTTCTATTAGTGAGATACAGTAATGCTTGCCTGAAGCTATTTTTTACAAGATTTACATGGTTTACAGAAATTTTATCACAATGTTGATGTTTGGCTTTACCACCACACCAGTAATGCAGTAATGCTTGCCTGAGGCTATTTGTTGTTATATTTACGTTGTTTACAGAGATCTTATCACAATGTTGATCATTGGTGTATTACACTTTATCATCATACCAATTTCCACATTTAGTAGAGCTTCTGTTAGTAAGATACGGTAATACTTGCCTGACGCTATTTTTACAAGATTTATATCACGACGTTGATCTTTGGGGTATTAAGCTTTACCACCATACCAATTTCCACATTTACTGGAGCTTTTGTTAGTGAGATATAGTAATGCAAAACATTCCTCCATTGATATCTCCACCACTATCCTCCATTGATATCTCTACCAGAGAAAGACAAGCTTCCGTCTGGAGTTGAACCCAGGTTTAATGACCAGCAAACCAGCACACTTACACTGGACGAAAAGTATGTGACCTGCTGTGGAATAGGTCACACTTCATGATATCTCCCTGTACCTATCAAGTTGTAGATATGTAAATACAGGACATTTAGCTCTATCTACTACTGGATAGGTACAGAATATGTCATGAAACGTGACCTAGATTCCACAGCATGTCACATAGGGAATTTTACTTTTCGTCCCTGGATATGTACTGCCTTTCCCTTACCTTAGCCACTCTTTTATATCCCCTGACGTGTATAGTCAACTCAATAACCATATCCATAGCCCCCTCACTTCACAAACACTCCCCTCCCCCCACTTTTAACAAGGCGTACGGTGACTGATGTCAGTCTGCCGATATTACGGAATATCGGCTGTCGGTACTTTCGACGACCTAGCTCAACGGTAAAAGCTTTCTAGCCCTCCAAACTTGGTACACGAGAGAAGCTTAAGTAGTTCTATAGTGTAACCTACAAAGCATTGAGTAGGTTTGTTTGTGCGCTTCAGGAGAACGTCCGATATTACATGGTGTCCGACCTTCGATTACTCACTCTAGTAGTGGTTCATGCTGTCTAAGTAGTTCCTGACAAGGGTTTCAAGTGATCGTTACTGTTCCGTAGAAAGAAGCACAAGCAACTTTCTCGTTTACAAATTCTGAAGGGCAGAATATCGGTTATCGGTACTTTCGACGACCTACCTACGTAGCTCAACCGTAAAAGCTTTCTAGCACTCACTTGGTACACGAGAGACTAAGTGTGCTTGTACGCTTCAGCCGATATTACATGGTGTCCGACCTTCGATTACTTACTCTAAGCTTTCAGCTTGCTAGGGAAAGCTAGAAGCAAGTCTTTACCTGTTATTGGATTGGGGGTGGAGCATAACCACGGTAATTGCATTCTTCGCATATACTAAGCATACGTGCATTACGTCGCTTCCAACCTCCTCTGTATTTTCACTTTTTATGTCCCAGTATATATTATTAGATAAAAAAAATAAGTACACCTCCTCTGCAGGTTGGTTGTCCGATCCCGAGTTCAACATATCACGCATGAGCACACCGACTGGCCCACGAACGAGGCATGTAGAGTGCACCACTCTTTACGTTCGAGACTCTTCCACGTCGTAAAAAGTGTAGCGTGCTGAAATGGCATCGCGCGCCGCCCAAATAATCCAGCGCGCCCCGTTTTTACGTCACGTTAGTGCGTTACTGATGCGCAATTTTTACTGTATTAAAGTTAACCGTTGGGCCATTTCTGATTCCACTACGTAAAAAAAGAGCAATTCTGGTGCGCCTGTGTGTATGATATGCTTGTGTGGACTGCTAGAGAGAACCATTTCTGGCACGCTAGTGTTCACCAAAGTATAGAGCCATTCTAGCACGCTATTCTGGCACGCTATTTTTATTCTACAGAGAGCAACTTTGTACTAATATACGTAGTGCCATTCGGGCATGCTGCTATGCACATAATGTCTTTCTTTACGTAGTACACGTATATATACGTAAATATGCAAATGCAAAGAAGCGTACCAGACTGGTTCTCTATGAGAGTACCCATACATATGCCAAAACGATTGTTAGTACACAGCCTATAATATAGATCTATCCACGCATAACTAACTTCAATAAGAGTCAAACCATAGAGGCTAATGTATACATGTACAGTGCAATACCGAGCCATTCTGGCACGCTAATGTACAGTGTAATACTGGCACGCTGCAGCACCGAGCCATTCTGGCACGCTATGTACAGTGCAATAACTTGAGTTATTCTGGCACGCTAATGTACACGGATCCATTACGGCACAACTGAGCCATTCTGGCACGCTAATGTAGAGTGCAATATTGAGCCATTCTGGCACGCTAATGTACAGTGTAATAGCGAGCCATTACGGCACGCTATTATACAGTGCAATACTGAGCCATTACGCCACGTACTGAGGCATCCTGGCACGCTAATGTACAGTCCAATACCGAGCCATTCTGGCACGCTAATGTACAATGCAATACTGAGCCATTCTGGCACTCTAATGTACAGTGTAATACTGGTACGATATTGTACATACGTACGTACATGCAGTGTAATACATAGCGATTACGGCACGTATACTGAGCCATTCCATACAGTACATTAACGTGCCACAATGACTCAGAATCGCACAGTGTATTGCCGTGCCAGAATGGCTCAGTACATTAGCCTGGCTCATTATCAGACAGTGCATTAGCGTGCCAGATTGGCTCGGTATCATAATGTGCCATAATGGCTCGGTATGATATAGTACATTAGCGTGCCAGAATGGCTCAGCAGTACATTAATGTGCCATAATAACTCAGTATCATACAGTATGTTACCGTGTCAGAATGGCTCAGTATCATACAGTACGTTAGCGTGCCAGAAATTGCTCAGTATCATACAGTACATTAATGTGCCATAATGGCTCAGTATCATACAGTATATTACCGTGCCAGAATTGCTCAGTATCATACAGTACATTAGCGTGCCAGAATTGCTCGGTATATATCATACAGTACATTAGCATGCCAGAATGGCTCAGTATCATACAGTACGTACGCACATTAGCGTGCCAGAATGGCTCGGTATCATACAGTACATTTAGCGTGCCAGATCACTAGAATGGCTCAGTATTAATATACAGTACATTTAGCTTGCCAGAATGGCTCAGTATTAATATACTGTACATTCTACGTTCCAGAATGGCTCAGTATTAATAGTATATTTAGCGTGCCAGAATGGCTCCGTATTAATATACAGTACATTAGCGTGCCAGATTGGCTCGGTACCATACAGTACATTAATGTGCCAGAATCTCTCAATATCATATAGTACATTACTGACTCAGTATCATACAGTACATTTAGTGTGCCAGAATGGCTCAGTATTAATATACAGTACATTTAGCGTGCCAGAATGGCTCAGTATTAAGCCTTAACAAATGTAACGACTCAGAACTCTCGAACATGGCAGCTCTAAGTCCTTTTAGAAACATAACATGGCCTACGAGGGACACTCTTACAGGTAGTAAAATACACCGCTACAATGACATAGGTGAAATTGCTAAACCCCCGATTTCTCCATCTTCTTCTTCGTCTTCGTCTTCGTCTTCTTCTTCTTCTTCTTCTTCTTCTTCTTCTTCTTCTTCTTCTTCTTCTTCTTCTTCTTCTTCTTCTTCTTCTTCTTCCTCTTCTTCTTCTTCTTCTTTTTCTTCTTCTTCTTCTTCCGGCGCAGTGCCTTTCACCAAAAAATCGTTATAGAAAGTACAACTAAGAGCCACAACCACGGTACTTCTTCCCTGTTGTGCATGTATTCGGCGCTCGCAATATTATTATAGAATATAGAATCTGTCTGCAGCTCTAATAGTGTAACTGCGTTTTGCATTAGGGTGTTGATTGACTCTGTTCTGTTATCGCCCTTACTTCCTAAGTTTGCTTTGGAAGTGTCTTCGTCATACGTGTCAACCGTCCCGTATTTCGCTTTTGCAGATTCTTAGGCAGATTGGCGTCAAATAGCTTAGCTATTAGCTAGGGTGCAGCTAGCTCGAGTGAAGCCCACTGCACAGCATGCGCTTGACTGACGAGCGTTTATGGTCATTCAAGTACAGTGAACTCCCGCTATTCTGGGCCTTCGGTCACCTCACTATTGCATGCAGCCACTGGCTCAGGCACGGATTGAAAACTATACATCAGCACAGTGTAAATCAAGCCTCTGAAATGCGGTCACCTCAATATTCCGTTTTCCGGCCACTGTTTTTGGCCCAACCTCGCTTTTTATACTGATAATCCGGCCAAAAAACCTTGAAATGACTCGATTTCCGTGACCGACTGCTCAGCGCTTACCCTCTAGGTCAGGATCCGTGCCCAGAACAAACCCACCACAATTTGTGTGGGTACACGTGATCATTACTTGACCTACGGAATACTGAGAATCTGCCAGTAGCGGTTCTAGGGTGCGGAATAGCGGGAGTTTACTGTAGACTCTTAATTATGTGTAGGCCAGGCCTGGCCTGCGTAAATACCAAAACACGCACAATAATATTGCGCGTATCGGAGAAGGCCTGGAAACCGAGGGTATGTAGGCCCGCTCAATGTACTACTGTATCGTTAATGTCCCGCTTTTGAGCTTATAATCCCGCATATTTTGCAGTATCTGTTCCTAGTTGACACCTATGCTTCGTCCTTCCCTCCCCGCACTGCCCTCTCCTCTTCTACACTCTCTATGTAGGGATTGCGCCGACACGCTCATAAAGCCAACCAGCGCAGAACTCCTGAACAGTGCACCTTTATCGACACATAATATGGCATACGACTGTTTCTATACAACGAAAAACCAGTGAGACACAAGAGTAAAAACATTAAAATGTTGAAGTATGTAGGGATGACAGTGCCAAAAAGTAGAGAAACAAGTGCAGTATATATGCAGCAACACAGGGGATGAGGGCAGTATATATGCAGCAAGACAGGGGATAAGGGCATGCAACAATAATACCGTGCGTAATCCCTCCCTACATCTCTTTTATTATGGGGTTACGCCTGTTATTTTTGTTGCATGCCCTTATCCCCTGCATACTGCATATATACTGCACCGTTCTCTACTTTTTGGCGCTGTCATCCCTACATCCTTCGACATTTTAATGGAATTGTTTTTACTCTCTTTATAAAGTGTTAACCAGATAGAGCTAAACAACTGTTTTAATATGTATGATAGAAATAGTTTATGGACCTGTAAAACACAATGTAACACAAGGACCTGTAAGACACAAATTCAGTGATGAGTGTCATACGCTGATAGCTACGGGAATTTTTTGTGTGTTTATCAGCTATCATTGAGTTTGTCTTCTATGACATAGTAAGGGCCAATCCTACTGGGGAGCAGAAGTGTGCTGAGTGGGTGTCTGCTGAAGTCCTATCACATGTTCCTCTCCTACGTACATTACTCCATAGGGTGCATTACTGGAGGTCACCACCTCCTGTTACTACTGGCATGTTGGTGCCATCCCCACATAGAGAGTTTACTGACTCTTGAATAACACTGGTGAGTGTAGTAGCAAGATTCACTGCAGGTGAGCAATAAGATGGAATTATGGTATAGTGGGAGCATAAATAAGGTGCATTGGTAAGTCATTTTTTTGCAGATAAATTCTTGCAGGTAGAGTCAAGCATGATTTACGCACACAGTGACTCATGCACAGTGACCCATGGGATGAATAGGATTTTAAGTCAGGCATAATAATTTTCAAATCCAGAACAGCTAGGCCACCTCACCGGCTTTCAAAAGATTATTACAGTGTATCTCATCAGTCGTAAGAAAGATAAGGAAGAGAGAGATTTATAGTCTCTGGGTCTCAGGACTCAGTGACTCAGTGAGACTGACACATCAACACCTCTGGGTCTCATGAAACCTTCTAGAACACTACTGACTCTACTGACTCCTCTATATTATATATTTGCTGTATGTGCATATAAGATTTTGTGTTATTGCATTCTCAAGCAAGCAATCATTATCATTTCCTCTTGCTCTACATGTGCCTTATTAAAAGTTGGCCTGAACAACATGAAATTGCTTTTGCCAGGCTTCTGTCTCCACACATACAACAGCAAGACTATCAGACACAGAGACTGATTATTAATCACCAAAAATATGACTTATTCATTCTTCCCTCTCTGTCTTCGTAGAGACATGCACACTGACCTGGAGCTATAGTAGACAGAGTTGGAGTTGGACAAGATGAACGATTGTCTGTGGATGTACTGGTGGATATGTGAGTAGATGTAGTTCGTATGACACTAGTTGATGTAGTATAATACGAGTGGATGTAGTAGTAGATCGTACAACACTAGTGGATGTAGTAGTAGATAGTACAACACTAGTAGATGTTGTAGTAGATCGGACAACAGCAGTGGAAGTAGTAGTGTGGGTAGTTGTAGCAGTTGTACCACATGTACTTATAGTGATGGTAGTAATGGATGCAGGTCTAGCGATAGTAACAGTACTCACTGCATGAGAAATAGGATGGAGTTGTAGTAGTGAGAACATAAATAACTAGGTAAATGCAGTGCATTTTTGACAAGTGGAGCGACCCATACACCTTGTTGTGACAACAGGGCTAATTTGTCAGTGCACGTAAAACATCATGGTATGTATAGTGACCATCACATATCACACAGTACGGTAGTACTGTGTATATAGGGATTGCTATGGTCTATCCCCATTGAAAACCATATATAAGGTTTTTCATCACTTTCACTTTCAGTTTGCTACCTACTGGACTTCTGTTAACATGAATACGTAACTATACCTAGAAACTAACTCTGATTAAAAAATGGCATAATTCACTGCATGGGAAAGGTGTTAAATATTAAAAAGTCCCTTACACCAATTGTTCATCTTCTCCTTCTTCTTCTTCTTCTTCTTCTTCCATTTCAACAGGCGTACCTCACTAACTATAGCACTTGTAAACACGAAACTTTGCACAGTTATGTAGTTCCACTGTGGGTAGCGCATCGTCATGTTAAAAATTTTGTAAACAATGTAGTTCTTGTAAAATAAACAAAAATAGCCCCAGGCCATGTATTATGATGGGAGCCACACAATCCTATATCTGACTAATGAAAGCTCCGCTAAATGTAAAATTTTGTATGACGGTAAAGTTCAATACACCAATGATCAACGTTGTGATAAAATCTCTGTAAACAATGTAAATCTTGTAATATAACAACAAATAGCCTCAGGCAAGCATTTCTGTATCTCACTAACAAAAGCTCTGCTAAATGTCAAAATTGGTATGATGGTAAAGTGTTATATGCCAATGATCAACGTTGTGATAAAATCTCTGTAAACAATGTAAATCTTGTAATACAACAACAAATAGCCTCAGGCAAGAATTACTGTATCTCACTAACGAAAGCTCCAGTAAATGTGAAAATTGGTATAATGGTAAAGCTTAATACCCCAAAGATCAACATTGTGATAAAATCTCTGTAAACCATGTAAATCTTGTAAAAAAATAGCCTCAGGCACTATTACCGTATCTTACTAACAGAAGCTCTACTAAATGTGGAAATTGGTGTAATGGTAAAGTGTAATACTCCAATGATTAACGTTGTGATAAGATCTATGTAAACAATGTAAATCTTGTATTATAACAACAAATAGCCTCAGGCAAGCATTACTGTATCTCACTAACAAAAGCTCCACTAAATGTGAAAATTGGTATGATGATAAAGTGTAATATACAAATGATCAATATTGTGATAAGATCTCTGTAAACAATGTAAAACTTGTATTATAACAACAAATAGCCTCAGGCAAGCATTACTGTATTTCACTAACAAAAGCTCCAGTAAATGTGGAAATTGGTATGATAGTAAAGCTTAATACCCCAAAGATCAACATTGTGATAAAATCTCTGCAAGCAATGTAAATTACAACAAAATAACCTCAGGCAATAGTTAGCTATATCTCGCTAACAAAAGTAGCACTAAATGTGGAAATTGGTGTGGTATTAAAGCTTAATATCCAAAATTAATGTTAGGATCTTGTAAATAGTAGCCCCAGGCACTACTTTGCTATATTTTATTAACAAAAGCTCCACTAAAAGAAAAGTTTGGTAATACAGAAACAATTGATGTTGCGATAAAAATGTTAGATAGCCTCAGGCTACAAGCTCTATTAGCTAATATGTTTAATACCAAGTAAACTGAAAAATAGCAAAATGCATGTACCTAGGTCCAGGAAAAAAATGACGGGAGACAAGTAAATAAAAAATTAAGGAAATTTGAAAGGAAATATAGGGATTGCATAAAAAGGAATGGAGACAAGATTGGAACACAGACATGTTATGATATATCGACGTACCCATAATGTTACGTTGATATAACATAACATGTCTGTGTTCCAATCTTGTCTCCATTCCGCAATCCCTATATTTCCTTTCAAATTTTTTATTTACTTGTCGCATATTCATCGCACAGCGCTACAGTTACACGGAGTGATTACCGCACTGCAGCTCTCAGCGTTCTAGAGCTTTGCTACATTATTGGTTTTAATTCTATGGGGGCAATGCCCCCATGCAGTTAAAGGTTTGGGGGCGAGCGCCCCCACTGCCCCCATGCTTCCGCCGCCTATGCAATATATAATTTGTGCAAATTTCCATCACTATGCAACATAACTAGCAGTAGAACAAGACATTGAAGAATCTCATGAGCTTAAATCCGGAAATTTGTAATGGATATTAGATGAAATATCAACATCATGTTGCCTATGTGTGTAAGGTGAGAAAATACGGTACTCTTGTGTACAGGCCTACCTCAGACATACATGCTCTCCTTAGTGAATAGCATTGTGAGATTATTAAATTTTGTAAAGACGAGACCAACAGGGTTCTATTCAGTGGGGGGAGCAGGGGGGAAGCTTCCCCCCCAAACACCCCAACTTCTCCCCCAAACATTCAAGCTTCCCCCCCTGTTAGTGTAGCTTGTATGCTCTAGTCTATTTGACTTCGTGTTTATTTGTGCACCCAAGAATGTTAAATAAATTGGCTCTTTGCACTAGATTGCATCTCTGGCAATGTAAAATTCAAAAATTTCCAGGGTCCCCCCCAAACAAAAAATCATAGATAGAACACTGACCAATGATAAGCATGTAGTACCTGTACCAGAGAAGGAAAGCACAGGTGAATCCTGCAGCATTGGCCACATGAACAGCCTCATACATACCCAGATTGAATATATGCACGTATACTACCTACAGCATTCAGGTAAACGACATGGTCTGTGCCTTTAATAGACGAGGACATGAGTGCCACTAATGTTTGCAGTGAGGAAACTATTTTCACAGTGGAGTTGCACCACTAAACTTGGCAGGACGCTAGCCACTATATTAAAGTTTGTATGTATCGAGTCACAAGCTGTTCCAGGCCAGAAGTAACCTACAAGGCTACGGTAAGTAAACGCAAACAGAAATCTGCGGTTAGACACATAGAAAAGTCTAGCGTTTCGCGGGAGTATAAACCTGATAATCCACCAACAGAGACGATATTATCTAACATTAACTCTATGGCAAGCTATCACACCACTCACCGTTCCACTTCCTTGACCGAGCGGGGCACCGCCACCGCTTCTCTATCACGACCCGTCTTCCCACATTCACAGCCACATTTCACTAACGCGTGACGTCACGCTGCAAATAAAATCACGTGAGATTTACGTTGGCGCCCGGACTGTGTAGACGTCAATTTCTTATGCATGATTTCGTAATTGAACCCATACGCGTTTCAATGTAATATTTGTATGAAGGTACTGAGAAGTGCTTGCCTCACAGAGTGCTGTGGGCAACACTTCGTAACTCGCAGCAACGAAAATGTGGGCGTAAAAAAAGAAGCGCGGCGGTAATTTGTGGGGGCTCTACGGCAACAACGGACAATGCTATGTTATCGCATGATGCGGCCCGCTGGCGCAGCGCGACTAGTGAGCCACAGCAGATAAAAAGTCACCAAAGCCCATCTGCACTCATTATTTGTGCAATTTACTCGGCCATGGAAGGAACAGGATCTGGACAACGTTTTCGCTTTTTTACCATATTCCCCCGCATTGGAGCGATTGTGAGAACATGCTGCAAGCAATTGGTATAGTCAGTTGTTGAGGGCGTTAATTATTTCTATATACAGGTATTGGCAGTGATCCTCCTCATTGTGTCTGCAGCAACTATCGGAATTATTAAAAACAATGATGACCTTGACGGATTTCGAGAGGGTGAATATTAAATATAGATCTACTGTTTGGGTTATAATGCGTCAAAATTTGTGCATCAAATTCAAAGTAAGTAAAAGCGCTGTTGTTAGTATTGTTGATAGAGGGGCGCAGTCAAGAAGCACGAGGCGAAGCCGAGTGCTGGTTTATAGCACAATACTGGACCAGGGGGTTTCCACTCTATATAACTTCGATATCAGCGGCATGGATTTTCATGAAGATAGTGCAAGCGCTTTTTTGAAATATCGATTTGGGCTATCTACGTATAGGCTGTCTCTCGCTACTGCATTAACCTGTGGCACCTCCACAAAAAAATTGTAAATCTTGATGGCGAGCGGACCTATAGTCGTTCATATACTGACCGATTTTCGCACGTAGTATACCAGTAATGTTTTACGTGGGTACAAAGGGTGGGCTCACTATGCTCACCAAAAATGCACTGCATTCACTTACTGCATATCTCTTACAGGATATATTTTTAGTGACGATGCGGAGGATCTTCTAATCCTCATCAATGGATCTCTGGTTGCTGCAGGCTGGCTTATTGTGATGAGTGTTGGTATTATAATTGCTGAGATAGTTTTCACTGTCGTTGCTGCAATACTTCTAGTAAATATTCAGCCAACAGTAGAATTCATTTTTGGCATTATTGTAAGTTCTGTAAATACAGATGACTTCTGCTATATATACCTACATATATCTCAAAATGACTTCATGTTTCACTGGCAGGAAATATTGTTTAGTGCTGGTGTGATACTCCTTTACTTCGCTACTGGTATTTCATGTGCTGTATATGCAAGTCAGTGGGGAGAAAAACCTGTTCTGTGTGAGAATGCTGATAACGTTTCTGACAATGATGATGATGATATCTGTGACAGTGTTCCACTCAGTGCAACAAATGCTCTGGAAGCAGTATGTATATTTAGTATAGGTTCAGAATTGTCTCTTATATAACTTCCTTTTTGTCAACTCTTAGGTATTCTGTTTCATTCAACTGGGAGTATTTGGACTCATAGCTGTTATGATAGTTCTCAACCTTGTGAAGAGCAGGAGACAGACAACTTGAACTGATATTGAAACTGATATTGAAACTGACTTCTCTGTAATAGCTTAGAATTTACCATTAGATTTATTAGATGTAATTAGTGTATGGCTTCACAGCAGAAATGTGATACCATTTTCCATGCAAAAACAGAAAATGAAATCTCTGTATATATGCACATGCACCATAAAGCTTCTGAATAATGGACATGTTAGGGATATGGGGACAGGTCCTTTTCAGAGCTGTAGCCAGCAGAGACTGAGGAGGCACACTGCAAAAAAAATGGGTGGTTGTTTTAATCATTAAGGTGTGGTTACCTCAGTTGCAACATAGCTATTTTTGTAACTACAACCTCCCAGGAGGTATGTAGGATATCCATAAGGAATGATGTCGGTGTATCTCATGTGACAATGATACTCCTTGTGCTAATACCTTATCTCACAGGGAAAATCACCTACACAGCCCTTGTAACTATACTTCAGAATCTGTAATGGAAGAGTACCTCCTATTCATGTATGCAATCAGATAAATTGATGTTTACATATCTTTTGAATATAATTGTTGCAGTGTACCAATTGTTTCTCTTGTTTGGTGTATGTTTTAATAATGTTAGGGCTTCTTCTAGAAGTGCCATATTGTTAGAGGGGGAGAAGTCGGCTGCATTTAGGGTGGAGCAGGGCGTGGCACAAGGCTGTAGTTTATCCCCAATTTTATTTTCAGTATTTATAAATGGCTTATTAAAGGATGTAGAAGAGGCTGGGCTTGGGATAGAGATTAGTAGTGGTAAGAGGATGGGAGGAATGTTGTTTGCTGATGATTTTGTAGGTGTTAGTGAGTCGAGGGAAAGCCTACAGAAGCTTATTGATGTTGTATATAGGTACTGTAACAGGTGGAGACTGAAGGCTAATGTGGGTAAGAGTGCAGTGATGGTGTTTTCTAAGGATAGAGTAGAGGGTAGGTGGAAGTGGGGAGAACATGAGCTTCCTAAGGTTTCAAGTTACTGTTATTTAGGCATAGATTTTGCAAGTAATGGAGCATGGGATGTGCATATTAAAAAGGTGATTAATAATGGCAGGAAAAGGGTAAATCAGTTGCATAGTGTTATTAGTAATCGAGATATTAACCTAACTGCACGTAGGCTGTTGCTTCTTTCTGTGATTAGACCTAGTATAGAGTATGGAGGGGAGATTTGGGAGGGTAATAAGGGTCAAGTAGCTGGATTAGAGTCCATTATTCTGGGGGGAGCTAAAAGGATTCTGGGCTGTTCATCTAAAACTTGTAACGAAGCAGTTAGAGGTGATATGGGTTTAGAATCATTGAGGGGTAGAAGGGATAGAGCTAAATTAAAGTGGTGGTATAAATTAGTATCAATGCCTGAGGATAGATATCCAAAGCAATTATTCAGTCGGGAATGGGAAACTAAGCCTCGTAGAGGTAGACAAAGGAAAGCATGGGGTAGAGTGGTTGATGAACTCTTTGTGTCATTAGGTTTGGATAAGCATGAATGGGGGGAGGATATTAAGAGGGGAGAGAGTTCACTAGCTTCATTTTTGGCTTGTGTAGAGGAGAGTATTAGTGAAAGGGAGGGTAAGCAGTTTGAGGAAGGACTGAATAGTAAAGTAAAATTAGATATGTACAAAAGGTTTGGGAAGGAAGTAGAATTTAAGAGGTATTTGCATGGGGTTGGTGATGCAGGAACTAGACTCTTGTTTAAGTTCAGGTCAGGAACACATGGCTTGAATGAAGAGCTAGGCAGGCATAGAGGTAGAGAAGGCAAATCAGAGTGTGTGTTGTGTGGTGCTGAGTGTGAGAGCGTAGTTCATGTGTTGTGGGAGTGTTCAGCCTATAGTAATATTAGAGACACCTTTGTGGAGAAGCTTCGGGAGCTTTTAGGGAACAGATATGCAGAGTTTGACAAGCTTAATAGTATAGAGAAAACTGCATATGTTTTAGGAAGTGAGCTTTGGGAATACAACTTTGACGATTTACTCAGCTTAGTGAAGGAATATGTTGTAGGTGTCTGGGATGCGCGTAAACAAAAATTGTATGGTGATGACTCATGCCCTAGTCAACTTCAGTCCTTGGCTGAGGATCTGCAGCTGGCTGGAGTTGAGGGGCAAAGGGATGGTAAGTTATGTTCCTCGGGTGAGGGAGGAACAGGTGGTAAGGATTTGTCTGTATCTGCATGTGTTTGTGGCTCCGCCCATGATTGTGGGTGCGTGGTCAATGGCAGTAATGCTATGGTAGCTTCATGAGTATTATTATTATTATTAATGTTAGGGCTTCAGAGACTAGAGGTGGTGCAGTAACATGTATTCTGATGAAATACTTGGTAATTCTGTAGTAGATTCTTAACCATTGGGGGAATGTTCCTGTTTCACCATATACTGCCATATTAGATGCATTAGGAGGAAGACCTAACATTTCCTTGCAAAATTTCAGGAGGACCTTTTCTATGTCATGGAAATATTTAACACCCCAGACTTCACAACTGTACTCTAAAATAGGTTGCACCATTACTGAATAGAGTAAACACATAACATTTGGTGTGAATCCTCCCTTCTCCCTCGACTGTACTCGAATCATATTTAATACCTTTAAAGCACTCTGAGAGAATGTTTTGACAGCTAAAGTAAATGAGCCAGTATTAGTGAAAATTACTCCTAGGTATCGGTAGGAAAACACTTGTTGTAATGGATCCCCATTATATGACCATATAAAAGGGCATAATGAACTTGCACCTCCAAACACCAATACTTTTGTTTTGGAATGATTGACTGTCAGGGCCCATTTTGAACAGTACCCATAAAGAAGATCCCCCAATTTTTTATCTGGCCGGATAGAATATTCTATCCGGCCGGATAATTTTTCCTAGGATATTTCATCCGTGGTCAGGATATTTTTATTATTATTAAATTATCCCCTAAGGCTAGTAGTTACATGCGACTTCAACCATCGTGTCCAGTGGGCTGTGTAGCACTCTACCCGATTACTATATATAGATTTCTGGAAGAGCAAAGATGCATGGCATAGAGTGACTTCAGCCAGGGTTTGACGATGTAGCCGGTAGATCGCCCCGGTAGATCTACATGGCTGTAGGCAAGTATTTTGAGTAAGAAATGATGTAGTAGATCTACGTATCAGTCAATAAAAAAGCGATCAAGTGAGGACAGTCACACAATACTCATGTGCATGCATTTGGAAAGCTAAGTCCACGTTTTTTATTTGCAAAGACGGGATAGACGGGTTGTTGTAGCAAACACGAATGTAGTTGATCAGCTCTTTATATCTCGCCTCTGTTACTGCACATCCCATAGCTACTGTTCAGTGAGCACTGACTGACTGCTGGACTGCTGGACTGGGTAGCAACAGAAATATTTTGCGACATAAATTTTATCACCATGCAGGGATAAAATATCCTGACGTGGGATAAAATATACTAAGGGTATACTATCCGCCGGATAATATATAGACCTACTATCCCCCGGGTAAAATATACGGGGGATAAAATTTACTGTGACACCGGAGATACGTATGGTACCCGGGGTATATAAACCGCGCCCATAGAATTAACTCTTGCAAGCTGATCGAGGTATAAAAAGGTCACTAGGACCCGACGCTAAGGACCCAAATAGAGTAAGTAATCTATGTTCAGACGCATTCAATTTTCGTACGCCGTTCTGCTGGGATTCTGGGATACGCTCTCTTTTCCTCGCTACTCTCTAGAAAAAACGGTGCAACGGTGAAATTTGCCCACTGCACATTAGCCACGTGCACGTACATCTTGGCCTACAGTGGACATACATGTGTCGGAGGAATGCCCCGAACTGGTGGATCCCCGGTCCACCGATCAGTCCACCTGTTCTAGGACCAGTGGACTCCCCCCTGAACTGGTGGACCCTCTTGTGAAAGTGGACAGGTGGACCTAGGAGACCACCTGTCTTAGGACCAGTGGACCTAGGGGGTGGACTTCCCCCTGAACAGGTGGACCCCCTTGTGACAGTATACGTATAGGTCCAATGCACTGATAGCTCCAAATACATTCAAAATGGTGCCGCTATGTACACTCTGATTGCATCAGTTATAAAATCACTGCAAAGTTATGGCATATCCGATAGTTGTCTACACTGCAAAAACGTGATGGTTAAAGTGTTTTACCTCAGTTGCATGTGTAGTCACTCATTCATGTAATTGACAATTTAATGGCTGTTGAACAAATGTTGAGAGGAGAGCCAAAAGGCGCATACCATAGACACATAGACTGAGTATTGTTATTTCAATCTAATATGATTGTCATTTACATGAATGAATGACTACACATGCAACTGAGTTAACCACATTATGTGCTTCGTATCATGGCAAAGAGGTATACCCGACAGATTAAATATGTAGACGTCAATTTCTTATGCATGATTTCGTAATTGAACCCATACGAGTTTCCAATGTAATATTTGTATGAAGGTACTGAGAAGTGCTCGCCTCACAGAGTGCTGTGGGCAACACTTTGTAACTCGCAGCAACGAAAATGTGGGCGTAAAAAAGAGGCGCGGCGGTAATTTGTGGGGGGTCTACGGCAACAACGGACAATGCTATGTTATCGCATGATGCGGCCCGCTGGCGCAGCGCGACTATAGTGAGCCAAAGCAGATAAAAAGTCACCAAAGCCCATCTGCACTCATTATTTGTGCAATTTACTCGGCCATGGAAGGAACAGGATCTGGACAACGTTTTCGCTTTTTTACCATATTCCCCCGCATTGGAGCGATTGTGAGAACCTGCTGCAAGCAATTGGTATAGTCAGTTGTTGAGGGCGTTAATTATTTCTATATGCAGGTATTGGCAGTGATCCTCCTCATTGTGTCTGCAGCAACTATCGGAATTATTAACAACAATGATGACCTTGACAGATTTCGAGATTTTGCTAACGATAATAGTAAGTATATAGGGTGAATATTAACTATAGATCTACTATTTGGGTTATAATGCGTCAAAATAATAATTATGTGCATCAAATTCAAAGTAAGTAAAAGCGCTGTTGTTAGTATTTTTGATAGAGGGGCGCAGTCAAGAAGCACGAGGCGAAGCGGAGTGCTGGTTTATAGCACAATACTGGACCAGGGGTTTTCCACTCTATATAACTTCGATATCAGCGGCATGGATTTTCATGAAGATAGTGCAAGCGCTTTTTTGAAATATCGATTTGGGCTATCTACGTATAGGCTGTCTCTCGCTACTGCATTAACCTGTGGCACCGTCACGACTTATATTGTAAATCTTGATGGCGAGCGGACCTATAGTCGTTCATATACTGACCGATTTTAGCACGTAGTATACCAGTAATGTTTTACGTGGGTACAAAGGGTGGGCTCACTATGCTCACCAAAAATGCACTGCATTCACCTAGTATATTTCTTACAGGAGATAGACTAAGTGACGATGAGGAGGATCTTCTAAACCTCCTCAATGGATCTCTGGTTGCTGCAGGCTGGCTTATTGTGATGAGTGTTGGTATTATAATTGCTGAGATAACTTTCACTGTCATTGCTGCAATAGTTCTAGTAAATATTCAGCCAACAGTAGAACTCATTTTTGGCATTATTGTAAGTTCTGTAAATGCAGATGACTTCTGCTATATATACCTACATATCTCAAAATGACTTTATGTTTCACTGGCAGGAAATATTGTTTAGTGCTGGTGTGATACTCCTTTACTTCGCTACTGGTATTTCATGTGCTGTATATGCAAGTCGGTGGAGAGAAAAACCTGTTCTGTGTGAGAATGCTGATAATGTTTCTGACAATGATGATGATGATATCTGTGACAGTGTTCCACTCAGTGCAACAAATGCTCTGGAAGCAGTATGTATATTCAGTATAGGTTCAGAATCGTCTCTTATATAACTTCCTTTTTGTCAACTCTTAGGTATTTTGTTTCATTCAACTGGGGGTATTTGGACTCATAGCTGTTATGATAGTTCTCAACCTTGTGAAGAGCAGGAGACAGACAACTTGAACTGATATTGAAACTGATATTGAAACTGACTTCTCTGTAATAGCTTAGAATTTACCATTAGATTTATTAGATGTAATTAGTGTATGGCTTCACAGCAGAATTGTGATACCATTTTCCATGCAAAAACAGAAAATGAAATCTCTGTATATATGCACATGCACCATAAAGCTTCTGAATAATGGACATGTTAGGGATATGGGGACACTGCATCTATTAGTATATTTCACCTCATAAAAGCAGACCTCCCACATTTGAACAAGGTGATATTACAATGAATAAACTTATTCTTCTACGTGGCAAGCTAGAGTCAGCACTGCAGACAGTTACTTTATATAACAGGAGTAGAATGTTGAAACATGTAGGAATGGCAGTGCCAAAAATCAGACAAACAAGCTATATATGCAGCAAGACAGGAGATGATGGCATACAACAAGTGTAACTCTATACATCTAAAGTATGTAGGGAGGGGTTATGCATGGCAGAGGCAGAGACTGCATGCCAAAAGTGGGGGGGCTCAGCATTCATAAAGTGGGAGGTTATTCACATTCTTCTGAATAGGCTATTAGTACTTAATACGTTCTTTGTGACAACCTCCAATTTTGGGGGGGCTCAGCCCCCCTTATCGAAAAGTGGGAGGGGCTCAAGCCCCCCCTGCCCCCCAGGTTCTCTGCCTCTGCATGGTATTAAAGGTTGTTTTAACCCTTCAGAGGTTATCTTAGTTGGAATTTGAGTATATGCATGACTGTGTATGTTGGAGCCACTAAATTCTTAAATGATTGTGAGAAACTTATAATAGTGGCATGACTTTAAGTAACCTTGCTTCTGAAAACAACCTCTTCCTACATGATTTGCTCAACTTTCTCTTTACACCTGTATGCCAGCAAATGCATGATAACTTGAGAATGTATAACTTCAAAGCTAGAAGTAATAGCATAGCCATTATTGAGTTAAGAATGTAGTGGCAGTAGTAAAAATGCTTCATGATTGAACATGAAACGAACCACAGCAACCTTTATTACTCATTGCAGTGATGCATGGAATTGTTTGTGAGAGATGAATCGCTATATTACTACATAAATTCTCGAGTTTTCATTGCAAACAAGTCCCTCTAATTGCTAGTGGCTATAGGTGGTGGTTTTCAGAAGCCAGGTTACAGCTCAAGTTTGTACTCATTACTAAATAAAGCATTTAGTGGCTGACAGTGTAGTATCTCAAGTTGCAATTTGAACAACCACAGAACCGTTAAAACACCTTTTAACAGTAATATACAGTCCTTGTTTCTCTGCTTTGGCACTGCCATTCCTATGTCCTTCAACATTTATGTTACTCTTGTTTCACTGGTTTTTCGTTGTATGTATATAGTTACATTAATGTGGCCTGTCAACTTATTACCTAATTCTTTGTGTGTTGGCTAAGAATCATTCAACCAGAGAGAAAGGAATCGTGTTATGCCAAAATAAAGTTGTTATAATTATTTATGTCGTTTGTTAATTTTGAGGCAGACCTTTGAAGAATTGGTGGTTTAGGAATTTTCTGACTTTGAGGGTTTTATAGTGTATAGAAATAACTCGTAGAGCAGATTTTCTGTCTGAAAAAAGGCTTATAATATAACTGCTGCGTTCGAGAGTTCTGAGCTGTTATCTTTGGTCTAAATGGTGTGTCGGTGCGAGTCAATCGAGTCAATATCTGATATTGTGAATGGTACATAGCCTGTCATTGGTAGCATTACAGCTTACAAGAGCGCATGATAAAACGGCGGAGGAGGAAGAGTGTGTAATTTCAATTGACGCGCATTGACACAGACAAAATATCTCTCGCGTACTAAAAATGGCACTTCCGGTAGACCAATACCTCGTGCTTGCGAGTATAAAGATGGTTAGTACTAGCAGCAGGTGAGGACAGGACAGGACAGGTTAGGGTTAGGACCAGAGGGTGTCTAGAGCACGTACACTAAAACGCTCATTTTCGCGCGTGTTCTATAATTAGTATTCGCGGGTTATTTTGCTAACACGCTCTTCCTCCTCCCTCGTTTTATCATGCGCTCTTGTACTTAGCTACGGTGGCCGAGAAGGGCTTTCGGTTTTGCCCTTGTCGGCCACCGTAGGCCTGGTGGGCGGCGATAGCCGACGTCGCATCCTATCCACCCCGGCCCACCCCTAACTGATGATTGCCAGATGGCGTGTAGCCACCGCACATGCGCAGGGAACAGGTTGGCGGGGCATGCGCAGAACGTGTGCAGCCTCGTGGCATTATTATCATAGCGCATCTGTGTTAGCTATATGTACTCACTAGAGAAGTGCAAGTAAATGATATGGGACACAGGAGTGCGCGGTGCCAATGGTGGAGATCCCACCCCCCAACCATTACTCTCACCTACAGAGCAGGGTTCAGCAAGTGAGGCTTGGTGGGGGGCGTGTGATGGCGGACGGCGCATCCTATCCACCCGGCCCACCCCTAACAGTGGATGGTTGCCGGATGGCGTGTAGCATATACAGAGCCACCGCACATGCGCAGGGAACAGGTTGGCGGGGCATGCGCAGAGCGTGTGCAGCCTCGTGGCATTATTTCGCCCCAGAATTTGCACCTGTGAGTGCATACTTCAGCTATAGTTCTGGCAGGGACACTCAGTGGCAGCCAAAATCTATTTGCTCAGTGCAGTTCTCTTTTCCTCCTTTCCCTCCCTCCTCTTTATACATACTTTATTCTGCCATCTCAGTCATCTTTCTCTCTCTGCCCATTCGGTCATTTCATCCATCTCTCTCTCTCTGATCATCTTCTGATGTGGCCATCATGCAAGTAGCATTGGGTGGGTGGGTGGGTGGCTGGTCAGCGTGTCCAATCCAGGTGTTGTGCAGAAGGGGGCAATTAAGTAACATAGGTGTATTTAATGCGGGAATGACTTAAATGTATGCAGATATTTAGTGTTCACGGGCATCCACAAAATGGTCACTGTCAGCATAATCCTTGATTAAAACCTGTTGATGAGGGGGAGGGACTGAAAAGCGCCCCTGTAAGTGCCCCTGCAATTTGACCCTTGCATGACACCTCCAAACCCTCAAACCCATTATCTAATGAAGGTTGGAGTGTGGCTTTCATTACGAATAGGTCACTACATTAAGTGTAAATTAATATGGTATGAAGCAACAATGCATTACCTTCAAGAAGCAGCAGCAGAAGAACAATATGAAAATCATTGTTTGGACTACTAACTGTAGTTTACGTCAGACTACATTCAATCTTTGTGCAATAGTAGAACACACACATGTACACACAAATTTTACATGTTAAAAGCAAGAAGACAAGACAAATAAAGCACTGTATACTCATCATAGCATTGATTGTTGCATTAAATGGATGTCAAGGTTGAGTACCTGACCTCTCATGATTTCCCATGGTATATGTAAACTGAAAGTGTACTGAACTCAGTGTTTTTATAGGAACCTCACAGTATAAGCAAAGTTAATTAGTGGTATATGTACAGTGACTGCATTTTAGCAAGGTCTCAGCTGTGTAGGTGTGATTATTTATACTAGATGAGAAGACCATAGCTAGCTATAGATATATGTCATATATCTGTGAGAAGACTCCCTACTATAAAATGGATAAGCTACTTAAAGTATATACATGTTTTTCTCTTATAGCATGCTTCTAGCTAAGCATTTGAAGTTAAAACAGAGTATTTAATGAAACTAAACATGTTTACAGTTGCTTCATTGTGTAATGTGCACATATATTGGAGAATTGGTTATATCATAACCTATAGAAGCCTTACAGCTCAGTTTTCACTGATGCCTCGTCAGTTCCACTACATAGTGCATAACAATATAGAGTTTAATTTCAGGAGGATGTATGTCTAACCTCCGATAAGCATTATATAAACTGTGGTGTATGTGTGCTAAAAGGAATGTAGGCCAGCAGATGTGTGTACCCACACATGCTACAAGAAAATCACTGAGACTAAGCCCTATATATGAAATTCACTGAGACTAAGCCCTATATATGTTGTCATACTAGCTGGCTGTGCATATCATAGAGTCGGTAGACTCTATATGTAGGGATGGCGCCGACACGCCCAGCCTTAACAAAAGTAACGGCTCAGAACTCGGATGTTTTAAGCCTTTTCAGACAAGCTACATGCTCTGCGAGTGCTTCTATACACTTTAATACTCTCAAAGTACGTAAAAATATACAGCTACAGTGAATCTCGGAAATTTGTAAAAACCCGGATTGTTCATCATCTTCTTCTTCTTCTTCTTCTTCAGTTCAAACGGCCTACCGCGAAACTGGGGTTAGTAATCGCTCTAATTCTTTCACGAAAATCATTAATACAGGAGCGTACATGATCCTTGATGCACAAAATCTTCATACCTCCTCCCAAAGCCGTCAAACTCCAGATCTGCAACCTTACAAGTGTTAGTTTAGACGCCATTTTCTTGTTTGCTCACGTGCCGAACACGTGAAGTTAGTTTTGTGCACAGTTTGTCGAGCTGCCGCTGTTTCGAGCGCTGTGTTGTCTTTTTTGGCTACGTTGCTCCGTTTCTTTGAACGACTAACTGTTGCAGGCAACTGGACCCGCTGTTGTACTCAGTAGGCAATATTCGTACAAGACAGGATGTAGGAGTCAGACCGTGACAATTGCTAGATATCCTGCTTATAGGTATCAGGCAAGGGAGGTAGACCTCTGCACGAAAGTCAGTAGGTTTATATGTGTTGCTACACACAGTAAAAACCAGTGAAACAAGTGTAAAAACATTTTCACTAAAATGTTGAAGGATGTAGGGATTGAAGTGCCAAGAAGTATAGAAACAAGGTCAAAGTGCAGCATGCATGCAGACAAAGGGAGGGGATGATAGCATGCAACAATCATAACATGCGTTACCCCATATCCCTACATCTGTAAATACTAAAAGGGGTTACGCATGTTATGATTGTTGCATGCTATCATCCCCTCCCTTTGTCTGCATGCATGCTGCACTTTGACCTTGTTTCTATACTTTTTGGCACTTCAATCCCTACATCCTTCAACATTTTAGTGAAAATGTTTTTACACTTGTATAGTATGTGTTGGGTTTGTTCTAAATTTGCAATTATGCAAGGTTCTTAAAACCCATGAATGTATTTGCATTCCATGCATCATACAACATGTAGGGATTGGAGGAATGCTTTAGTTGGAGCAAACCCACCTAGTTATAGAGATATCGATTTAGTACATGAACAGCAACAACACAGTACAGAAGCAAAATATATATATAGAGAGTATGGAAGAAGTATTGTGTATGTAGGGATTGCTACATACATGGAAGTGCTAGTATTACAAGTAAATAAAAAATTTAGGAAATTTGAAGTGTAATATAGGGATTGCATAAAAATGAACAGAGACAAGATTGGGACACAGACATGCTATGTACATCAACATACCTTGTTATAGTATATAAAGTATAGATGAAAGCTACTTCAAAGCTCTGACAGCCACTTCCAAGTGCCGACCGACCACTTCTGAGAGTGCGTGGGAGGTTTTTATCAGATAATGCCGACATGCCGACAATGAATATGCAAATCAGTTCAATATTACATGTATTTTACGCTATTTCCAAAAGTGCGCAAAATTGCGCACTTTTGTAAGCGAAAGGGATATTACGTACAATGTATGTACTCATTCAAAATGAAATTACGTAATCACTAATATACATGTACATGTATTGCATTGAGAGGAGTGTTAACATCAGTATTACAAGAATCACAAGGGTTAATAACATATGATTTTGTTATGTTGCTATTAGCGATGATACCTCTTCACAGGCTGACTTTCAGGTTGATGGTTACCATGGTTGCTGATTTTTGCTCATTAGTTATCCTCATTCATAATACATTGCTGAGAGAGATAACGATCAGTAGTACAAGAACTACAAGGGTTAATATTATACCTCTATTCCCCAGTACGTAATGATATCTTTCAACATGCAAAGATTCAAGTTCATTGATTTTATGGTTATTGAGGTACGCTTCTTCAAGAAGAAGAAGAAGAATAAGAAGATGAAGAAGAACATGGACAAATGTGGAAAGCACTTTTTGAGATATTACGCATATCTTACATCACAGATCAACCAATTTTTGTTTCATGGTTATTTTTCACACATTCTTCACCTTGATATCATTAAAAGTGAAATCAACTTCAAATTGAAAGTGAAAATGAAGAATATCCTTATATATGGTTTTCAATGGGGATAGACCATAGCAATCCCTATATACACAGTACTACCGTACTGTGTGATATTGTAGCTTTACTCATCCAGGAAACAGCCTGCAATGATTCTGCAGCTGATGGTCAAAGGCACTGCAGATAGGGAAAAGAAGCTGTTTGGTTCAAAGTGAAAGTAATTTGCTAAAGATAAGGAATTACGCATCAAAGTTGGGTGTGACAAGCCAACTGGTAGTGTACGTTGTGCATGTAGGTATGCTGACTTATATATAAACACCCAAACCCCTACACTCACAATATGAGTAGCTACAGAAGCTGTATGAGGGTGGGATTGGTACGTACTCACTCATGTTTTTTTATGCATGCTGGGTTGTTGGGGTGTTGGGTTTGTTCTAAATTTGCAATTATGTAAGGTTCTTAAAACCCATGAATGTAGCTATTTGCATCCATGCATTATACAACATGTAGGGATTGGAGGAATGCTTTAGTTGGAGCAAACCCACCTAGTTATAGAGATATCGATTTGGTACATAAACAGCAACAACACAGAAGCAAAATATAGAGTATGGAAGAAGTATTGTGTATGTAGGATTGCTACATACATGGAAGTGCTAGTATTATACTGTAGTTTTACTCATCCAGGAAACAGCCTGCAATGATTCTGCAGCTGATGGTCAAAGGCACTGCAGATAGGGAAAAGAAGCTCTTTGGTACAAAGTGAAGGTAATTTGCTAAAGATAAGGAATTACACAACAAAGTTGGGTGTGACAAGCCAACTGGTAGTGTACGTTGTGCATGTAGGTATGCTGACTTATATATAAACACACAACCCCCTACACTCACAATATGAGTAGCTATAAAAGCTGTATGAGGGTGGGATTGGTACGTACTCACTCAAGTTTTTCTATGCATGTAGTAAGTTTGATAGGCAAGCATGCAGTGGACTTTCCCATGCCACTGTAGATCTATATGTGTGGTATATCCACTACTCATGCAGACACTTAATTACTATAGCTATATAGCAATATTAGGGAGGGGGAGTCGAAGGGTGCATACTACCAAATCTGGTGCATAAGTGTTTTTGCAATGCAGAGAAATAGTCTAAGTGCACAAATAGTGCTCATTATAAAATGACATACAATGATTTCTAACATCCATTATACAAGTAGCTATAGGTTATACAAGAGTAAATTTTGAAGACAGTAAGTGCATGCTAACAGACTCACTGTAAAACCAATTTTATCATAATAGCAAATTTTTTTTGTTTTTATGAGTTTTTCATCCCATACATACATCGCATAGGCGGTGGAAACAGGGGCACCATGGGCACATGCCCCACTTTGAAATCATCCCATTATATTGTGTCCACCCTTTAGTCATGGTAGATATATATATATATATATATATATATATATATATATATATATATATTGATAGAACAGTCCACTATTCCACAATGCCTCATCTGACTATTGGCCCGGGATTACATACTCTTTCAGCATGCAGTGTATATATGTATCAAGTTAACAGTCACATGTGTAGAAATGATAAGTACTGTCAACACTCAGGGATATAGTAGTACAGTTGATGTAGCACAACCATACATTACACACAGAGAGAGACAACGCTGTCTGAATAGTTCAACTACACATAGCAGCTCTAATTTATGTGTGAATCTTATAGATTACTTAAACTACTAGAATAGTAGCTGGCTGAAATACTTAAGGCAAGTTGGGAGCTGTGGATACTAAAGTTTAAAACAAACTAGATAAACTATATCTCTATGTGTGACTGTTGACATAGTACTTCATCATTTAATGCAAGTGACTGTTAACTAGACACATATATGTACTGCATGCTGAAAGAGTATCAACAGTCATATGTGTAGAGACATTGTGGAATACTCTATCAACACTCACACATGTAAGGAATAGTCATTTTCTAGGGAGTACAATATTGTAGTTTCACATGATAAACTGATGCATGTATAGCATAAAACTCATGAAACAAGCAGTACTTGTTGTTATGACAAATTGGTTTTATGTGCTGTCACATGAGAAGTCAGGTGCTAGAGACCTATATATGGTTTCTCTGTGTAGAAAGTAGCTAATGTAATGTGAGTATATCACTAAAAACACTAAATGAGTAGGCAAAACCGCATGTCGTGCATGGGGAGATAACGTGCGCGCGCAGTGAATGGTGCTGCAGCTATAGCTAGTGAACAAATCATGGGCGTGGCCGGCAATATACAATGGAGGCGTACGTTGCCCGTCCAGTAAGCTGATTATGCCCTGTAGTAGCAAAATAATAGCAGTGCTAGTGTATGTACCATTTACAATAACAAAGAATCGGTAGACTCTTTATGTACCCGGCACCATTTAACAAGTACAACGGCTCATAACTCCCGAACGCAGCAGTTGTAGAACACTATGGACACGCAAAAACCTGCTCTACGAGTGTCCCAGACCCTTTCCGCGCTAAATACAGGAAGTGGGGGTTCTGAGTAGGCCTAGCTCAGGCAAGGGCTGGAATGTTGGCGCGGTTAGAAAGGAATGTAATTAGCTGTAACTGCACTTAGATCGCGGCGGTTTCTCTGAGCAGAAAGGGCTAAAAGACGCGTGCAATGCTACTTGTATTCTGTCTCTAAGGAGAAGCAAATCGCATCGCCATTCAGAGGTCGAGATTGTGTGCTGTCACGGTTCGGGTGAATTCTTTCCAGGAGGGATGTTGGTCCTCGGCTAGGTTTTGTGGCCTCGTCTAGGGCTATGTTAGTGCTAGGCTAGGGTCGAGATCAGGGGCGAGGGTAGCAACCAGGTTTTGTGATCGTCTAAGGCTACGTTAGGGCTAGTGCCTTTCCACTGACTTCAGCAAGTCCCTGTGCTACGTATATACGTCTTCCCTTAGTCATTGAATATCGCTGCCTCTTTACTGATCAAGTAATTTGCGGTTTGACAACTGCACATATTACGCCCACGCTCACTACTCGATGTGCCAGGCCCTTTCCTTCGTTTTTCCCCTCCCCCCACTTCCTGTATTTATTGCGCAAGTGCGGAAAGGGTCTGGGGCCGAGACTAGTAAGACTCTCAAAGTAGGTAAAATACACCGCTAAAATGATACACACAAAATTCCTAAATCACCGATTTCTTCAAACTGTCTAGATCTACCTCAAAATTGACAAACGCGCTCACCTTTGTTTTGGCAAAAAACGATTCCCTTCTCTCCTGTGCATGATTCTTAGCCAACAGAATCGTCGTAGGGTGTTTCTCGAACGAGACTGTAGCCTCATTGATTCATGCGCTATTTAATTCATCGCGACTGAGCAGTTGAGCTCGGAACACGCGGGTTATAACAGGTTACACATATACATTGATGTAGGTACATACAATGAAAAACCAGTGAAGCAGGCAGTGCCAAAAATCAGAGAAACAACGACTGTATGTAGCAAGACAGGGGATGATGCCATGAATACAACAATTATAATACATGACTTGTTTGTATGCCATCATCCCCTGCATATATACAGTCCTTGTTTGTCTAATTATTGGCACTGCCATTCCTATATACAACTTAATGTTTTTACTCCTGTTATATATTAGATAAGTGTCTTGCAGTGCTAACTCTATAGCTTGCTCCATAGAGCTAAGGTGATATCAGTGTCAGATCAGAGGAGGCAGTTGCCCCTATGGCTCTAAAAGGACCTATCACCACATCCCCAATATGTCCGTTATTCAGAAAATTTATGGCACATCCGCATTACTATACAAACTTCATTTTCTCTTGAAAACCAATTTTCTCAGGGAAAAGGTATAGTAATCACAATTCTGCCATGAAGGCACACACTAATTACTAGTAGTTCAAAGGCCTATTACAAATAATTCTAGTGGTAAATTCTAAGGTATTATATTACAGAGAATTCAGTTTCAATATCAGAATACTATAGTGAGGTCAAGGTGTCTGTCTCCTGCTCTTCAGAATGTTGAGAACTGTCAAAACAGCTATGAGTCCAAATACCCCCAGTTGAATGAAACAAAATACCTATATAAAAGTTGACACAAAAAGGAAGGTAGAAGAGACAATTCTGAACCTATACTGGATATACATACCGCTTCCAGAGCATTTGTTGCACTAAGTGGAACACTGTCACATGTATCATCGTCATCTTTGAAAGCATCAATAGTCTCACATACAACTGGTTTTTCTCTCCACCGACTTGCATATACAGCACATGCAATACCAGTGGCAAAGTAAGAGAGTATCACAGCACCACTGAACAATATCTCCTGCCAGTGAAACACAAGGTCATTTTAGGTTATAGGCAATGCATAGACAATACTATAATAGCAGAAGTCATCTGTATTTATATATTGGTCAGAACTTACAATAATGCCAAGAACGAGTTTCACTGTTGGCTGAATATTTACTAGAACTATTGCAACGACAGTGAAAATTATCTCAGCAATTATAATACCAACACTCATCACAATAAGCCAGCCTGCAGCACCCACAGATCCATTGATGAGGTTTAGAAGATCCTCCTCATCGTCACTTAGTCTATCTCCTGTAAGAGATATACTAGGTGAATGCAGTGCATTTTTGGTGAGACATCCATAGAAGGTACTGTGCCTGCTTGAACTGGTTGAACACAACACCGTGAGTAGGACTAACCTGTCGTGTGCACGCAAAACATTTTTTACTGGTATGTGTGAAATTGACATAGTAGGTAGGCTCGCTCCGCTAGCTATCAAGATTTACAGTAACGGTACGTGGCGGTGCCACCGGTTTAGATAATGCTGTCGCGAGGGACAGCCTACGTATATGTATGTAGCCAAACTGCAAAAAAGCACTGGCACTATCTTCATGAAATCCATGCCGCTGATCAGAGTTTGAGTGGAACACTTCATTATTGTGCTATAAACCAACACTCTCGAATCAGTCTCGATCGTGCTTGTTGATGCGCCCCTCTTTCAACAACAGCGCTTTTTACTTACTAGGTATTTGATGCACACATTTTGACGCATTATAGCACAAACGGTATATACAGTATACAATTGCATCTCAGCATGTATAGTAGCAATACTTACTATGATCGTTGGCTGATTCTCGAAAATCGTCAAGGAAATCATTGTTGGAAATAATACCGATAGTTGCTGCAGACACAATGAGGAGGATCACTGCCAATACCTGTATATAGAAATAATTAACGTCCTTAACAACCAAGTGCTTGCAGCAGGTTCTCACAATCGCTCCAATGCGGGGAAATATGGTAAAAAGGCGAAACCTTTTTCCAGATCCTGTTCCTTCCATGGCCGCGAGTAAATGCACAAATAATGAGTGTAGATGGGCTTGGGTGACTTTTTATCTGCGGTGGCTCATTGTCACGCTAGCGCAGCGCCGACGGGCCGTTTCATGCGATACTAGTAGCATCGGTCGTTGTCCGTAACTGTTAACCACGAGCACGGTTTTTAGAACCTTCCCTGATTACTCACGCGCAGCAGGAAAAAAGGCCATTGAGCGGGATTTTTCACATTCTTCATCTATGAGTTCCAATTGTACGTGGCCACACCTGCAATGCAATATTACACCCATGTACACAAGTTTGTTCGAGTGGAAGCCCCTTCCCTTGAGTTCCCTACGCAGAACGAGTGAAAAGTGTCACAGAGCGCCATGAGAGCTCCGTTCACGTTTGCGGTCGCTACTGTTGTCCACACTACTCCATTTGACTACCGAAGCGAGCCCACTTAGTCGTTAGCTAGCGTGGTTCTATAGGACCGACTGACCCCTCCCGCGTATAAACTGAACTGCTCATGTATGTACCCGCGTGGGTCCGGGGGGTGCCCGCGCGCTACCCGCGCAAGCGTAGCCGGCCTTCCCTCTTCCGCTCGCCCATGCCACAAAATGACATTCCAGCCTTGCTTAATGCCCTCAGCAGCTAATCACACTGCTGCTAGGCTTTTTTTGTTTTTTTTTTTACTGAAAGGAAGCATTGAGAGGACAGATGAAAGCTAAACTTTAGCTTTCATGTGCCTAATAAAGCTCTGACCACCCAAATATTTTCAGGTAGGGAAGTAGGCCAATAGACATATCTGTCCAAAAGTGCTAATCTCAGTAGCCTATAAGTAATGCAAATGCATATTTGGTCCAAAAGTGCTAATGTTGGTAGTCTATAAGTAGCTATATGTATTGAAAATAGGCCATATCTGGTCCAAAAGTGCTATCTCAGCAGCCTATAAGTACTGTGATTGAAAAATAGACCATATCTGGTCCAAAAGTGCTATCTCAGCAGCCTATAAGTACTGTGATTGAAAAATAGACCATATATCTGGTCCGAAAGTGCAAATTTCAGTAGCTTATAAGTATTGTGATTGAAAAATAGACCATATATCTGGTCCAACAGTAGCCTATAAGTATAGATCTAAAAAATAGACCATATCTAGATCTGGTCCAAAAGTGCTAATATCAGTAGCCTATAAGTAATGTGATTGCTTTTTTGACCACAATTGGTAGAAAACTGTATTGGCAGATTAGACCAATTCTGGTATTCTGATATACCTGGATACACACATGTATTGATGCTGCCTGGATTTATTTGGTTGTGCATTGCACAACATGAGCACATGCCTCAGATATTATACTACACCTACATCTTCTATATACAACACCACTTGCCAAAATCTGTACATGCACAATTACATGCTGCGAAAGCCAAGGCAACACAACAGAAAGGCAAAGCAACACAACACAACTTGCCCAAAACAGTCACTTTTCAAAGAAAAATTGGCTGCCTCGGGTGGGATTCGAACCCACAACCATCCACTTTCTAGGCAATACTCTTACCAACTAAGCCACCAAGGCAGCTCAGCTGGCTGGGTTAAATCCTGCATACAAATCAGACAAAGCATCTCAACCCGATGAACAGGTGAACTTAAACTATCCACATGCACACATGTACCAAATACCAAGGTGATACAATGTGGTCCACACACTGAAAAAGTCAGGGAATTTGCATATGCATATACTAGTATATAATAATAATAATACTTTTATGACATACAGAGACCAAGGTGGCCTATTAGTCAAACATACATAAAATAAAGATAATATTAAAGTCGAACACTCTTTCTAAATTCAAAACTGGAAAAAATATACCAACCTAGTTTTCTAATTGTTGGGGTGTTGTTGGTCTCAAAGAGATAGCACATTTTTCTCATGTTGGATAGGCTATTAAACTCTGCGTTGTATTGCATTGCTGTATTATAAAGACTTCTTCTATAGTTATCCAAGTGACAACATTCTGTTATAAAATGAAGCTCATCATCTACTTTTCCACTGGTGCAGTATGTACACAGACGATGCTCTGGAGGAGTTGGAGGGATGGTATATCTGCCAGTCTCTATTGCCAGGCTATGACAGCTGGTTCTGAATCTTGCCATTGCTATCATATGACTTCTTTTGGTGATTCTAGATAGATAGAATTCCCATGCAAAAACAGTTTTGAATAACCTGTATGTTCGAAGTTTGTTTCTACCACTCGAACCCGAATGTCATTCCAAAGCTGCTCTCTCCATGTGGCAATATAGGAGTCCTGTAAATTCTTTTTAATATCAGTCATACTTATTTGACTTGCATTGATAGATTGAGTGTTCATATACTTCATAATTGTTTGTGATACACTGGTATTCCAATTCCTTTTTTTGGTTGGTAGGGTTTTCAATACTGTAAGAGCTTCAAAGACCAGTGGTGGTGAGCTCACATGTACCCTGACATAGTAATTGCTCTGTAATATATCCTCAACCACTGAGGAAAGGTACCTGTTTCACCATAGACAGCAATGGTTGATGCGTTGGGAGGGAGTCCTAGCATTCCCTTACAAAATTTGAGTAGAACCTTCTCTATTATTTGATGGTAAGTAACCCCCCAGATTTCACAGCCATACTCCAGTATAGGTTGGACCAATGCTGAAAATAATGAGCACATCACATCAGGAGAAAATCCACCGTGTTATCTTGACATTGTTTCAATTCTATTAATCACCTTGAGAGCACTTTGACACAATGTTTTCACAGCTGTTGCAAACGAGCCAGTGTTAGAGAAGATGATACCCAAATATCGATATGACAAAACCTGCTCCAATGAAGTTCCACTGTATTACCACACAAAGGTGCTTGGTGAACCGAACCTACCAAAAATCAGAACTTTGGTTTTGTTATGGTTGACTGTAAGGGCCCATTTTGAACAGTACTCCTGAAGGGCATTCAGACCCGCTTGTAGGTCCTGTGGATTGTCTGCCAACAAAACAAGATCATCTGCAAACATTAGTCCAGATACTTTCCTGTGCCCTAACTTAATTCCACATACTTTTCTCAGTGGCGGATCTAGGGGGGTTTCAGAGGTTTCCACTGAAACCCCCTTTTGGTGCGACTGTATAATAATAATAATAATAATAATAATAATAATAATTTTAGAGACAGTAAGGCCAGAAATGCCTATTAGTCTACAATAACTACTATAATGAAACTGCATGAGATGACAGACCTTTGTAAACAAACTGTGCCAGTGATTGTAGGATTACAGGACACTTTGACGACATCATGTAAACAAACTTGTCTTTTGCTGACATTCCTATAAACTCTTTGTTTCTCTCCTGAACAAGTTGAAAAAGTTTTCCCCTTAAGTATTCGTGCTTCTTGCATACACATAAAAAATGTATTTCATCTTCTAACATATTGCATTCGGTGCATAATCTTTCACTTGAAGGTTGGGGAGGGTGCTTGTATCTGCCTCTTTCTATCTGTAGACAATGACAGCTGGTACAAAGTCTTGTGAGTGCAATTCGATGCTTGGTTATATTGACTTGTGTGAGGTAATCCTCTAACAAAAAGCTTGACTTGAATAATGCATATGTTCTCAACTTATTTTCAGTATCTCCTCTCTTGCCTGTGGGTCTTTGCAAGTCATTCCACCACTGTTGTCTGAATTGATCAGCCAATCTATTCATCACCATATTAATGTTCTCTGAACTGCAACTCTGCAAATGGAAATATCCGGCCTTAATAAATATCGCTTCCACCCTTGACCACCAAAATCGTCTTTTTCCAACTGGCTCTTTGTTTGCGATTGATATTGAGCATTTCACAGCATCTTTCAAATACACAGGTAAATCCCAGCTGCATAATCTCCTCCAATATTTTAGAATCCTTTCTGTCTGCCAAAGATGCATTGGTAACTGACCAATTTCTCCCCGTACTGCAGTAGTAGATGCATGAGGTGGCAAGTGTAATATATATTTCATATAACGCTTTTCAATTAACTCCATCTTATTACACTGACGAAATCCCCAAATCTCACTTCCATAACACATTATTGGAATGATAAGTGCTTCCCATAATTTTATAGCGATGGTAATGGGAGGGTACTTCATTTGAGCTAGCACACTCTGTAAAGCAAATAAGCCTCTCTTACACTGTTCAGCCACATAATCCTGTGCCTTAACATACGTTCCTTTGTTTGAAAACCATATACCAAGATATTTATATTCCTTTACTATTCCGAGAGTAATGCCACTGATGTGTGCATTGAATGGTCTTGGTATAGTTGAGCCAAATATGCATACTTTACTCTTGTTGGTGTTAACCTCCAGCTTTATTAGCCGACAAAAGTGGTCCAGTGTATTAAGTTGACGATTTAGGCCTTCACTATTTGAAGAAAACAATACAATGTCGTCCGCATACATCAGGAGATCAATAGAAATACTATGTAATGTCACACCAGCATCCAGACCACACATAAATAAACTGAACAAAATAGGACTTAGGGGACATCCTTGGCGTACTCCCTTTTGGCATGGGAAGTAGCTAGTGCACACAGAATTTCCAATTCTGACACATGATTTTGCCTTAAAATACATTGATTTCAATACATTGAGAAATCGTTGACTAATCCCTAGATGACAGAGTTTGTGCCATAACAGATTATGATCCACCGAGTCAAATGCCTTACGAATGTCCACAAAACAAGTGAAAAGCTGTTTTTTTTCACTCAATGACTTCTCAATTAATGTGTTTAGTATAAACAGACAGTCTGTGGTTCTCCTATCAGTTCTAAAACCGAACTGACACTCCGGCAGGTGGCCCATATCATATGCCCAAGAAGTTAGTCTCTGATTTAGTATTGTAGTAAAGAGCTTTCCCATAACGTTTAGTAATATTATGCCGCGATAGTTATCAAGAACACTTTTCAGTATAATAGCTCACATCTCACGAACACGCGTAGCTGATTTACTGTAGATTTCATGCGTTCGTCGCGCGCGAGCATGCATTAGCGCTAGCACGCTATAAATATTCATAGCGCTTATGTACGCAGAGATTATTGATGTTCAAGGGATTTCCATCTCTCCACTCTTCACTTACATGTCAAACTTTAGTACCCTTTACTCTATAACTGAAACTCGGCAGGGGTGACAATAAGGTTACCTGTACGCACGCGGACGTATCGCGCGCGTGCATATAATTAACTGGGTGTGGTTTCAAAAAGCGCGCGCGCGACATACTATATACCCCCTTTGCAAAATCCTAGATCCGCCACTGTTTCTGATTTCATCCAATAGGTCATGGGTAAACAGAGTAAACAGAATTGGGCTGAGTGGACACCCCTGTCTAACACCAATACTGCAGAGGAAACTGTCAGTGTATTTGCCATTTAATTGAATGCAAGATTGTGCATTTGCATAAATATCTATTAAAAGTCTCAGAAAATTTGTACTCACTCCAATAGTAGATAGTTTATACCACAGCAGCTGGTGATGCACTGAGTCAAAAGCCTTCTTAAAATCTATAAAACAATAAAGATTCTGCCTCTTTATGAAGGCACGCTCAACTAGTGCATTTAAGATAAATATTGCATCAATTGCTCTGTGATTAGATCTAAAGCCAAACTGTTCCTCAGGAATGATTGCATGCAATTCAGCCCACTCATAAAGTCTTTTGGATAATGTGGCAAAGAAAAGTTTAGCAACAACAGGCAGTAATGTAATTCCACGGTAGTTGTTAACATCTTGTTTATCTCCATTCTTAAGAATTGGAATAATTATTCCCGTGCACCACATTTTAGGAATTGCACACTCTACCATTTGTTTGTTCCAGAATTTTACTAATAACTGTATTTCATTTGACCTAATACAGTATAGATTTCATCAACAGTGATATTACCATCTAAGATCTCATCATATATTCCCAGAATTGGCTTAAAGTGATGGTAATTGCATGTCTTCATTTGATGAAGACTCTTAAAATGATCTTCCCATTGAGCACTAGTGATTGATTGTGGCAAACCCTTTTGTTTCGTTCTCTTCTTCACATTGATTCTTTTCTAAATTTCATTTGGGTGTTTCATACACAACATTGTAAGGGTTACATTATCTTCCTCCAATATCTGGTGTTTCTTTTGTTTTGTTAATTTCTTAAAAATTCTTTTCTCCTTGAAAAATATCTCTTTTAACAGAGGACTAGACAAGTCTCTCTTCCAATGTTTTAAAGCATTGTTAACTTCCAATGTTTTAAAGCATTGTTAACTTTCCAATGTTTTAAAGCATTGTTAACTTTTCGTTGATTGTGGCAAACCCTTTTGTTTCGTTCTCTTCTTCACATTGATTCTTTTCCAAAATTCATTTGGGTGTTTCATACACAACATTGTAAGTATATATGCTGCAAAACTCTTGGTTGGCTAGGAGAAGACATATTGTACACTAACCGAAATTATATATCCAGCCCATTGGAATGAGGTAGGTTTGCTCTGCTCACCAACTATTTTTACAGTCATGTGCACATACTATTACACATATGTATAACAGGACATGATATTACATGTACCTTGAACATTGAGCTGTGCTGAAGCTTGATTATTAGATGGTCTGTTATTAGCCACAGTACATATGTAGAGTCATCCCAGTCTCCCAGTCACAGTCAGGGTGTGGGTGTACTGTGAAGTAGTGCGATTATCTAACATAGTCTCAGTTCCCTCAGTGACAGTGATAGAGTCTCTGGTCCAAGTGACAGTGGTAGCAGGTCCATCACAGGGGCGCCGGAAGCTCTAAAGCATTGGTCCCGCGAATAGCTAGGGTGATTAATTATTCATATTTTTCTGCGCATGCGCAAGCTCAGCTCGGCACTAGGTCTCCACAGAATGCATAGGCGTCGCCCCGGAGGGTCAGAGGGCCATGGCCCCCCCTCCTTAGAGTAGGCGTGGTCAGGTATTAGCGCTAGTCGACGTTGTTGAGCGATCGCGATCGCGTTGGTTTACTTGGGTACGAGGTTCGGTCGACAGTCTTGCGCTAGCGCAAATGCATATGTACTTTTTTTTAACCTATACAATAAACAATTAAGGGAAAGAAAAAATAAAGCTAAAAATAAATAAAGAAATGCCCAGACAACATGCACACAAACAAAACAAGACAATACAACGCAAACCAAAACCAAACAAAACAGCACAACATACAACAAAAATGAAAAATGTCACATATGTACATGGACCACGCGCACTATTAACAAGACATTTGTCTAGAACGTAGAGTATATAATCAGCAGCGTTGTGGTATACGCGCGTTAAGTAGGGGCGTGGCTGGAACATTTTCGCGTGCGCAAAACACACGCCCCTATGGAATGCCACGAGTGCACATGCGCATCGATGACGGTTTTCGCGAGCGAATAATGTTATGAATATATAATAAGCTGCGTCAACATTGGTCCCGCAGTCGCGGGACCTGCGGTACCGGCTCCGGCGCCCCTGTCATCAGTGGAGATACGGTTGAGGGTGAACTGAGGACTGGCTCCATTGAGGTCAGTGTCCACAGTGAATGTCATAACACCAGATATTCTGACTATTCCTAATATAAACAAACAATATCTCCATCATTCTTTCACTGACTACACGTGGTAGTACACATTGCATATTCATGGATGTGTGTACAGGTACAGACAACTACATGTAGGGATATACAAATGACCAATGAGATTCAGTCTACTATAGGCTGACAGCTCCACCAGTTCACCTCATGTATTATCAGACATATGGTATTGACTGTACTAAAACAAGCAAAATCCTGTCAACAGAACACAAGTAATAAATTTAAATATGTATAAAGACAATATATAATATGTTTTTCTTCCATGACCTATCATTCACATGTTGTTACATACAATCATGTACCTCTGGATCCTCCACTGCCATATAGTCCCACATAGACTGTCTCCCCAACTGATCCATCTCTATCATTATGGACAGCATTAGTTGGAATAACACAGCGTTATATACCAGATGGCCCATCAGGAAAGTAGGTGCAGCGCAGATGGACTACCTGGGATTGACGATCTTCATAAATACCACCTTGAGGTTGATCAGGTAGTTCACCACCAAATGGCAGTCTTGTGTCACTACCAGGAGCAAACCAGTCTCCACGTCCAACGACACCAACAGTCTTATTTTCACGACAACATGTACTCAGGTCAGTGTGACACTGTACAGTGTTACCATTGCCAGTTCGCTTTTCCCCCACTTGACTGAGGTCCACATAGGAATGGTTGGATAGAGTGGTTCCCATGAAGGAGATGTAAGGATATTCAGTCTGAGACTGGACCTCAACCACAGACCAGAGGAGACACAGCAGTAGTAGAGGTATAGACCTCATTACAGTACCTACATCAGTTATACAAGGTTATATTTCAGGGGCAAAAGACCACTTGCCCCCCTGGAATTGTATTGCCCCCCCCGGGCCCCTTTAAAGCTTAAAATAAACCCGATGAGCTTAGTTATGTATAGTAGCAGATACAGTGCAGGGAGCAATCCAAGCCCTCCCACACCTACTCTCAACTTGCTGCAATCAAGACTGCACAAAATGTCGCACTCGCTGGTGCTGTAGTTTTATACGTATCATTAGAACATCCACTAACTCACTAGCGGCTGGCTGCGACCATAGGCATAGAATAGACTCTGACACAGGATGTTTCCGTGGATCAGCCAGCCCGCCTATTTTGGGCAGGACTAATGGCAGCACATACTTCGTACACAGAGAGGGTCTCCAGTGAAGGGTGCAGAGCCTCATAGTCTATCTTGGTTTACCATGAAGATCTCTAGCTGTGGAAGGGAAGACCAGACTGTTGTCAGTGGAGAATGGTCTCGAGTGCGGGAGGTATTTGTGGCCCAGTTCATGCATTACTTGAAACTGAAAGCCCTGGCTCTCTCTAAATTTTGAACCATTATATATATATATATATACTTTTCATATCACCTACCCTACAGCAAATCTCCTGTTACCCAAGCTGGAGAACATCTAGTTGGAGTGCTTGAGTGGGTTGACAAGCCTGGTTGACAAACCTCGCATCAACCGAAGCACACTTCAACTAGACCTGTCTCTAGACTGTGATGGAGACCTACACATTGTACTGTTTGCAGAGAAGATCTGTGTTAACACATACATAGATGTACTGGGAGATCCTCAATCACACAGCTAGTGATGCTGAATTTGAAGAAAAAAATATGTCAGTCATTCTGTTTGTAACTATAATTGTTGTGTGTGACTGAAATGGTTCTTTGGTGGTGTGTAATACTCTGCAGGTGTGTCGCATGTGTAATGAGTTTATATTGAAAGAGAAAACATTAAGATATTTTTATCAAGACTAAATAGATCTAGATGGGCCCCCAGCAGGAGAGTGTGAGGAGTGAGGGGAGGAATTTCTCAGGGTTTAGGGGAAACAATAGGCTCAATGTAGGCAATATAAACAACAGGAACCACAAATTGATGATGCATACATAATTATTCTGCATCTACTACATCCACTATGGTAGTCATTCAATTGTACAGTTACACTGGCTCATATTCCCCAGCAGGAGGTTGGAAGGAGTGAGAGGGGGCAGCCACAGTTGTGAGATTATGGGCATCATCAGGATCACTGTAGACAATGAATAGATAACATGGAATACCTGACAATTAATGTTTCCAGACATTAATTATAAACCACTGGTATACTGACATGTCACGGTATATTGCTTCCTCGAGATCTGAGATCTTAGTCAGTCCATAGACCTCGTTAGATTTAGCTGTAATATCAACTGCACTCATTTGACCTCTGTACAGGAGAATAACCATCTCAAAAACTAACACAAAAACAAAACACATACTTTTTCTTTGTTCCAGTGGAGTAGTGTCCTCTGTGATTCCTTAATAACAGAACTACTATCACAATGACAGCTGCTACAGTAGTGATGAAAAATACCACTGCTATTACCCAACCAGTCACAGCTGCACTACTATCAGTCCAAGAGTCAGACTGAGTGGCTGTTAAAGCTGAATATTGAAAAGAGGGTATAGGAAATGTAAGACCATCTAGTGAGTATTGGTTGACTCAATCCTACTAGAAATGATGATGGGTTGACTGACTGTGATCCCAATATCATTGATCACACTAACTGTGACACTGTAGACAGTGTTACTCTCCAATTCCTGTATAGTGTAGCTGGTGGAGGTAATACTACCACTAGTCTCACTCCCTCCATCATTAGCCTCATCACCACTGCTGAGTGCTCGCCACATCACCTCATAGCTAGTCACCTCTGAGCCACTGGGAACACTCCAGGAGAGGGAGATGGAAGTGGATGTTATGGAGGTCACTCTGACAGTAGTCTGGCCTGGGATACATATATATAATTTCCACTGTACACAATGGACATCATTCTTACCTATAATGTGATATCTAGGACTATGGTAGCATTGCTAGTGAAATGTTGTGATATATAATCACTGCAAAAAATCATCATTGTTTTGACAAACTGTGTACTTATCTCAGTTGCATTATATTCTGTTAAAAGTAAATGCATGACTATAACCTCACTAAATGTTCCCAGGGGAAGATAAATGTGTGTATGGAGTAATGTAGTGTCTATGTAACTGTAAATATAAATGGTGTTCTTCCATGACATTTTAATATAACATTACTGCATTACAGTGCAGTGGGGGTCATATATGTAAGGTACTAACAATTGTGTCTTGAAATATACAGAGGTAATTCCTTAAGGAATATACACATTCTCATGACATGATAAGGGAATATTTTGCAACTTAGGTAACCACACTTGCTGGTCAAAACAATCATTTGTTTTTTGGCAGTGATATATGTACAGATATGTTGTAGGTGTCTCCATTCTGACCACCCATGTATGTCCTCACCTAACATGACCTCCATATCTGCTACTACACTCTCACTAGGGAGGTGTTGGGATGTGGCCACAATGGATATGGTGTAGCAGGGCCGGCGGAGACGGTGGGGCAGGTAGAGCATTTGCCCTACCACTTTTGGTGGTCCATACAGGAAATGACGTATGCGATGATTTTTAATCGAAATTGTGAAGTAGACTAGCTGCGTTCAATGTAGCGGTACGCGGTATTGCCTAGTCCAAAGTCGTCTGATTTCTATGACAATCGCGTGGGCCTCGCGCGACAATCGCATGGGCGTCGCGGCGATATGTTGGGAGCGTCGCTGCGTTATGTCGGGAATGCCCCTTTCGCTTTCGCTTCGTACGCTGCGGCCGCGTAATGCCCGCGTAATGAGCAGGTTCAACCATACACAGCTGCTGGATATACATATGTAGGGGAGTCTGGGGACAAGGCTGGTAAATATGCTTATCTAAATACGACTGAAAACGTAATAGCCATGCAGCAGAGGTGGCAGAACGGCAAAGCTCAAAGCTCAAAGCTCAAGCTCAAAGCTCAAAGTTCATGTCGATTGGCCCACCCGGGCATGACATACAGACAGAGCAGAGGAATGTTGACACAAAGTAAAGCGAATATGCACACATATTAAAATAAATGTAAAAGGCATAAAGTATGACTAAAACAGTTAGGGTCCATGGTGCACAGAGAGTCTAGCAGAGAACTCCAGGACGAGTCACTATTAGTATGGTTTGTGATAACATGATCAATCAGAGTTGGTTGGTCCAAATTCTGTGTATCACAAAGTGGGCATCTTTGTGGAGAATGGTTGGGGTATGTGATCACACGGACAAGGTTCTTTAGACCATTGATAACTGAGGGTCCGTGATCAAGTGCATTGTCCCAGAGCTTTTTCCATCCAACACACTTGGCAATCTGATTTAGAAATGGATATGTAGAAGCCTTTTGTAGCAGCAGTGATTGGTCAATCTTGCATATGCTCTTCTGTGCATTCCTGATGATGTTAACTCCCTCTTGCTCTTTAGCACAGAGAATTGCAGAAGTAAAAGTGGAGTTGTATCTCAGTTCTAACTCCCTGCACTCTCTTACGAGACTCAGTGACTCCACATCGTCTACCATTGCAGAGAAAGCACGATGACAGATGCTCTCCTGATTTGTCATGACTCTATGCAAGAATCTCAGTTTTCTGATGGTGCAGACATAATGAAGGGAATTCCATCCAAGTGCTACGATCGCTGCTGTGTTAGAGTACCACTTGGGCAAACGCAGGATCCTCTTTGCAATCTCTCCCTGGAAACAGTCAAGCATCCGAATAGATTCAGGTGATAGAACCCAGTTCTCAACTCCATAGAGGAGGACGGGCAGAACACATGTTTCCACTATTGAGCAGCAAGAGACAGGACTTAACTTGCCTTGAAATGCATAAATGCTGCTATATTGAAAGTAGGCCTTCCGAGCTTTCTGGACACGAATTTGAATCGCACGAGAAGATGACAAATCATCCTTCCACTGATATCCTAGGCAGGTAGCGCTCGCCCCCAATGAAAAGGTACACTCACTGACTTCAATTCTTTCTTCATTCATTCTGGTAGAAGTTTTCTTGAATGCCACAATCTCACACTTGGATGAGTTAAGCTTCAAAAAGTTGTCTTCAGTGAACCTTTTCACAGTAGATATCTGTGCTTCTAATGTAGAAGTGGTGGAGGCTAGCGTACGGATATCATCTGCATGTATAAAGCCACCTACATACATGTTGTTCACTGATGCTCCAATAGATAGAGATTGTAGTTGTCGTAGGAGAGGGTCCATGATGAGCAGGAATAGTGCTGGTGACAGAATTGACCCCTGACGCACTCCACGCCCCAGAGCAAAGGGAGGTGACACATGTTGTCCCAGGCGAACTGAACTCTGACCATCAGTATACCAGCTCCGTAGTATGCGCCATGTTTTGGAGTTTACTCCAACTTGGAACAGTCTCTTCAGAAGAACAGAGAACTCCACCGAGTCGTAAGCCTTTTCCAGGTCATATAGACACATGTACACCTTTCCCCCTTCAAGCAAATATCGGTTAATCACCTCCTGGGTGGCAAAAATTGCGTCAGCACACGATACACTCTTCCTGTAGGCTGACTGGTTAGGATGTGGTACCCCAGCCTCCATGAAGAGAGGTTCCAGCCTATCAAGAATCAAGGTTTCCAGAACTTTGGATATGGCAGAATTGATTGTGATGCCTCTGTAGCTATTTGTATTAAGAGGATCTTTTCCTCTGCCCTTGTAGATGGGGATTGTAATGCCTAGCTTGAGGCATGCTGGTATCTGTTCCATGTCTACGATAGCATTCAGTATCTCTGTTAACCAGACAATGATGGAATTGCCCCCATATTTCAGGTGTTCAGCTGTAAGATTATCCGGTCCTGCAGATTTCTTGATTTTCAGCTTGTTTACAGCGTGGTCTATCTCTTCGGTATTAAAGGCAACATCCAAAAACGCCTCTTCCTTCTGGAAGGATGTTGATAATAGAGTTACACACTGTTCGATTGACTCCTTCAGTGCTGGATTCGTATTTTCTTGTGACTTGGCAAGATTCTGGAAGTGCTCTGCCCATGCCTCCAGGAGGAGTGACGGATCCGAAACAAGAGCGTCATCTATCCGTAATCGTGTGCATCCAGACTTGCTACGTTTCTGTGGTATACGGAAGCGAAGGTGTGAGTTAGCTCCGAATAGACTCTCTTGTTGATACACTCGCCGTCTCTCCTCTGTTGCAGCACAAAACTTGACACGTTGCCGGACCTGTCTCCTCAACATGCATTTGGCGTTGTACAAGGGACCACTTGCTGGCCTGCCCTCACTGCACCATGCTCTCCATGCTTCCTTGCTTCTTGCGCAAAGTTGTGATAGTGTCTTGTCTTTGAATTTGTTGACCTTCCTTGGCTTTACCAAGGGAAGTGTGTTGTGTGCTGCATCTGTTATTAGCCATGCCACATGACTGATCTCCTTGTCATGTGTGCGCGCGCATGCGCATCCATTAGCAGTTGCCCTACCACCCTTTGTGGAGCTGCTCCGGCCCTGTGTAGCTCTCTCCATTCTGAAGACCAGTCAGTAGGTAGTTGTCTGTGGAGCCATCACTAACATTCACACTGCCACTGCTGCCACTTCTATAGTAGATCCTGTACCCAGTTGTATCCCCCAGTGGAGTGAGTGGGGACACTCAGATACTAGTGGTACCTTCCTGGACTGCCATCAGGTTAGTGGGAACTGAGGCAACTGGAGGGAGGATACCAATATGATATTTTGGTTATAACCCCCAGGTTGTAGTGCACAAGTAGCAAAACTGTCTTCACACACACACACACACACACACACACACACACACACACACACACACACACACACACACACACACACACACACACACACACACACACACACACACACACACACACACACACATGCATCTTGCGCACACGCACTTTCCACATAAGTGTAGACATTGGAAGAAAAATGCATGTACTTATTAACGTACTGCACCTTGGACTGTATAACTAGCTGAATTGTCAGATGGTTTGTTATCAGCCACAGTACATGTGTAGAGTCCTCCCAGTCTCCCAGTTACAGTCAGGGTGTGGGTGTACTGTGCAGTCAGGGTCATTCAATACAGTTAGTCCTATGAGCATTTCAGAGTCTCTGGTCCAAGTGACAGTGGTAGCAGGTCCACCAGGTGAGGGTGAACTGAGGACTGGCTCCATTCAGGTTAGAGTCCAAAGTGAATGATATACCACCAGATATTGTGATGTCTCCTAATATAAACACACAATATATTCTTTCACTAACTACACATGTATACATATGCCTGATTACTCTATCCCACAAAGTGCAGAGGAAATGTTACATTACAGCCATGAGGCAGTTTAGTGGATATACACTACGAGGAGAGAGCCGTAGTGTATAAACTGCCATAATGTAACATATAAGTAACATATAAGTCATAGGACTCCATAACCTATGTATAAATACATCTACATATTAACATACACCTCCATTTTTATATAGTCCCACATAGACTGTCTCTCCAACTGATCGATCACTATCATTATGGACATCATTGTTTGCAATAACACAGCGATATATACCAGATGGTCCAGTAAGATTGTTCCTACAACATATGTAAACTACTTGAGATCGACGACTCTCATAAATATCAGGTTCTACACCATCTTCAAAATAGAATGGCAGTCTTGTGTCACTACCAGGAGCAAAATAGTCTCCAATGTGTGATCCATTTACAATATGACAACATGTCAACAGGTCAGTGCAACACTGTACAGTATTACTATCTCGATCATCCTCCACTTGACTGAGGTTCACATAGGAATGGTTGAATAGATTTTTCCCTTAAAGGAGATGTAAGGAACAGTCTGAGACTGGACCTCTACTAGAGACCAGAGGAGACACAGCAGTGGTAGAGATATGGACTTCATTCCAGTACCTACATCATTAATACTACAAGGTTAGCTATGTGAAATAGGTTGCCTCACAGGGGCGGAGATATAAGGGGGCAGGGGGGGGGGGCTCAGGCACCCCCACTTTTCATAATGAAGGGGCTAACCCCCCCACTTTTGGAACACCGATACATATTATCATTGGCAATGAGCAAACGTAGCCGGTGTAATGGGGATTTGGTACCCCCAGTGATATGGTACCAGGGGTACCATATCACCGGTGATTTGATACCCCCAGGGGTAGCATATCACCGGTGATTTGATACCCCCAGGGTTAGCATATCACCGCGTATGGCATTTACGCCATGGGGATTTGGTACCCCCAGTGATATGGTACCCGGGGTACCATATCGCCGGTGATTTGACACCCCTAGGGGTATGTCTTTCTGGATTATGCTTAAAATTATTTTCTATCATGCCATTCTTTGGTGCTCTCTTACCATAACTTTGACCCATTATTCCTTACATGTATGCATACAATTGACTTACAACAATTATTTATGATGGTTATACTGTATATATTCTTCAAGAGATGATTGTTGAGATGGTGAAAATGATGTTTCCAAGATTGAAAATAGATTCTCAGCTGATGCTGATGGTGGTTGTATGATGTTGATGTGTAGCTATGTACATATGTCATAGATTGTTACATACTTTTTCTGTGGGCGTAGCTTTCAGAAGTTACTTCCAGTTGCTTTGTAGCCTATTATGCTCTATTAGTAGAACATAACCTATTATGCTCAAAATTATGCTGGCATAATCTGGAAAGGCCTATCCAGAACCATATCATTGCATATAATATTTGCGCCAAGGGGATTTGGTACCCCTGGTGAAATGTATGGTACCCTGAGAGTACCATATCACCTGCATGTGTGACATTCATGTCACAGGGATTTGGTACTCCTGGACACGTAATTATCGTACTGGCGGAGTGAGTAAAAATATATATTCAAAACGGAGGTGTGGCAGTATTCTGTATGTTATTATATCCGTGTATTTTACATACTTTGAGGGTCTTATATACTCGTAGAGCTTGTTATGTGTCTGAAAAGGCTTATAACTGTAGCGTTCGGGAGTTCGGAGCCGCTTCATGGGCGTGTCCGTGTCGGCGCCATAGAGAGTACAAGTCTACCGATTCTCTGATATACTCCTGGGGGACAAACTGGAGATAGAGTACGCTTGGGGCTATCACTCTACAACCTGCATTTGGGGATATGGTATATACGTATATATATGTAGTTCGTCCGTTTCGTTCGTTCGTTTCATTCGTCCGTCTTGTCCGTTCGTTCGCCTCTCTCGTTCGTTCGTTCGTTCGTTCGTTCGTTGGTTCGTTCGCCACGTTCGTTCGTCACGTTCGTTCGCCCCGTCCGTCTTGTTCATTCGTCCCGATAGCGTTCGTTTCGTTCTCTCTGAGAACTTGAGTCTACTAAACTATACATCTTCACTGTGAGTTGTCTATATAAGTAAATCATTGTGTGGGTGCATTAATAACCATCAGTGTTAACTGAGTAAGTATGAGTACATCCATCACATCAGATGGAAAAACACCCACTAAAGTCGGTGACATGGAAAAATGCATTGTGGTTAAATGTGGGAATAAGACAGCTGAGTTTTATCCATCAAAACTAAGGAAAACTAGGAAAAGTATATCTAAGTGTATCAAACATTTGGGAAAATGGTTAAGTCCCAGTGAGTTTGAGTCCATGTCAGGCATGCAGCATACTCGGAAGTGGAAGCAAAGTATCAAAGTTGAGGGAAGACCGTTAGGCGAATGGATTGATGAGCATTGTCAAGAGGCATGTCTTGAGAATTCCCAACAATGTGCTAAGCAACCAGAGAATGTCTTAGGTAGAGACTCACAGTCTGCTGACACAAGTACAGGTGTAATCCACAATGTGTTAGATTCTGATAACAATGGCCTACACAATGCTTACATTACAGATGATAACGTCAGACAACAACCTCTTGCTAGAGAGATACCTGTAATGCAGTGTACTGCTAATGTGCCTAGTAATAACCCTCCAGACACCGTCCATAGCTCATCCCTCAATACTGATCTTAATAAGTTATTGAGAGACCTTGAGCTCCGATTATCAACATCATTTAAAGAGCTAGTTGACCAAGCAATACAATCAATGAGATCATGTATTGAAGAAGTGAAATCATTCAGAAGACAATTAGAGGCTCTTAATGAACGTGTCACACAACTGGAAGAAAAGGTACGCACTTATGGTCTCCAACATACTCATGAAGACAGGGAACATCCTGAGATAGATTCTCCTAAAAGCAAGATGGAGCAGTCAAGTCCCCAAGTGGTTGTTCAGGACCAACTAAGTGATTTAAAATCACAAGTTGATATTTTAGTCTCTAAACAAGTTCAGTTTGAAGAGAGTAAAGAAAGGGAAAGAAGGAGGTGTAATATAATAATTGGGAATTTTCAAGAACCTGATGCTGAATCAGTTTCAGATTTATCTGTGTCTGTTCAAAAATTGCTCAAAGAAACACTTAAGGTTCACTACACACCAACACAATCACTACGAATCGGTAAAAAAGAAAAAGGGAAAAATCGATTGGTTCTGGTGAAAATGGCAACATTTCAAGAAAGAGTTGCAATTCTGAAAGCAGCCAAAATCCTAAGAGGTTCTGGGATCTTTATTAAGGAAGATCTCTCCAAGAGTGAACGAAGTTACCGGAAGGTATTGGTTGATAAAATGATGAAGGCAAGAGCTGAAGGAAAGAAGGCTTTCATTAGATATACAGACGGAAAACTGATCGTAGATGGAAAGCCAATTAATTGTGTGTTGACCCCAAACCCCAGAAACTGTAATGGTTCTCAGCAATAGAGATTTGCCCAAGGTGGTCCTGATTCAATTTGCGCGATGATTATATTGAAATTAGAAATGCTCATCAGGAGAATTCATTATCGTTCTGTTTTTTGAATATCAATGGTTTAACAGTAGAAAAGGTTGAATGCATTACTAATATGATTACTAACTTTGATTTTTTTGCAGTAGTTGAAACATGGCTCAAGAATGATTCACACGATGATTTTTCAGTAGATGGATACATACTACAATGCTACAATCGCACATCACTCAATCCAAGGGCCAGAAGAGGTTCAGGAGGAATAGCGTTGTATATTAGAGAGCAACTAGTTGATGGGGTAGAAACAGTATCTGATGTGAATTTGAGTTCAATAGATGACAGGGTGTGGTTCAGATTATGTAAGGATTTCTTTGGCCTGGATAATGACTTATATCTAGGAGTGTGGTATATTCCACCGTCAGATTCATGTAGATGCACTCAAACCCAGGATATGTGGGCAGTTTTTAAGTATGAAATATCGCACATACAAGGAAGAGGTGATGTCATCTTAATGGGTGATTTGAATGCCCGTACAGGAGAATTAAAAGATTGGATTGAAATGGACCAAAGGGATAAGGTACCACTTCCTCATGAATATATTTTTGATAAATATATTAAACCTCGGGTCTCTATGGATAAAATTGTGAATAGCAGTGGCCAGATGTTGATAGACACATGTATAGCAACAGGATTATGAATATTAAATGGAAGACTAGGTTCAGATGAAGGAATTGGAAAGACTACATGCAACACAAGCAGAGGAAGAAGTGTTGTTGATTATATTTTAGCACAGACTGACATTTTCAAACTTATCAATACTTTTGAAGTGTGTGGTCCTCTCCTTATCTCTGACCATTCCCCTATTGCCTTTAGGATATCCTGTCAACAATCCACAGAATATGTACAGAGTGATGACCCCTCAGGTGGAAGAGAGTATATGAATTTTTCATTTCATATAAATAGGATGGATACATTTGTAAGAGAAGTATCAAACCACAATCTGTTACAGTCATTGGAGACCAATTTACATCAAATGGATATCAATAGTTTTGCAAATTTGCTGGAAAATGAGCTTAAAGAAGTTGGAATTGCTTCAGAAATACTAAAATATAGGAAAGGTGCCAGTCTTTGTCCTAAGTTTACAAGACCAACTAACCACTGGTTTGACAAGGATTGTAAATAACAATGGCCTACACAATGCTCACATGAAAAGTTAACAATGCTTTAAAACATTGGAAGAGAGACTTGTCTAGTTCTGTGTTAAAAGAGATATTTTTCAAGGAGAAAAGAATTTTAAGAAATTAACAAAACAAAAGAAACGCCAGATATTGGAGGAAGATAATGTAACCCTTACAATGTTGTGTATGAAACACCCAAATCAAATTTGGAAAAGAATCAATGTGAAGAAGAGAACGAAACAAAAGGGTTTGCCACAATCAATCACTAGTGCTCAATGGGAAGATCATTTTAAGAGTCTTCATCAAATGAAGACATGCAATTACCATCACTTTAAGCCAATTCTGGGAATATATGATGAGATCTTAGATGGTGATATCAATGTTGATGAAATCTATACTGTATTAGGTCAAATGAAATGTGGTAAAGCACCTGGGAGAGACAGTCTTAGGATTGAGATCTACAAATCCCTACCACCAAGATTCATACAGTTATTAGTAAATTTCTGGAACAAACAAATGGTAGAGTGTGCAATTCCTAAAATGTGGTGCACGGGAATAATTATTCCAATTCTTAAGAATGGAGATAAACAAGATGTTAACAACTACCGTGGAATTACATTACTGCCTGTTGTTACTAAACTTTTCTTTGCCACATTATCCAAAAGACTTTATGAGTGGGCTGAATTGCATGCAATCATTCCTGAGGAACAGTTTGGCTTTAGATCTAATCACAGAGCAATTGATGCAATATTTATCTTAAATGCACTAGTTGAGCGTGCCTTCATAAAGAGGCAGAATCTTTATTGTTGTTTTATAGATTTTAAGAAGGCTTTTGACTCAGTGCATCATCAGCTGCTGTGGTATAAACTATCTACTATTGGAGTGAGTACACATTTTTTGAGACTTTTAATAGATATTTATGCAAATGCACAATCTTGCATTCAATTAAATGGCAAATACACTAACAGTTTCCTCTGCAGTATTGGTGTTAGACAGGGGTGTCCACTCAGCCCAATTCTGTTTACTCTGTTTACCCATGACCTATTGGATGAAATCAGAAAAGTATGTGGAATTAAGTTAGGGCACAGAAAAGTATCTGGACTAATGTTTGCAGATGATCTTGTTTTGTTGGCAGACAATCCACAGGACCTACAAGCGGGTCTGAATGCCCTTCAGGAGTACTGTTCAAAATGGGCCCTTACAGTCAACCATAACAAAACCAAAGTTCTGATTTTTGGTAGGTTCGGTTCACCAAGCACCTTTGTGTGGTCATACAATGGAACTTCATTGGAGCAGGTTTTGTCATATTGATATTTGGGTATCATCTTCTCTAACACTGGCTCATTTGCAACAGCTGTGAAAATATTGTGTCAAAGTGCTCTCAGGGTGATTAATATATAGAATTGAAACAATGTCAAGAGAACACGGTGGATTTTCTCCTGATGTGATGTGCTCATTATTTTCAGCATTGGTCCAACCTATACTGGAGTATGGCTGTGAAATCTGGGGGGTTACTTACCATCAAATAATAGAGAAGGTTCTACTCAAATTTTGTAAGGGAGTGCTAGGACTCCCTCCTAACGCATCAAGCATTGCTGTCTATGGTGAAACAGGTACCTTTCCTCAGTGGTTGAGGATATATTACAGAGCAATTACTATGTCAGGGTACATGTGAGCTCACCACCACTGGTCTTTGAAGCTCTTACAGTATTGAAAACCCTACCAACCAAAAAAAGGAATTGGAATACCAGTGTATCACAAACAATTATGAAGTATATGAACACTCAATCTATCAATGCAAGTCAAATAAGTATGACTGATATTAAAAAGAATTTACAGGACTCCTATATTGCCACATGGAGGGAGCAGCTTTGGAATGACATTCGGCAGAGTGATAGAAACAAACTTCGAACATACAGGCTATTCAAAACTGATTTTGCATGGGAATTCTATCATCTAGAATCACCAAAAGAAGTCATATGATAGCAATGGCAAGATTCAGAACCAGCTGTCATAGCCTGGCAATAGAGACTGGCAGATATACCATCCCTCCAACTCCTCCAGAGCATCGTCTGTGTACATACTGCACCAGTGGAAAAGTAGATGATGAGCTTCATTTTATAACAGAATGTTGTCACTTGGATAACTATAGAAGAAGTCTTTATAATACAGCAATGCAATACAACGCAGAGTTTAATAGCCTATCCAACATGAGAAAAATGTGCTATCTCTTTGAGACCAACAACACCCCAACAATTAGAAAACTAGGTTGGTATATTTTTCCAGTTTTGAATTTAGAAAGAGTGTTCGACTTTAATATTATCTTTATTTTATGTATGTTTGACTAATGGGCCACCTTGGCCTCTGTATGTCATAAAAAGTATTATTATTACTTAACAGTGGCGTAGGAAGATGTTTTACTGAATGGAGGCCCCACCCTGAATATTGAATACACGCATAGAGTAAACGATCACTTTTCGGACGGATCTAATTTCGGACGCTTATTTCACTGTCACTGAGGACTAGAGAGTGTGTAGAAAAAAAAAGGCTTTTACACGAGTTCTACAGCCGGAATGAGAAAGCGCTAAATTCACCGTCCGAAGACCGCAGTTTTCGGATGAAACTACGTACCAATATTCGGACTTATCGGCCTGAGCACAGTATACTTGGCGATGAAGAATTCAAACAGCACATACGTAAGAAGAAGTACCCCTTCTGTATCAAATACCCTATAGGTAGGATTGTTTCGATTTTGCGTCTTTACACAAAACAGGAGCGGATCTAGGAAATTTACTCGTGCGCGCGTGACGTACAGTGAGGGAGTGGCTGCAATTTCCAGATGTGGTTTGGAGTATCCGCTTTTTGGAGGTAAAAATACGTTGCAAAAACGCTTTGGGACCAAAGATAGTGTCCGCTGTTCGGAGGTCCGCTTCTCGGAGGTTGCCAATGTATTACAAGTATGGGATTTTCAATCTGTGACTAGAACTTTGTCCGCTCTGTGGTGTGTGTCCGCTCTACTGTACCAAACATACCACGCAATGAAGGCTTCCTCTGTGAGTGGAGCACATGAATATTTAGTATGATTTGCTTACCTTACGGATAAAAGCAAAAACTCGATATTAACAAGGGATGGCAAATATGAATGTTAGTAGTGCTATTTAGTGGCCTAATTAATTTTGAGTGTTATTTGTTAATTACATTACATGATAGACATTCACTCTATAGGTATAGGGCTAATACACTTTCTCTGTGATTGTTTCTCTGAATATAGGAAATTGTCTACAGCATTATCGTTGCCTTATGCTATTTCTCCATTGACATTGCATATGCTCTGCATGCTTCTCTATGGGGAGGACCACCAACAGAATATGAAGAGGAGAATACCGACTGTTCAGATAAACCACTCACTGCCACTATACCGCATTACTAACAGTGAGTTCTTCATGTGTAAACCTACCAATAATACTGTACTGCTTTTCCTTGTGTCTGGCTATGTGTTTTACAGATTTTTGCTTCTTTCATCTTGGGGTGTTCACTGCTATTGTCACCGTAATCATCAACCAGGTCAAGAAAAGAAAAGCATAAGTCTGATGAAGACGTGTTATATGACTTGTGTAGTGAATATTACAAGTGGAAACCCCCGAAGAAAGGACACTTTGGGAACGGCACTTTTATTTCGGAGGTTTATGAAATATATAACTTTCTATATAATGGGGTGGAATAAGTAATGTAGTAAAGTTTGAGCATGAGTTAGTGTGTAAAATAGTCATGTAAAGTTGTCTGTCTTGCTGATTGATGTGTAAATTGATCAATTGTCTGGCCAATACACACTTCTTCCGTGTCCTTTGAATGCAAGAAACTTGGACACATACATTTTCTAAAGCTTCCTTGTAACGAGTGTGCACACGATGAATTTACTCACGTTGCGCTCGTACATAGCGCCGTACTGCGCAAGCGCAACTGTGCAATTTTAGGGGAGTGCGTGGCTTCCGGTGTCCGCTATTTAGAGGCAAAAATGTATGGTGGAGGTACAAAGATTTTGTCCGCTGTCCGGAATCGGGAAGCGTCCGCTTCTCGGAGGTTGCTAATGTATTACAGCTATCAATCCGTAACACGGCAAGTGTCCGTTGTAGCGTGGGCGTCCGCTTCTCGGAGGATCCGTTATGGGAGGTTCCACTGTATAGATCTAGCAATGTAATTTTTAAATTAGATATAAGTCTGGGATCTTTGGAATTCATAGTAACATTAGAGTAACTAATCTACGTTCAGACGCATTCAATTTTCGTACGCCGTTCTGCTCAGCGTACACGTGAAAAGGTATATGCTGTTAGATTAATATTTAATAATTAATAGTTAATAATTTGTCGATTTGAGTGCTCTCTTGAATTTCTTATCATGTGTCATTTATTTGATTCACTAGTATGCCCTGTCCTGGAGTACGGATGTGAAGTGTGGGGGTTCAGCCAAGTAGATAGTGTGGAGATAGTTCATAGAAACTTTTGTAAGTTTGCTCTGGGTGTACCCTCATCCACAACTAACTTGGCATGTTATGGTGAATTAGCAAGGCCTCCATTGTTGCTTAAGAGAAAACTTAGGATTTTGAAGTATTGGCTAAGAATTGCTACCAATTGGCAAATCCCTTCTCTTGTTTATGATGCATATTGTATGGCTAGGAATTCATCTCTAAAGTGGGCAATGAAGGTTAAATCACTTCTAGACAGTCTGGGTTTTTCCGAATGTTGGTTAATGACAGATTTGATTGAGCCTTCTACGTTGATGCAGAATGTTAAGGAGAGATTAATGGATCAATTCATTCAGGAATGGAGAACAATGCTTAGTGAAACAGCAGGTAAACTTCGCACCTATAAGCTATTTAAAAGCCATTTTGAAATAGAGTCATATTTAAATTTACCAGTTCACCTCAGAGTACCACTTACAAAGTTTAGAGTAAGTGCACATGCACTAAGAATTGAGACAGGAAGATACAACCGCCCTCATAAGCTAGCACTGGAAGAAAGGCTATGTTGGTTTTGTAAGAACACTGTGGAGGAAGAAATGCATTTTCTATTAGAGTGCCCTCTTTATTCAGAGAATAGACAAGTTCTTCTGAGAGAATGTGTAACATTGAACAAGTCCTTTGTCTATTTTAGTACCGCAGACAAGTTTTTGTTCTTGTTAGGAACAAAAAGTGAAATGTTACAATATGCACTGGCAAGATTCATTAAAATCTCCTTTAAGACAAGACAAGCAGAGTTGGAAGATGCTATTACTTAGTTATTTTGTGGTGGTATGTCTTTGTGGTTTTCATTGACATATATACACTCTCTGACTTTTGGGCCTCTGGCCGTAACTTGTCAATAAAATCTATTATTATTATTTCTCTAATTGCGACCAAAAGAAGGGGACCTCTGTTCTTAGGGTTTATTGATCTGGCAAAAGCTTTTGATTCTGTCAATCATGACCTGCTCTGGTTCAAACTTTCAACAATAGGGATAAGTACAAAAATGGTATCATTCTTAAGACACATGTATAGCACTGCGCGATCTGTGGTTACCTACGAAGGCTCTACATCGTGGGAATTTCAATGCCAAAAAGGTGTTCGTCAGGGGTGTCCACTCAGCCCTCTCTTGTTCTCTCTATTTATCAGTGACTTAGAAGATTCATTAAAGACAAAGAGTTCTGGTAGGATAAAGATTGGAGATCAAGAAGTTTCATTAATAATGTTTGCTGATGATCTAGTGCTCCTCGCTGATTCAAGTGAAGGACTACAGCAATCCCTATCTGTTTTACAGGAATATTGTAGAGTATGGCAATTAACAATCAGTACTGAAAAAACGAAAGTTATGATAAATTCAAACGCCTCTCTATCCACCCATTACAGATTTTTTAATAATGATAAATTAATTGAGACTACATCATCAATTAAGTATCTTGGACTAGTACTGAAATCAAACGGATCATTATTGCAAGCTGTCTCAACTTTAACTCACCAAGCCAGAAAATCTGTTTTTGTGTTAATGAAAAAATTAACATTTTTAGACTTTCCTCCTCCATTTCTAATGTGTAAACTTTTTGACACTCTAATAACACCTATCTTAGAGTATGGTTGTCAAATATGGAATTTCCAAGCAGGGAACAACAGAGAAATATTACATCGCAAGTTTTGTAAATTTATATTAAAGGTACCATCGTCAGCTATGAATGTGGGTGTTTATGGAGAATTAGGAAGAAAACCTATGCAACTAAGAAGGGATTTATTGTCAGTCAAATATTGGATACGTCTGAGAAGTTCTCACAATATATCACCCATTTTATGGGAATGTTTTTGCACACATCAGAAGTACAACTCTCCCTGGTTAAAACATATACAAGGCATTCTCAATCACTGTGGTCTATCTTATGTATATGATGAAATGTCTAGCTTGGATCCAGCAAGAATACTCTTAGTAGTCAAAGATCGCCTGGATGATCGGTATCTGCAAAAATGGAGAGCAGATCTGACAATATCAAGCAAGATGAGATCATATACAATATACAAATCAGCTTTACAGATGGAAAAGTACTTATATATACCACTGCATTTGCGTGCCGCAATTACTAAATTTAGACTCAGTTGTCATTCCTTAGAAATAGAGACAGGGCGATATGTAAGACCCTATTTACCCTCTGAGGAAAGAATTTGTCATATATGCAAGGTCATGGAGGATGAGAAACACTTTCTGTTGAGTTGTCCAAGAACCAAATCTCTTCCTGAATATGACCCTTTTCTTAATACCTGTGTAGAGTCTATAAGAAGCTTCAACTTTCTGACTATTAACAACAAGTTCTTTTCTATAATGTCATCCCAAGACCATAAGTTAATATATCACTTAGGTAGACTTCTATACACTGCATTTAAAAAAAGAGATACACTTTAATGTTTCTGACAATTGGGCCTTCTGGCCTTTATAGTCATTAAAATTTTTATTATTATTATTATTATTATTATTATTATTATTATTATTATTATTATTATTATTATTATTATTATTATAATATTTACGTTGTCACGGGGATTTGGTACTCCCAGTGATATGGTACCCGGGGTACCATATCACCAGTGATTTGATACCCCCATGGGTACCATATCACCACGTATGACATTTGCGCCACGGGGACTTGGTACCCCCGGTGATATATGGTACCCGGGGTATATAAACCGCGCCCATAGAATTAGCTCTTGCAAGCTGATCGAGGTATAAAAAGGTCACTAGGACCCGACGCTAAGGACCCAAATAGAGTAAGTAATCTATGTTCAGACGCATTCAATTTTCGTACGCCGTTCTGCTGGGATTCTGGGATACGCTCTCTTTTCCTCGCTACTCTCTAGAAAGAACGGTGTAACGGTGAAATTTGCCCCCTGCACATTAGCCACGTGCACGTGCATCTTGGCCTACAGTGGACATACATGTGTGTAAATGGTAGGTATTGCCCATTGCGTACTTATCATTATATATCCTGGAGTGGATACTTTTTGTAATCTATGTTACCGAGTGTAAGTTTAATAGCAATGCCAGCAGGTAATAGACCACTATCGGATATGCCATAACTTTGCAGTGATTTTATAACTGATGCAATCAGAGTGTACATAGCGGCACCATTTTGAATGTATTTGGAGCTATCAGTGCATTGGACCTATACGTATACTGTCACAAGGGGTTCCACCTGTTCAGGGGGAAGTCCACCCCCTAGGTCCACTGGTCCTAAGACAGATGGTCTCCTAGGTCCACCTGTCCACTTTCACAAGGGGGTCCACCTGTTCAGGGGGGAGTCCACTGGTCCTAGAACAGGTAGACCTCCTAGGTCCACCTGTCCTAGGATCGGTGGACCGGAGATCCACCAGTTCGGGGCATTCCACCTCCGACACGTAACTACGTAGATCTAGCTTCGGTCGCCTTCCCCGCGAGCGTTTTACTTTGATTGTGCGTGGGAGGAGAACATTGGGAAGGCCTAATTGATTGGTAGAGCCATTCACCTAGCGATTTTAGGGTGGGGAACTTTATGTGCTTCGTATCATGGCAAAGAGGTATACCCGACAGATTAAATATGTACAGTCGGGTCGCCAATGGAACCGGAAGTACATCATACACGTACAATTTTATTTGCAACGGAAGTGTGCCTGCGCCGTCCTTGCGGTCAATGATACTTTTCCTAATTACATATTTACAGAGGTATTTCTATGCATTAATGTTAGCTACGTTAAATTTACTGAGGGGTGTGGATATAACCACTCTTTAGCTAAGTACATGGCAAAATTTAAGCGCTGGTTCCGTCCTTGAGTGGAGCAACACATGAACAGCCATTAGCCGCGGACTACCGTTTTTCCGGGTGCTCGAGAAAAAATCGCGAGGAAACTATTTTCGCAGGATGCTATGCCTCTCAAATTTTGACTAAGGAGGCTGTGTTTGTAGAGGCATAAGTAGCAAAAAAACTATTTTTTGTTCCGGGCTCTGGTTAGTGAGATATGACGCTCCAAAAATGTTGAATTATTCGATCCACGTGGAAGCCGGTAAACAGTGGTTAGTTATAAATACGCTAAGTACAATGTCACAGATAGTCTTAAAAGAGAAGTAAAAGACAACTAGAGTTCTTGGAGACACCTAGATCCATCTATGATCTCTGTCAGGACCAAGTGCACCACAGCTACATCAGTTCACCCAAGGAGTGGAAGAATGTGCACACACAGAGATATGTGCCGTCCATGCAGGGGTATGTCAGCTGACTCTTTGGTACGTCGCTCTTGTAGACAGGGCATGACACCTGCTGTAGTAGACCCAAGTCAAACACCTAGGTGGGAGAAAGGGAGAAAGGTGTGTGTTTTGTGCTTAATTGCAGTCAACACTCAATTGCACATGCTACAATAAGCAGCAGTGAGCTCCCACAGGACATAAAACCTCTTCCTACCCCAAACCCCTTTGCAAGCACCAGTGTAAAATGCATGCATTGCAAACATGGCAATGGAACTGTGGTAGACGCTTGCAGGTAAGAAATGATATAGACCCTGTCCACAACCTGAAGTAGTTCAGCATACCTAAATGAGCACACAGATTTCACAGGGGGGATTGCCAAGAATGATCGTGTACACTTTACATGTTTTAAATCCCAGCTAAAACAAAACAAGCAGAGACGAAGATTTGAGGCCCCTAGTGGAAAGTGTTAAGACACATGTGGGCATGGGTACTGATATTATCAACATGGTTACCAACAAAGTGTTAGTAGACATGCTACTGGATAACCAAGCAACATTGCTGCCAATACATAGGCGGAGGAAGTTGAAATAGTGTATGGGGGCGGAACCCAGCGCAGAACCAGATGCCACCCACAGTATCACACAGTACAACAAGTAAATAAAAAATTTAGGGAATTTGAAAGCAAATATAGGGATTGTATAAAAAGGAACGGAGACAAGATTGGGACACAGACATGTTATGTTATATCAACGTAACATTATGGGTACGTCGATATATCATAACATGTCTGTGTCCCAATCTTGTCTCCGTTCCTTTTTATACAATCCCTATATTTGCTTTCAAATTCCCTAAATTTTTTATTTACTTGTCTCCCATCATTTTTTTGCTTGTCTGAGGCTATTTTTTACAAGATATACATGGTTTACAGAGATGTTAATATCTCCTCTATCCCTACTTCTTTAAACAAACTGATCTACTACGCCTAAGACAATTATTGTCCGCCCCAGTAGGGAGTAAATATGGGCATAAGCCCCGGACTGGAAAGGGGAGTGGTCACCCAACCCACTGAGCCATCTGTCATGCACGGAGGTTGCCCTCATGCCTGCTTGCAGCAGTCATTATGAACCCCCGCTAATAATGGTTATGTGATAAGATTGAGTACCACATTGCCCTCTCCAGCCCAAGGCTTGATCACATCAGAAAACTGATGGAGAACAAAACATACATGATAAATGGGGAGGGGAGGGGTGGGGAAGTTGCTGACTCTGTCCGAACGACGAACTCCAGCTGAAATGCACTAACTGACTTTTGCGCCAAATATCATGCTTATATAAATGTCGCGTCAATGCGCATGCGTCACTCGCGGGTTTTGCGCATGCCCGCCTCGGCCTAGAATATTAACCTGGTTTAATACTGTATTAAACCTCATTTATCACAATGTTGATCTGTGGCTTTACCACCATATCAATTTTCACGTTTAGTGAAGCTTTTGTTGGTGAGATACAGCATTGCTTGCCTGAGGCTATTTGTTGTTATATTACATTGTTTACAGAGATTTTATCACAAAGTTGATCATTGGGGTATCAAGCTTCACTATTACACCAATTTCGATTTACATTGTTTACAGAGATTTTATCACAACGTTGATCATTGGGGTATTAAGCTTTACCATCACACCAATTTCCACATGTAGCCTAGCTTTTGTTAGTGAGATACAGAAATGCTTGCCTGAGGCTATTTCTTGTCATATTACAAGATATTTACATTGTTTACAGAGATTTTATCACAACGTTGTTCATAGGTGTATTACACTTTATCACTATACCAATTTCCACATTTAGGGGAGCTATTGTTAGTGAGATACAGTAATCCTTGCCTGAGGCTATTTGTTGTTTTATTACAAGATTTACATTGTTTACAGAGATTTTATCACAACGCTGATCATAGGCATATTACTCTTTATCATCATACCAATTTTTACTTTTAGTGGGGCTTTTGTTAGTGAGATACAGAAATCCTTGCCTGAGGCTATTTGTTGTTATATTACAAGATTTACTTACATTGTTTACATAGATCTTATCACAACGTTGATCATTGGGGTATTACACTTTACCATCATACCAATTTTCACATTAAGGGGAGCTATTGTTAGTGAGATACAGTAATGCTTGCCTGAGGCTATTTGTTGTTTTATTACAAGATTTACATTGTTTACAGAGATCTTATCACAACGTTGATCATTGGGGTATTACACTTTGTCATCATACCAATTTCCACATTTAATGGAGCTTTTGTTAGTGAGATACAGTAATCCTTGCCTCAGGCTATTTGTTGTTATATTACAAGATTTACATTGTTTACAGAGATTTTATCACAATGTTGATCATTGGGGTATTAAACTATACTACCATACAAAATTTCACATTTAGCAGACCTTTCATTAGTCAGATATAGGATTGTGTGCCCCCATTAATAATACATGGCCTGAGGCTATTTTTGTTTATTTTACAAGAAGTACATTGTTTACAAAATTTTTAACATGACGATGCACTACCCACAGTGGAACTACATCACTGTACCAAGTTTCATGTTTAGATGTGTTACCGTTAGTGAGTTACGCTTGTTCAAGCGGAAGAAGAAGAAGAAGAAGAAGAAGAAGAAGAAGCGGAAGATGAAGAATTTACAAAATACACTTTTGTTAATTTAACCCCTTTATCATCAATCAAATTATACCATTTTATAATCACAGTTAGTTTCTGGGTATAGTTACATATTCATGTTAACAGAAGTCCAGTAGGTAGCAAACTGAAAGTGAAAGTGATGAAAAACCTTATATATGGTTTTCAATGGGGATAGACCATAGCAATCCCTATATACACAGTACTACCGTACTGTGTGATAGTACTGTGTATATAGGGATTGCTATGGTCTACCCCATTGAAAACCATATATAAGGTTTTTCATCACTTTCACTTTCAGTTTGCTACCTACTGGACTTCTGTTAACATGAATACGTAACTATACCTAGAAACTAACTCTGATTAAAAAATGGCATAATTCACTGCACGGGAAAGGTGTTAAATATTAAAAAGTCCCTTACACCAATTGTTCATCTTCTCGTCCTTCTTCTTCTTCTTCTTCTTCTTCTTCCGTTTCAACAGGCGTACCTCACTAACTATAGCACTGGTAAACACGAAACTTTGCACAGTTATGTAGTTCCACTGTGGGTAGCGCATCGTCATGTTAAAAACTTTGTAAACAATGTAGTTCTTGTAAAATAAACAAAAATAGCCCCAGGCCATGTATTATGATGGGAGCCACACAATCCTATATCTGACTAATGAAAGCTCCACTAAATGTAAAATTTTGTATGACGGTAAAGTTCAACACACCAATGATCAACGTTGTGATAAAATCTCTGTAAACAATGTAAATCTTGTAATACAACAACAAATAGCCTCAGGCAAGCATTACTGTATCTCACTAACAAAAGCTCCAGAAAATGTGAAAATTGGTATAATGGTAAAGCCTAATACCCCAAAGATCAACATTGTGATAAAATCTCTGTAAACCATGTAAATCTTGTAAAAAAAGCCTCAGGCACTATTACCATATCTTACTAACAGAAGCTCTACTAAATGTGGAAATTGGTGTGATGGTAAAGTGTAATACTCCAATGATTAACGTTGTGATAAGATCTATGTAAACAATGTAAATCTTGTAATACAACAACAAATAGCCTCAGGCAAGCATTTTTGTATCTCACTAACAAAAGCTCCACTAAATGTGAAAATTGGTATGATGATAAAGTGTAATATACAAATGATCAATGTTGTGATAAGATCTCTGTAAACAATGTAAATCTTGTATTATAACAACAAATAGCCTCAGGCAAGCATTACTGTATTACCCCAAAGATCAACATTGTGATAAAATCTCTGTAAACAATGTAAATCTTGTAATATACAACAAAATAACCTCAGGTAATAGTTAGCTATATCTCGCTAACAAAAGTAGCACTAAATGTGGAAATTGGTGTGGTATTAAAGCTTAATATCCAAAATTAATGTTAGGATCTTGTAAATAGTAGCCCCAGGCACTACTTTGCTATATTTTATTAACAAAAGCTCTACTAAAAGAAAAGTTTGGTAATACAGAAACAATTGATGTTGCGATAAAAATGTTAGATAGCCTCAGGCTACAAGCTCTATGTTTAATACCAACTAAACTGAAAAATAGCAAAATGCATGTACCTAGGTCCAGAAAAAAAATGACGGGAGACAAGTAAATAAAAAATTAAGGAAATTTGAAAGGAAATATAGGGATTGCATAAAAAGGAATGGAGACAAGATTGGAACACAGACATGTTATGATATATCGACGTACCCATAATGTTACGTTGATATAACATAACATGTCTGTGTTCCAATCTTGTCTCCATTCCTTTTTATGCAATCCCTATATTTCCTTTCAAATTTCCTAAATTTTTTATTTACTTGTCGCATATTCATCGCACAGCGCTACAGATACACGGAGTGATCACCGCACTGCAGCTCTCAGCGTTCTAGAGCTTTGCTACATTATTGGTTTTAATTCTACGGGGGCAATGCCCCCATGCAGTTAAAGGTTTGGGTGCCTTTAATACACGAGGATATGAGTGCCACTAATGTTTGCAGTGAGGAAACTATTTTCACAGTGGAGTTGCACCACTAAACTTGGCAGGACGCTAGCCACTATATTAAAGTTTGTATATATCGAGTCACAAGCTGTTCCAGGCCAGAAGTAACCTACAAGGCTACGGTAAGTAAACGCAAACAGAAATCTGCGGTTAGACACATAGAAAAGTCTAGCGTTTCGCGGGAGTATAAACCTGATAATCCACCAACAGAGACGATATTATCTAACATTAACTCTATGGCAAGCTATCACACCACTCACCGTTCCACTTCCTTGACCGAGCGGGGCACCATCACCGCTTCTCTATCACGACCCGTCTTCCCACATTCACAGCCACATTTCACTAACGCGTGACGTCACGCTGCAAATAAAATCACGTGAGATTTACGTTGGCGCCCGGACTGTGTAGACGTCAATTTCTTATGCATGATTTCGTAATTGAACCCATACGCGTTTCCAATGTAATATTTGTACTGAGAAGTGCTTGCCTCACAGAGTGCTGTGGGCAACACTTTGTAACTCGCAGCAACGAAAATGTGGGCGTAAAAAAAGAAGCGCGGCGGTAATTTGTGGGGGCTCTACGGCAACAACGGACAATGCTATGTTATCGCATGATGCGGCCCGCTGGCGCAGCGCGACTAGTGAGCCACAGCAGATAAAAAGTCACCAAAGCCCATCTGCACTCATTATTTGTGCAATTTACTCGGCCATGGAAGGAACAGGATCTGGACAACGTTTTCGCTTTTTTATCATATTCCCCCGCATTGGAGCGATTGTGAGAACCTGCTGCAAGCAATTGGTATAGTCAGTTGTTAAGGACGTTAATTATTTCTATATACAGGTATTGGCAGTGATCCTCCTCATTGTGTCTGCAGCAACTATTGGAATTATTAACAACAATGATGACCTTGACGGATCTCGAGAGGGTGAATATTAAATGTAGATCTACACTGCAAAAAGAGGTGGTTGTTTTGACCAGTGTTTGTGGTTACCTCAGTTGCATTGCATTTTACTACAGAAGTATAGTACAGTGGGGTTGTGTACGTGACTTCTATGAGATAAGTTATTATCTCAAGGGGCATCATTGTAACTTGAGATAAAAAATGGGTTGTACCTTATACCTCAGTTGCAACAAAACAACCTCCCAAGAGATATGTGCATGGGATATCTGTAAGGATTGCTTTCCTGTATCTCAAGTTATAATGATGCCCCTTGAGATAATACCTTAGAGGAAGTCACGTACACAACCCCACTGTACTATACTTCTGTAGTAAAATGTAATGGAGGAGTAGCTTGCACTCATGTATACATACAAATAATTATATAATATTATGCTCTACATAGCTTGCACTCATGTATACATACAACTAATTATATAATATTATGCTCTACATAGCTTGCACTCATGTATACATACAACTAATTATATAATATTTTGCTCTACATAGCTTGCACTCATGAATACATACAAATAATTATATAAAAATAATTATGCTCTACATACCAAGACAGGTTATAGTCATGTAATGCAACTGAGGTAACCACACACACTGGTCAAAATAACCACCTCTTTTTGCAGTGTACTGTTTGGGTTATAATGCGTCAAAATTTGTGCATCAAATTCAAAGTAAGTAAAAGCGCTGTTGTTAGTATTGTTGATAGAGGGGCGCAGTCAAGAAGCACGAGGCGAAGTGGAGTGCTGGTTTATAGCACAATACTGGACCAGGGGTTTCCACTGTATATAACTTCGATATCAGCGGCATGGATTTTCATGAAGATAGTGCAAGCACTTTTTTGACGATTTGGGCTATCTACGTATAGGCTGTCTCTCGCTACTGCATTAACCTGTGGCACCTCCACGACTTACGTATACTGTAAATCTTGATGGCGAGCGGACCTATAGTCGTTCATATACTGACCGATTTTCGCACGTAGTATACCAGTAATGTTTTACGTGGGTACAAAGGGTGGGCTCATTATGCTCACCAAAAATACACTGCATTAACTTACTGTATATCTCTTACAGGAGATAGACTAAGTGACGATGCGGAGGATCTTCTAATCCTCATCAATGGATCTCTGGTTGCTGCAGGCTGGCTTATTGTGATGAGTGTTGGTATTATAATTGCTGAGATAGTTTTCACTGTCGTTGCTGCAATACTTCTAGTAAATATTCAGCCAACAGTAGAACTCATTTTTGGCATTATTGTAAGTTCTGTAAATACAGATGACTTCTGCTATATATACCTACATATCTCAAAATGACTTTATGTTTCACTGGCAGGAAATATTGTTTAGTGTGGGTGTGATACTCCTTTACTTCGCTACTGGTATTTCATGTGCTGTATATGCAAGTCAGTGGAGAGAAAAACCTGTTCTGTGTGAGAATGCTGATAATGTTTCTGACAATGATGATGATGATATCTGTGACAGTGTTCCACTCAGTGCAACAAATGCTCTTGAAGCAGTATGTATATCCAGTATAGGTTCAGAATTGTCTCTTCTATAACTTCCTTTTTGTCAACACTTAGGTATTTTGTTTCATTCAACTGGGAGTATTTGGACTCATAGCTGTTATGATAGTTCTCAACCTTGTGAAGAGCAGGAGACAGACAACTTGAACTGATATTGAAACTGATATTGAAACTGAATAGCTTAGAATTTACCATTAGATTTATTAGATGTAATTAGTGTATGGCTTCACAGCAGAATTGTGATACCATTTTCCATGCAAAAACAGAAAATGAAATCTCTGTATATATGCACATACACCATAGAGCTTCTGAATAAAGGACATGTTAGGGATATCGGGACAGGTCCTTTTTAGAGCTGTAGCCAGCAGAGACTGAGGAGGCACACTGCAAAAAAATGGGTGGTTGTTTTAAACATTAAGGTGTGGTTACCTCAGTTGCAACATAGCTATTTTTGTAACTACAACCTCCCAAGAGGTATGTAGGATATCCATAAGGAATGATATCTGTGTATCTCATGTGACAACTAGAGTATTTGAAGAATATGTACCCCGCGGCGAGTTCGGTCGCTCAGAGAGGGATTCTTTCTGCACAAATTACATAAACTACACGCTATACTGACCGTATAAGGTAGGCGGAACGGCTACCCCGTGCATGCTCTCCGTAATTTTAAAGACCACCCGTGCAGTCCATCCGTATTTGCACCTAATTTGCAATTACGGTTGGCGGGGCGAACATCGCTAATATTTGGAACGGCTAGCACTCCCGAGAAAGAGCCATGTGGACGAAACCGGCGCCCAGGAAGGGAAGTAAATACGTTTTTCTCTTATTCCAATGTTCTTTAAAGCCGTATAGGCTTGCGTACATTATGCCGGCATAAAATTGGGAATAATAGGCCTAGTACACGAACTAGCATTATGCGGGAAAAATGGGCAGGGTTTACGCATGGCGCATGCGCAGCCACCATTTTTATCACGAGGGATGCTGCTGACCCATGATCCCTGCACCCACATTTTGTCTTCTGAGTGCTTCGCTATGTCTTTAACTGGCACTAGCTCGTGTACATCTGATGTCGTGGACTCTACTGCGGATGCGACATCTAACCTAGAAGAGAGTAGTAGTAGTAGTGCGCCTTCAATAATCGACAGATTGCGGGCGCCGCGTCTCTCAACATTGACCAGAAAAAAGGAAGATCCACTGCAATCGCCCCCCACTCGGAAAGAAGCGATCACGCGAAGGCGGAAGAAGTGCCAGCGACCCAAAGTCGATTACACCAGCCCAAAGAGCTGAGGAATTTGAGGGTGATATTGTTGTATCAAGCGGAAAGCTATTTTGCCGCGCTTGTGGGAGGAACTATCGACTAAACGAAGTGTGCTGTCCGGCCATGTCAAATCTAAAAAGCATTTGGATGGAAAACAAAGGCTCAAGGACAAGAGCGCTGAGGAATATGACATTGCCCAGGCTCTGGAGGCAATGGACCAGATCCATCACCAAGGGGGAGACACTGCCCACTGACCAACTGTATTTAAGGTTAAAGTAGTGCGTACGTTTCTGCAAGCAGGTATTCCTCTAAATACACTAGATCATTTCAGGGAGCTACTTTGTTGAAAGCTGAATTATCTGGTATTTTCCTTTCAGTTATATTTGATGGCACAACTTGGTATGGAGAAGCAATGGCCATTCTTGTTCGCTATATATGTTGATGTTAACTTTTGTATACAACAACGACTAGTGCGAATGCAGTTACTGGAAAGAGCATGTGTGGTGAAGAAGTAGCAAGGGAGCTTATGAGTTGCCTTTCCACAAGGTTTGGTCTTCATTCTGATCAGGTTTTGGGTAGCATGCGTGATCGAGCTAGTGTCAATAATGTGGCTATTACAACTATGAAGATGGTATTTCCTTTTTTGCTGGATGTGGGATGTTTCTCCCATACTTTGAATCTTGTGGGGGAAAAGTTTGTTGTAACCCACCTTTCTGAGTTCATTACGTGGATTAATCTGTTTAGCCACAGCTTTAAGGCAAAAATTGCCTGGAAGGAGCAGACCGGAATTGCTATGAAGACCCACAGTGCAACACGATGGTGGTCAAAGTTTGAAGTGATAAAGCAAGTAATTGATCTTTTTGGTGACATTGAAGCATTTTTAAGACGGAATATTGATATAGGTCCATCCACAAGAGCTAAGCTCCTTACCTTCTTTGATGACCCACGAAAAATGGTCTACCTACAGCTTGAATTAGCAACACTTGTTGATGCTGCACTTCCATTTGTCCAAGCAACGTATAAGTTGGAAGGTGACAGACCACTCATTTTTCATTGCTACGATATTGTATCTACTGTGACAAATGCAATGCATGTAACACATTACCCAAATGTGGAGGCAGTTTCTGAAAGGCTAACTGCAACTCACCATCATTCAAAGCAGCAGCTACTTGCATATTCTAATCAGTGTATTGCACCTGCCTATAAGTATTATTCTGATTGCCTCCAGGGGTGTCTGAAGGAGCCACTGCAAGCATTCAAGGTGGCTCGTTTGTTTGTTCCGCAGAAAGTGCAGGAAATGATGCCTGACGCTTCATCTATAGACTCCCTCACTGCCTTTCCCTTTCTTAACCGTCCCACTATACTGGAGAACCTAAAGCAAGAACTACCACAGTATTTAGCTGTCACACAGGACCTTAAATCAGGGGCGCCGGAAGCTGTAAAGCATTGGTCCCGCGAAATGTACGGGGTAATTAATAATTCATAGTTTTCTGCGCATGAGCAAGCTCACACGCGTAGCTCTGCACGTGTAAGTACTTTAGGTCTGACCCAATTCATAAAACTAATGCTACGAGTGCACATGCGCGTCGGTTTCAGAGCGAATAATGTTATGAATATATAATGAGCAGCGTCAACATTGGTCCCGCAGTCGCGGTACCTGCGGTACCGGTGTCACGGTAAAATGGGGACCCCCTAAAATAGGGACCCCCGTCCCCATAATCCCGGTAAAATGGGGACCCCCGTCCCCATAATCCCGGTAATATGGGGACCCCCCGTCCCCATTTTACCGGTAGGATAGGGACCCCCTCGTGAGAATAGGGACCCCTAGATCTACTACTGTCACGGTGAGGTGTGGCGAATCAATAGGTCTACGGAGGCTGCACGACGTAGGATAGGGACCCCTCGTGGTAATAGGGACCCCTAGATCATAGATATTCTCTATGCCTGGATCTGCTGCTCTCACAGGAATCAATAGGTCTACACACTGTTTTTGTACGCACGACAATAGTATAGGAACCCCCTTAGCTCCGTGAGAATAGAAACCCCGCTCTTGCTTCTGTAATTATTCTAAAGCAAACAATTCTAATAGTACATATAAAATACAACATAATAGTAGTGTATTAATACAACTAAACACATGCATTGTATAAAACCGAGCATTACTGTGATGAAGGTGCAGTAGTACACGTGGCCATTCTAGGCATCTGTCACACCTTTTTTCTGCAGTGTTTTCCTCTGGAGTCTCGCACTCCCTCGTTGTGCTCTCTGTCCTAGCGTCCTCCATTGTCTTCTCCATCGTATACCTCCCTCCATTGTCGTCTTCTCCCGTCATATCTTTCGTCGTTTCGTAAATTGTTGTTTCACCTTGTAAATCTCTCATCTTTGGTTGTTCTGTTAAAATAGATACTGCGGAGTCCCGAAAGCAGTTGGCTTTTTATAGCCATTTTTGCAAGTTCTTTAGCAACATAGCCATATATGTCAACATCCGCCAGTCGAATTCGAAGTATGCTAGTAGACCTATAGCCTAAATACCGCGTCTGCACTTCTTACAGGCCATATTTCAACTTCTTTAGCAACCCTGCCTTCTCTCAACTGAGTCTTAACGTCAGAATTCACCCGTCACAGAACCTTTGTACCGCGCAGTCAGGGGTCCCCATTCTCACGAGAGGGTCCCCATTTTACCGGGATTATGGGGACGGGGGGTCCCCATTCTCATGGGGTCCCCAAAATTTTATGACACCGGCTCCGGCGCCCCTGCGGCTTTCACCCAACTATGATGAATTTTTTAAACCTATTATTATGTCATCATTTTGTTGAGAATATTTGTGGGAATAATGGGTGAATTGTTGGGAATAATGGTAAATGTTTACAAGAATGCTGGAATAGAATTATAGGACAATTTTGAAGCATAATGTACTCAAGCCTAAAGCCGTATACTGTGCACAGAGGACGGATTTCAATATATTTTTTTGATGACAGAAAGACAGACAGACAGACAGACAGACAGACAGACAGAACCGATTGCTTAATCCCGCTCTGCGCATGAGCAACCGCGGGGTAATGATACTCCTTGTGATAATACCTTATCTCACAGGGAAATATCACCTACACAGCCCTTGTAACTATTCTTCTGTAATGGAAGAGTAGCTTCTATTCATGTATGCAATCAGGTAAATTGATGGTTACTGTTAAGTCGCTACAGTGAGTGGCGCAACTTGCAACCTAGCGGACTATCGGCACGGAAGAACAACAATTGAATTTGTCAATGCATATACACATATATACTCTGAATAAAATCACGTGACACACTATGACAGTGTTGTGACCGGAATACGCATGACAATTACAATACTTAAGATACTACAACTCCTTCCCTCTAAGTTCAAACATGAGTTCACAACATCACATGAGTCTCTCAGGAGGTCGACTTGCTCTTGTGGAACGTCTGGGGTACGTAGGAGGCGGTCGATCGGCAGGAGGTACAGGTGGGTCGGAGGGTTGTGGATTCCCTCGAGGTTCATTGATTTGGTCCTCTTCAGTCATATCCGGTAGAGGAACCACCGGGCCCATAGACGTGTCTGAACTGCTTGTCTCCGGAACAGGAGTTCGGAGGCGCACATGGTCAATGTGTCTGTCGAACACGCGGCCATCCGTGAGGGTTACCCGAAATCTCTGTTGAGTAAGAACCCGAGAGATAGTTCCTGGTAGCCATGACGAACAAGCAGGCAAGTTCCTGACCCACACAGCTTGGCCCACCCCCAGCTGTCATTCCCGACTTTGACGATCGTGGTTTGCTTTCTGTTCAAATTGCTTCCTCCTGACTCGATCAGTTATGTCAGGGAATAAGAAGTCGAGGTGAGAACGTGGTCTCCGGCCCAAGAGTAATTCAGCAGGGGCAATGCCTGTAGTGGAGTGAGGGGTGAGTCGATATTGGAAAAGAAAACAATAGATCTGAGTTGGGAGACTGACTCCACCTGGATTCTTCTTGAGTGCCTTCTTCAGTGTCTGCATTGCTCTCTCTGCTAGCCCGTTTGAGGCCGGATGATATGGTGCACTTGTAAGATGCTTAATACCATTCTGTCGGACAAATGCAGCAAACTCATCACTTGTAAAGGCTGTCCCATTATCAGAAACTATAGTCTCAGGGAGACTGTGAGTGGAGAAGACGAGCCGAAGTTTTTCAATTGTGGCTTGAGAAGTAGCGGAGTCCACGACATGGGCCTCGATCCACTTGGAATGTGCATCTACGATGACTAGAACCATCCTGTTTTGAATTGGTCCTGCATAGTCAATATGAAGTCTCGCCCATGGTCTGTCGGGCCATTCCCATGGATGCATGGGTGCTCGAGTCGGTGACTTTTGATTCACCTGGCACTCAGCACATGTCTCCACTGCGAACTCCAAGTCTTTGTCAATCCCTGGCCACCATACGTAACCTCTTGCCAACCGTTTCATCCTGGTAACTCCGGGGTGCCCTTCGTGGAGGAGAGAGATTATTGCTCCCCTTCCTTCCTGAGGAATGACAACACGGCTCCCCCATAGAATACAGCCGTCCTGCACACTGGGCTCAGTAGAACAAGACTGGTACGGTTGTAGTGCAGGCTCAGTAGTGTTAACCCAACCACTGAGAAGGTTCCTCCTCACGCGAGAGAGAACAGTGTCAGTGTCAGTCCACTGTCGGATTTGTACGGCTTTGACTGGCGAATCATCCAGGGTACGGAATAGGAGAAGTACATCCCCAGGCAAGGGTACCTCCTTGATGTGGTTAGGGACAGGTAAGCGGCTAAGGCCATCAGCATTTGCATTATCGGCTCCTGGTTTATAACAGATGGTATAACTGTAAGCACTCAGTGTCAGAGCCCAACGCTGGACACGAGCCGAAGCCAATGGAGGGATGCCCCTGGTCTCACCTAGTATGTACTTCAATGGCTTGTGGTCAGAGATAATAGTGAACTGGCGACCATAGAGGTACTGGTGGAAATATTTTACCCCAAAGACAATACTCAGTGCCTCTTTGTCTAACTGGGCGTAGTTACGTTCGGCGGGCATAAGAGTTCGGGACGCATAAGCGATCGGTCGCTCTGTACCGTTGTCCAGTCGATGTGACAATACCGCACCAACCCCATACGGAGAGGCGTCACATGATAGTAGAAGGGGTTTTGACGGGTCATAGTGTGTGAGGAGTGGTGCCGACGACAGTAGGTCCTTGGCCTTACGGAAAGCCTGTTCTTGAGTGTCCCCCCAGCTCCAGTTTCTGGCTGATTGGAGTAAGTCATAGAGTGGCCGCATCAGGGTAGCCATATTCGGGAGGAACTTTCCGTAATAAGTGACCATCCCCAGGAAAGAGCGTAACTGGGAAACGTCCTTGGGTGTCGGTGCGTCTCTCACAGCACGGACCTTCTCACTGACAGGTTGAATGCCTTGAGCAGATATACGATGGCCTAGATATTCGACTTCCGGAATCATGAATGAGCATTTCTCTCGTTTCAGGCGGACTCCCACAGACTCTAGACGCTCCAGAACTGCTGCCAAGTTACGCAAGTGGGCAGCATCAGACTCACCAGTCACGAGAATGTCGTCTAAGTAGATGCAGACATGGGGAAGATCCCCCAGGAGCGACTCCATTGTATGCTGAAAAATCGCAGGTGCGGCTACCACTCCAAAGGGCAGTCGAGTGTAATGAAAGAGTCCCCTATGTGTGTTGATGGTTGTATATGGTCGCGATTCCACATCGAGCGGCAACTGCTGATATGCGTGTGCCAGGTCAAGCTTTGTGAACGACTTGCCATTGGCTAGTGAGGCAAAGATATCCTGGGCCAGGGGGAGTGGGTATGTATCCACGAGTGCGGCTTGGTTAACTGTCAACTTGTAATCTCCGCAAAGTCGAATTGTGCCGTCTCTCTTCACTACAGGAACGACTGGGGCTGCCCATTCTAAAAACTGCACTGCCTCCAGTATGCCATCACCTACCAGTTTCTCTAACGCTTCGTCCACCCTCGATCTGAGAGCATACGGAATTGAGCGAGGTCGGTGGAAACATGGCTTAGCATCTGCATTCACATGGAGTTTGGCGGTTACTCCCTTGATAATGCCTAGTTCCTCTCGAAATAGGTCTCTGTACTTTTCGAGCAACAATTCGACCGTCGATGGTGTCTCGTACAACTTGCGAATTCCCTGCCAATCCAACCTCAACCTACCCAACCAATCCCGACCCAGCAAACTTGGACCACCACCACCAACCACCACCAACCCCAAGTCCTCCACCTGCTCCCCACACCTCACCCTTACCACAGCCCTCCCCACCACCCTGAGTTCCTCACCACTGTAAGTCCGCAATCTCACAGGTGTAGGCTCCAAGCGAGGGGAGTTACCCTTAGGCCACAGTGTAGAGTAGGTGGTTTCACTAATAAGTGTCAAGGCGGAGCCCGTGTCTATCTCCATCTGTAGCGTGGCCCCATTAAGAATTATTGTGGTCGTGTAGGGTTCCACCTTCTTGTCTCTGCCCACAACATAGAGATTGTACTCAATCGGAGGCGGTTCTGTGGGCGCATTATCAGTAGCAGGTGGGCCAGTGCCAGGGGTAGCTGTAGAAGTAGACAGGGGTGGCGCGTTTCCTTCTTCCATCCTGTGTGTACGGCGTGGTTGCGGCTTGCTCTTTTGCTTGAACTTCCCCTGTAGGGACTGGGGGCCTTGTCGTAGCCGGGTCTGACAAACTCGTTGGAGGTGTCCCCTCTTCCGACAGAAGTTGCAGACTGAGTCCTTGAATCTACAAGTCGTTGCGAGGTGTTTTCCTCCGCAGCGGTAGCACTCCTTGTCATTGGCGCGGTCGTTCGATGGGCCTGTAGTGCGATGTGACGCAGGAGGAGGATCAGGATCGGCGAAATGTACGGGTGTGAGAGTCGTGGACGGGCCACCGAGGAGACGAGAGTTCTGTACGGCTGCTTTGTGAAGAACGGCTAGTTCATAAGCTTTATCGAAGGTAAGCTTGGCCACGGCAAGTAGGGTACGCTGAAGTTGATCATCCCTGACTCCGCAGACCAAACGATCTCGGATGAGTTCCTTCGCTGCATCGCCGTAGTCGCAGCACGAGGCTAAGTCACGAAGACGAGTGACGAAATGGTTGACCGATTCCCCTTCCTGGCGAACACACGTGTTGAAACGAAACCGGCGCATTATAACCGACGGCTATGGGTTATAATGTTCCTGAGCCAACTTCACGAGTTCATCAAATGACTTAGTAGAGAGTTCTGCTGGTGCAACGAGTGCTTTCAGGAGTTTGTATGTAGTAGTCCCACACGCACTGAGAAGAATAGCACGTTTCTTGTCGGCGTTGTCAATACCGTTCGCGACGAAATAAAACGTCAACTGCTCCGCGAATACATCCCAGTCGGACGGGGTGCCACTGAACTGCGGCACTTGACCGTGGTGGCTGCCTGACATGACGCGTAGAGTCGGTAGTCCTCGTCGCCAATTGTTAAGTCGCTACAGTGAGTGGCGCAACTTGCAACCTAGCGGACTATCGGCACGGAAGAACAACAATTGAATTTGTCAATGCACATACACATATATACTCTGAATAAAATCACGTGACACACTATGACAGTGTTGTGACCGGAATACGCATGACAATTACAATACTTAAGATACAGTTACATATCTTTTGAATACCAAGACAGTTTATACCACACACACTGGTCAAAACAATCACCTATTTTTGCAGTGCATGAACCAAGCTGGAGTTAAAAGAGAGAAGCAAAGACTTCACACCACTACTAAATATGACATGAAAAAGGTGACTGAATCAGTGATGAAATGTGTTGATTCATTCCTACACACACACTGCATCTATTAGTATATTTCACCTCATAAAAGCAGACCTCCCACATTTGAACAAGGTGATATTACAAAATAACGATGAATAAACTTATTCTTCTATGTAGCAAGCCGCGCGATATCTGGACTACATCAAGTTTGATTTCCATGGATAGACTTAACAGTGGCGTAGGAAGGTGTTTTACTGTATGGAGGCCCCACCCTGAATATTGAATACGCGCACTGAGTAAACGATCACTTTTCGGACGGATCTAATTTCGGACGCTTATTTCACCGTCACTGAGGACTAGAGAGTGTGTAGAAAAAAAAGGCTTTTACACGAGTTCTACAGCCGGAATGAGAAAGCGCTAAATTCACCATCCGAAGACGGCAGTTTTCGGATGAAACTACCAATATTCGGACTTATCGGCCTGAGCACAGTATACTTGGCGATGAAGAATTTAAACTGCACATACGTAAGAAGAAGTACACCTTCTGTATCAAATACCCTATAGGTAGGATTTTTCGATTTTGCGTCTTTACACAAAACAGGAGCGGATCTAGGAAATTTACTCGTGCGCGTGACGTACAGTGAGGGAGTGGCTGCAATTTCAAGATGTGGTTTGGAGTATCCGCTTTTTGGAGGTAAAAATACGTTGCAAAAACGCTTTGGGACCAAAGATAGTGTCCGCTGTTCGGAGGTTCGCTTTTCGGAGGTTGCCAATGTATGGGATTTTCAATCTGTGACTAGAACTTTGTCCGCTATGTGGAGTTTGTCCGCTCTACTGTACCAAACATACCACGGAATGGAAGGCTTCCTCTGTGAGTGGAGCACATGAATATTTAATATGATTTGCTTACCTTATGGATAAAAGCAAAAGCTCGATATTAACAAGGGATGGCAAATACGAATGTTAGTAGTGCTATTAATGGCCTAATTTTGAGTGTTATTTGTTAATTACATTACATGATAGACATTCACTCTATAGGTATAGGGCTAATACACTTTCTCTGTGATTGTTTTTCTGAATATAGGAAATTGTCTGCAGCATTATCGTTGCCTTATGCTATTTCTCCATTGACATTGCATATGCTCTGCATGCTTCTCTATGGGGAGGACCACCAACAGAATATGAAAAGGAGACTGTCCAGATAAACCACTCACTGCCACTATACCGCATTACTAACAGTGAGTTCTTTATGTGTAAACCTACCAATAATACTGTACTACTTTTCCTTGTGTCTATGTGTTTTACAGATTTTTACTTCTTTCAACTTGGGGTGTTTACTGCTATTGTCACCGTAATCATCAACCAGGTCAAGAAAAGAAAAGCATAAGTCTGATGAAGACTTGCTATATGACTTATGTAGTGAATATTACAAGTGGAAACCCCGAAGAAAGGACACTTTGGGAACGGCACTTTTGTCCTTTCTTCGGAGATTGTCCTTATCTCGGAGGTTTATGAAATATATAACTTTCTATATAATGGGGTGGAATAAGTAATGTAGTAAAGTTTGAGCATGAGTTAGTGTGTAAAATAGTCATGTAAAGTTGTCTGTCTTGCTGATTGATGTGTAATATTGATCAATTGTCTGGCGAATACACACTTCTTCCGTGTCCTTTGAATGCAAGAAACTTAGACACATACATTTTCTAAAGCTTCCTTGTAACGAGTGTGCACACGATGAATTTACTCACTTTGCGCTCGTACATAGCGCCGTACTGCGCAAGCGCAACTGTGCGATTTTAGGGGAGTGGCTTCCGGGTGTCCGCTATTTAGAGGCAAAAATGTATGGTGGAGGCACAAAGATTTTTCGGAATCGGGAAGCGTCCGCTTCTCGGAGGTTGCTAATGTATTACAGCTATCAATCCGTAACACGGCAAGTGTCCGTTGTAGCGTGGGTGTCCGCTTCTCTGAGGGTCCGTTATGGGAGGTTCCACTGTATAGATCTAGAAATTAGATATAAGTCTGGGATCTTTGGAATTCATAGTAACATTAGAGTAACTAATCTACGTTCAGACGCATTCAATTTTCGTACGCCGTTCTGCTCAGCGTACAAAGCTACACGTGAAAAGGTATATGTTGTTAGATTAATTAATATTTACGTTGTCACGGGGATTTGGTACTCCCAGTGATATGGTACCCGGGGTATCATATCACCGGTGATTTGATACCCCCATGGGTACCATATCACCACGTATGACATTTGCGCCACGGGGACTTGGTACCCCCGGTGATATGGTACCCGGGGTATATCAGTAAACCGCGCCCATAGAATTAGCTCTTGCAAGCTGATCGAGATATAAAAAGGGCACTAGGACCCGACGCTAAGGACCCAAATAGAGTAAGTAATCTATGTTCAGACGCATTCAATTTTCGTACGCAGTTCTGCTGGGATTCTGGGATACGCTCTCTTTTCCTCGCTACTCTCTAGAAAAAACGGTGTAACGGTGAAAATTGCCCCCTGCACATTAGCCACGTGCACGTACATCTTGGCCTACAGTGGACGTACATGTGTCGGAGGAATGCCCCGAACTGGTGGATCCCCGGTCCACCGATCGGTCCACCTGTTCTAGGACCAGTGGACTCCCCCCTGAACAGGTGGACCCTCTTGTGAAAGTGGACAGGTGGACCTAGGAGACCACCTGTCTTAGGACCAGTGGACCTAGGGGGTGGACTTCCCCCTAAACAGGTGGACCCCCTTGTGACAGTATACGTATAGGTCCAATGCACTGATAGCTCCAAATACATTCAAAATGGTGCCGCTATGTACACTCTGATTGCATCAGTTATAAAATCACTGCAAAGTTATGGCATATCCGATAGTTGTCTACACTGCAAAAACGTGATGGTTATTTTAACAAAAAGTGTTTTACCTCAGTTGCATGTGTAGTCACTCATTCATGTAATTGACAATTTAATGGCTGTTGAACAAATGTTGAGAGGAGAGCCAAAAGGCGCATACCAAAGACATATAGACTGAGTATTGTTATTTCAATCTAATATAACTCATTAAATTGTCATTTACATGAATGAATGACTACACATGCAACTGAGTTAACCACATTTTGTGTTAAAATAACAATCATGTTTTTGCAGTGTATTACCTGCTGGCATTGCTATTAAACTTACACTCGGTAACATAGATTACAAAAAGTATCCACTCCAGGATATATAATGATAAGTACGCAATGGGCAATATCTACCATTTACACACGTAACTACGTACGTACGTACGTAGATCTAGCCTCGGTCGCCTTCCCCGCGAGCGTTTTACTTTGATTGTGCGTGGGAGGAGAACATTGGGAAGATTGGTAGGGCTGTTCACCTAGCGATTTTAGGGTGGGGAACTTTATGTGCTTCGTATCATGGCAAAGAGGTATACCCGACAGATTAAATATGTAGACGTCAATTTCTTATGCATGATTTCGTAATTGAACCCATACGAGTTTCCTATTTGTATGAAGGTACTGAGAAGTGCTCGCCTCACAGAGTGCTGTGGGCAACACTTTGTAACTCGCAGCAACGAAAATGTGGGCGTAAAAAAGAGGCGCGGCGGTAATTTGAGTCTACGGCAACAACGGACAATGCTATGTTATCACATGATGCGGCCCGCTGGCGCAGCGCGACTATAGTGAGCCACAGCAGATAAAAAGTCACCAAAGCCCATCTGCACTCATTATTTGTGCAATTTACTCGGCCATGGAAGGAACAGGATCTGGACAACGTTTTCGCTTTTTTACCATATTCCCCCGCATTGGAGCGATTGTTAGAACATGCTGCAAGCAATTGGTATAGTCAGTTGTTAAGGGCGTTAATTATTTCTATATACAGGTATTGGCAGTTATCCTCCTCATTGTGTCTGCAGTAACTATCGGAATTATTAACAACAATGATGACCTTGAAAACTTTCGAAAAAATGCTAACGACAATAGTAAGTATATTGCATGTATATATATTAAATATAGATCTACTGTTAGGGTGAATATTATTAACAACAAATATAACTTCTCAGTACCTTCATAAATATAGATCTACTGTTTGGGTTATAATGCGTCAAAATTTGTGCATCAAATTCAAAGTAAGTAAAAGCGCTGTTGTTAGAATTGTTGATAGAGGGGCGCAGTCAAGAAGCACGAGGCGAAGCGGAGTGCTGGTTTATACTGGGGTTTTCCACTCTATATAACTTCGATATCAGCGGCATGGATTTTCATGAAGATAGTGCAAGCGCTTTTTTGAAATATCGATTTGGGCTATATATCTACGTATAGGCTGTCTCTCGCTACTGCATTTAATTTAACCTGTGGCACCGTCACGACTTATATTGTAAATCTTGATGGCGAGCGGACCTATAGTCGTTCCTACTGGCGTATACCAGTAATGTTTTACGTGGGTACAAAGGGTGGGCTCACTATGCTCACCAAAAATGCACTGCATTCACCTAGTATATTTCTTACAGGAGATAGACTAAGTGACGATGCGGAGGATCTTCTAAACCTCATCAATGGATCTCTGAGTGCTGCAGGCTGGCTTATTTTGATGAGTGTTGGTATTATAATTGCTGAGATAGTTTTCACTGTCGTTGCTGCAATAGTTCTAGTAAATATTCAGCCAATAGTAGAACTCATTTTTGGCATTATTGTAAGTTCTGTAAATACAGACGACTTCTGCTATATTATATACATATCTCAAAATGACTGTATGTTTTACTGGCAGGAAATATTGTTTAGTGCTGGTGTGATACTCTCTTACTTTGCCACTGGTATTGCATGTGCTGTATATGCAAGTCAGTGGGGAGAAAAACCTGTTCTCTGTGAGAATGTTGATAATGCTTCTGACGATGATGATGATATCTGTGACAGTGTTCCACTCAGTGCAACAAATGCTCTGCAAGCAGTATGTATATCCAGTATAGGTTCAGAATTGTCTCTTCTATAACTTCCTTTTTGTCAACTCTTAGGTATTTTGTTTCATTCAACTGGGAGTATTTGGACTCATAGCTGTTATGATAGTTCTCAACCTTGTGAAGAGCAGGAGACAGACAACTTGAACTGATATTGAAACTGATATTGAAACTGACTTCTCTGTAATAGCTTAGAATTTACCATTAGATTTATTAGATGTAATTAGTGTATGGCTTCACAGCAGAATTGTGATACCATTTTCCATGCAAAAACAGAAAATGAAATCTCTGTATATATGCACATGCACCATAAAGCTTCTGAATAATGGACATGTTAGGGATATGGGGACAGGTCCTTTTCAGAGCTGTAGCCAGCAGAGACTGAGGAGGCACACTGCAAAAAATGGGTGGTTGTTTTAAACATTAAGGTGTGGTTACCTCAGTTGCAACATAGCTATTTTTGTATCTACAACCTCCCAGGAGGTATGTAGGATATCCATAAGGAATGATGTCTGTGTATCTCATGTGACAATGATACTCCTTGTGCTAATACCTTATCTCACAGGGAAAATCACCTACACAGCCCTTGTAACTATACTTCTGTAATGGAAGAGTACCTCCTCTTCATGTATGCAATCTGATAAATTGATGTTTACATATCGTTTGAATACCAAGACAGTTTATAGTCATGTAATGCAACTGAGGCAACCACACACACTGGTCAAAACAACCACGTATTTTTTGCAGTGAACCAAGCTGGAGTTAAAAGAGAGAAGCAAATTAAGACTTCACACCATTACTAAATATGCATGAAAAAGGTGACTGATGAAATGTGTTGCTTCATTCCTACACACACACTGCATCTATTAGTATATTTCACCTCATAAAAGCAGACCTCCCACATTTGAACAAGGTGATATTAAAAAATAATGATGAATAAACTTATTCTTCTACGTAGCAAGCTAGAGTCAGCACTGCAGACAGTTACTTTATATAACAGGAGTAGAACGTTGAAACATGTAGGAATGGCAGTGCCAAAAATCAGACAAACAAGCTATATATGCAGCAAGACAGGAGATGATGGCATACAACAAGTGTAACCTTATACATCTAAAGTATGTAGGGAGGGGGTTACGCATGGTATTTTAACCCTTCAGCAGTTATCTTAGTTGGAATTTGAGTATAGACAGTGACTGTGTATATTGGAGCCACTAAATTCTTAAATGATTGTGAGAAACTTATATTATAGTGGCATGACTTTAAGTAACCTTGCTTCTGAAAACAACCTCTTCCTACATGATTTGCTCAACTTTCTCTTTACACCTGTATGCCAGCAAATGCATGACAACTTGAGAATGTATAAAGCTAGGAGTAATAGCATAGCCATTATTGAGTTAAGAATGTAGTGGCAGTAGTAAAAATGCTTCATGTTTGAACATGAAACGAACCGCAGTAACCTTTATTTACTCATTGTAGTGATGCTGTTTGTGCCAAATGCATGACAACTTGGGAATGTATCATTTCAAAGTTAGCTTCACCGTTATTATTGAGTTTCCTCATTAACAACAAATGTAGTGGCAGTAGTAATAAAATGCTTCATGACTGAACATGAACTGACCACAGCAACCTTTATTTACTCATTGTAGTGATGCATGTACTGTGTTCTACTGCTCATTGTTTGTGAGAGATGAATCGCTATATTACTACATAAATTCCTGAGTTGTCATTGCAAACAAGTCCCTCAAATTGCTAGTAGCTAGGTGGTGGTTTTCAGAAGCCAGGGTACAGCTCAAGTTTGTACTCATTACTAAATAAAGCATTTAGTGGCTGAGAGTGTAGATACTAGTATATAGTCTATATATACTCAAATTGCAATTTGAACAACCACCACAGAACTGTTAAAACACCTTTTAACAGTAATATACGGTCCTTATTTTTCTTCTATGGCACTGCCATTCCTATGTCCTTCAATATTTATGTTACTCTTGTTTCACTGGTTTTTCATTGTATGTATATTGTTACATTAATGTGGCCTGTCAACTGATTCTTTGCCTGTTGGCTAAGAATCATTCACCAGAGAGAAAGGAATCGTGTTATGCCAAAACAAAGTTGAGCCTTTGTTAATTTTGAGGCCGACCGTTTGAAGGAGAAAATGAAATCGGTGGTTTAGGAATTTTCCGTGTATATTTGTAGCGGTGTATTTTACTGACTTTGAGGGTCTTAGGGTGTATAGAAATACTCGTAGAGCAGGTTTTCTGTCTGAAAAAGGCTTATAACTGCTGCGTTCGGGAGTTCTGAGCCGATATCTTTGGTCTAAATGGTGTGTCGGTGCCCTTTTACGAGTCAATATCTAGTATTGTGAATGGTACATAACCTGTCATAGGCCTGCGCTAGCACTGCTAGCACTACGAATAGCATTGGTGACGAGCGTGAGCGTGTAGTGGAGCTGTGGGCGCGTACAATTGGAACTCACGTAAATACGTACATCCTTTATTAACCCTCGGCGCGCATGCGCAGGAGGGTTACTGTAGTTGGGTCTGTCTGTGTGTGTGTCTGTGTGTCTGTGTGTCTGTGTATCTGTTAAGTCAAATCTCACCTCTGAAGCGTCTGTTCGTCCTGAAAATACTGTCACGTACCCAGCGGGCAACGGAGGTCAAACAAATTGTGGGGTTTTCTTTGAAAACTTCTTTCCGCTCCGTTTAAGAGTTATGGCGTGAAACACAAGCGAAAGAGCCAATATGCTAATTAGATCTAGCCTACTCTGGCTTACCCGCGATCAGGTATTCCTGTTCGATGTACAGCGAAGCACCAGCAGTTACTGCATGAGGGAGTACAAGTATGCGTACTGCTCCGGTCAAAGCTACGTATAGCGCTTCCAGCAGTGTACAGAGCCAACCTTGAGTTTCAATCGCACGTGCTTTTCCAGCATTCGCGCACGAGCGTTCAGTGATTCGCGCACGCGTGGACGCCGAGGGTTCTGCACTTTATTATTATTATTATTATTATTTATTATTATTATTATTATTATTATTATTATTATTATTATTATTATTATTATTATTATTATTATTCCTGCGTTCGGGAGTTCTGAGCCGATATCTTTGGTCTAAATGGTGTGTCGGTGCCCTTTTACGAGTCAATATCTAGTATTGTGAATGGTACATAACCTGTCATAGGCCTGCGCTAGCACTGCTAGCACTACGAATAGCATTGGTGACGAGCGTGAGCGTGTAGTGGAGCTGTGGGCGCGTACAATTGGAACTCACGTAAATACGTACATCCTTTATTAACCCTCGGCGCGCATGCGCAGGAGGGTTACAGTAGTTGGGTCTGTGTGCGTGTGTGTGTGTCTGTGTGTCTGTGTGTCTGTGTGTCTGTTAAGTCACATCTCACTTCTGGAGCGTCTGTTCGTTCTGAAAATGCTGTCACGTACCCAGCAAGCAACGGAGGTCCAAAAATTTGTTTTTTTGAAACCGCTTCGTTCAAGAGTTATGGCGTGAAACGCAAGCGAAAGAGCCAATATGCTAATTAGATCTAGCCTACTCTGGCTTACCTACCATCAGGTATTCTTTTTCGATGTACAGCGAAGCACCAGTGGTTACTGCATGAGGGAGTTCAAGCATGCGTACTGCTCCGGTCAAAGCTATAGCGCTTCCAGCAGTGTACAGAGCCAACCTTGAGTTTCAATCGCACGTGCCTTTCCAGCATCCGCGCACGCGTGTTATAGATTCGCGCACGGACGCCGAGGGTTCTGCACTTTAGTGCATTCATTTAGTAATGAGTACAAACTTGAGCTGTACCCTGGCTTCTGAAAACCACCACCTAGCTATAGCAATTTGAGGGACTTGTTTGCAATGATAACTCAGTAATTTATGTAGTAATATAGCGATTCGTCTCTCACAAACAAGAGCAGTAGAACACAGTATGCATCACTACAATGAGTAAATAAAGGTTGCTGTGGTCAGTTCCATGTACAGTCATGAAGCATTTTTGTTAGTGCCACTACATTCTTTGTTAATGAGGAAACTCAATAATATTAAATGGCGATGCTAGCTTTGAAATGATACATTCCCAAGTTGTCATGCATTTGGAAACGTCGTTTAAAAATCGGCTCGTTGGAACGACTATAGGTTGGTTCGATTCGCTCCTGCTCACCAGCTAGTACAGATTTAGGGCCTAATCAGCTTTAATATTGGACAACAAACGAGGCTAGAATCCCAATAATAGACTCCCGAGGGCGTTCGTATTCCGCGTATAGCTACCGGCCACGCCCAGACTTTGTGAACGATCACTATCACTGCGCGTTATCTTCCCATTCACGGCATGCAGCTTTACCTCCTCTATTTCTCATGCCTGGCTCTATAGTAACCTTCGCCGAGAGTGAATTAGCTCTATCCCCTGCGCCAATTACCGACACGCCGCCCACGAGCACTTCTCAGTACCTTTTTTAATATTACACTGGGTATGGGGTCATCCACTAAGCTTCCTGAGACAGCGCTACGTACCTATATACTGCATAAGAAATTGACATCTACATCTGCCACCTCTTTGCCATGATACGAAGCGTATAAAGCACCCCATCCTAAAAAAATCGCGGCTCTACCAATCAAATTTTGTAGCGATGACGCTACTGCAGCTAGATCGGATGTAATTAAAGCTCTTCTATGGGGGTGTTTTCTTATTAACTGGAATAGCCTGTAGCGTTATAATTATTGCAGTGGACGTTCTCTGCAGTAAATATGTCACACTGGAAGATAATCCTGATTTAAGGAAATGTGCAGGTTGTGTGAGGGAATGTCAAGGAAAGTATACAGTATAGATCTGACTGTCCTAATACCTAGGAAATTGTACAGGAAACTTAGCCCTATACTGTTGGTTTTTAGCACAAGGAAATTTCAGGTGTTGTATCAGTCGCTATGGCTATGCTAAAAGTTGTGTTATTTAAGTACTGTCAGACGTCACTTATTTTTTCTCTAGTTCTTGCAAACGTGTTTTCAATTGTTGGTGAGACTTAAACACCATCAACAGGTGCTCTTGTGTGCTACTCTCAATGTGTTTCTCCATATCTTGACGTAGTAGCTTGCTAGTACAGCCAGCATCCTTGAATGGACAGTTGAGAGGTTCCAGATGGCAAATGCTGCGGTGGGCCTTCATGTGCTTGCGTTTGATAACTCTGCCACATTTATTAGTGCACTCCAGCAGATACTCCTCACATTTGTCATAGTGACTGGTACAATACTTTTTCCCTGTACCAATCTCGTAATGATATCCTGTTGTTATGACCTTAAATGTATCCTTGTAGCCACAGTATTCACATGAGTAAGGACGATATTTGCATTCATTCTCCATGTGACTGGCAAGATGTTTTCGCTCTACCCTTTTCTTGCATGTGATATATCTGCCTGCATTTGTGCATTCTACTGTCACATACCCACAGCCTTTTTCTGACTGCAGGTGATCATTCAAAGTACCCAGTTCTCCTTCCCAGTGACACCCTTTCTTGGTATAAGGACAGCGAATACGCAGCTCGTTAATCTCACGAATCGTTTCTCTATTGACGACGCTTCGAAAGCGTCCCTTACCACAGTGGGGACATTTTTTCTGCCTTTTCAACCAGTTCATCAGACAGAAGTAACAATAATGTTGACCACAGCACTCAGTAAGGTGAGCATCTCTCAGTACTTTCATACAGATCTCACAATAGAAACGTATTGGCAAAGAGTCACCTACGAACTCGTACTCATAGCCGCCGTCAGGTTGAGAGCAAGGTTGAAGGTCGCCATGTTGTGAAGAGAGTGGAGGAGGTGGCCTCAGAAATAGTTCAGTGTTACTGCAAATAAATTTCATGTATAACTAGAGTATAAACAAGGAGTTTGGCTCACCTATTAGTCACATGCATGATGAAGGATCAAAGGCAAAAAACGTGGAGATAATAATATTCATTGGCGGCCTGCGATATATAGATCTATAGGCTTCCCAAAATGGCTATAAAACCATGTGTGCAAGTAATGCACAACTTTTGCCTGGCTATTGAAATGTTTGCTGACACCTTGTGTTATGCTATATATGATTTAAAGTGTACAAAGTAGAATCATCACATTCTGATGATTCAGAACACAACACCAAAACTGAAATTTCCTTGTGCAAAAATCAACAGTATAGGGGTAAGTTTCCTCTACAATTTCCTCAGTATTAGGATAGTCGGATCTGTACTGTATACTTTCCTTTCTACTTTCCTTTCCTTTTCCTTCCTAGATTCTATATCAATGTGTAACCTGTTATTACCCTTCTTTGCGTGTTGCGAGGCCAAGAATCATGCGCGGGAGAGTAAGGTAAGTTTAGGGTTTTCCACAAAATAATCAAGTGATCCTTCAGTATCCCAATGTTATTTCTTCAAATGTACTCTTGTGGCCACAATATTCACATGTATAAGGATGATATTAGCTTGTACTCATTCTTCTGGTGATTGGTAAGATGTCTTCGTTCCAGCAAGCGACTCCCTACACACCCTGTACCTTTATTACCACAAATTACTATCACCCACAGCCTTGTCTGACTTTAGATGATCACATAATCTTCTAAAATGCCCATCTCTCCCACCCAGTCACACCCCTTCATGGTATTAGTACAGCAAATACAGAGCTCAAACTCTTGCTCTATATCTGTGTGGCTCAAATTATACCAGAACGTTTTCACATTACGTGTGACATCCAAACCTGCTGTTAAAAGTCACTATAATGCATTCCTCTTTTGTGTAAGCTTGCCACTGAAGAGGATCACAGTTGAAGTGGTTGGCAGATATATTCCATTAATTTCGGTTAGTGTACAATATGTCTTCTCCTAGCCAACCAAGAGTTTTGCAGCATATATACTAGTATATGCATATGCAAATTCCTGACTTTTTCAGTGTGTGGACCACATTGTATTTGGTACATGTGTGCATGTGGATAGTTTTAAGTTCACCTGTTCATCGGATTGAGATGCTTTGTCTGATTTGTATGCAGGATTCAACCCAGTCAGCTGAGCTGCCTCGGTGGCTCATATCACACCTAAAGCTATGCACTTAGTCTAGAAGCTCAAATCAGCTCTGACATTAGCCTTAGCTGTGTACGCGTTCGACGCACGAAGTGTCTTCGTAAATATGGGTCCGGCGACTGCCGGACCCGCCAGACCGTCTGTTACGCCTATGATATAGGCTTTTCGTTCAACACTTGTTACTTTTCGATCCATCTTCACACTCTTAAAACAGGCAAAGAATCTGTCAGGGACGGCACAAACACACTGGGCTCACACACGCTCGCGCTACACACTTCATAGCTGTAACAAATCCTGCATTATGATTGGTCAATAGCAGGTTCCTTATTTTGCATAGTGAATCTGATACCATATAGTGAACCTACATTTTTACATCCAATTTACAAGAAGCAAAACAGAGAATAAGTAATTAAGAATTTACAACACTACATGAGATTTACAATCAATTGACGCGCGTGCAAATTTTAATTGGACCCCACGCTCTAGATCCAGGAAGGGGGGGCTAGCGCCCCCAATGCCCCCCCCCCCTTTAAATCCGCCCCTGCTGGGGGTACCAAATCCCCGCGAAACCGTAACCCTCGCCGCGCATGCGCCGAGGGTTAACTGTCGCGCCCTCTTTTACTCCCACATTTCGGTTGCCGCCATATATACAGTGGAACCTCCGAAGAAAGGACACTTTGGGAACGGAACTTTTGTCCTTTCTTCGGAGGTTGTCCTTATCTCGGAGGTTCATGAAATATTTTAATTTTATAACTTGGGGTGGAATATAAATACTGTAGTGAAGTTTGTGCATGAGTTAGTGTGTAAAATAGTCAAGTAAAGTTGTCTGTCTTGCAATACTATAATATTGATGTGTAATATTGGCAATCCTATCAATTGTACACACTTTTTCCATGCCCTTTGAATGCAAGAAACTTGTACACGTACATTTTCTAAAGCAAGTACTACTTCCTTGTAACGCGTGTGAGGTTTCGCTCTATACACATGACGTTGCGCTCCTAAATAGCGCCGTACTGCGCAAGCGCAACTTTGCAATTTTAGGGGAGTGGCTTCCGGGTGTCCGCTATTTAGAGGCAAAAATGCATGGTGGAGCGCCGTTCGGCGCAAAGATATTGTCCGCTGTCCGGAATCGGGAAGCGTCCGCTTCTCGGAGGTTGCTAATGTATTGCAGCTATGGTATTTTCAATCCGTAACATGGCAAGTGTCCGTTGTAGCGTGGGTGTCCGCTTCTCGGAGGGTCCGTTATGGGAGGTTCCACTGTATATATATATATATAATATACTAGCCAATGCTGTGCATTGTAGGCGAGCGGAAGAGACTACAATATGCGCATGCGTGCATTGTGTGGTGGCATGGGTTTCCTAGTCTGGGAATGTGCTCCAAGGTGGATGGTGGAAGGAGAGGTTGGTGATAGAATTGAGATATTAATTAATTGCCGCATGTAACTGTCTCTGCCGCGTTGACGCCCCTCTTCAGGTGTTTTAGCAGCAAAAGTCTGCTGTTGAAGTCCATGCAGTCGTGCCTCTCTCACATCTTGCGTTTCAGTTTCAAGTAGCTGCTGTTGATTTACTTGAAGATTCAGTCTAACTTGCGTCTCCCACTCTTCAGCCATTTCAGCACTGCGTCTGTCAGTAAGCCGAACACGGCGTCGGAAGAGGCGTGTCTGTCGTTCTTCAGCTGTCTCTGACGCGAGACTCTGCCTTCTATGAGCTGTCACTCTCGCTAGCCGTTGCTCGAGGGCCTCCTCACTTTCCTGATCCCTCGCTTTTTCCTGGTATGGTGTCATATCGTTGCTGGCAAGCTCGTTCGCTCGGTTTCCGTACAGTTCAAAGCCTGACCGGTCGACCGGAACGTATGAGACGGTCTTACGTTTGCGCGTTGCGCGTATTTAAATTGACCAATCAGATTGCGTAGAGTAACGCCTGTACATATATACATAATTATATATAAAATCGTACAGCCCTAACACTAGGTTGGCTCGCTCCCGCTCGCCAAAGAACAGTGTAGCGACGTTTGAAAATTAGTTTTCCATACACTAGCTGTTGGATTTTGTGTCTGTACAGCCGTGCAGTGAAATACGTACATCTAGCTAACCAATATTTTCACTGCAGAGGCTCGCTCTGACAGGTAATAGTGAGTCACTCAGTGTATGTATGGTATGCATATGTAGCTACTATATGGTATATAGCTAGTGACTATTACAAATGCTCTCAAAGATACAGTGATGTGTACGGCGGAGAGGACAATTCCAGACCTGAAGACACAGAAGGAGGAGGAGATCCACACCCTCTTGAACCAGAAATTAAAAAAAGGAGACACTTGGTAAGGAGAATGGCATCCCTGAAGTGAGCACAATCAGAACACCTTGCACCATGTTTGTACCCTCTGGAATCAGGATATACTAACTATGATGGCATCAGGACTGTATTTAACAATTAATGGACCCTCTCTTATCCTGACACCCTTTGGAGGGAAGAGAGTGTCTAATTTATTGAGGTGTTCTAATTAGAGTTATACTGTATGTGAGCTACTACCTCCCTATGTACATGTATATAGGTATCTGGTGGATGTGAGGTGGATGAAGATGTGGAAGAAGTATACTGGGTATGACCAGTGGGACCAGGGCAGCTCTGGACTACAAACATACTACCCTGGACCCATCGATACCTCTAAACTGTTTGTAGGTGAGGTGAATTAAGTGATGGTTGGATCAGCATTTTAGTAGTGGGGGGAGGGGATTTGCCCCTCAACTACAATTGTGGCCCCCTAGGGAATAAATTTCAAAACTGTAGATGTTCCCCCAACCTTTCCAACTCTTGCAGAGAGTAACACTGACACCCTGAAGGAGCACCTGATGGAAGAACTGGACTACAGTGTCATTCCAGAACCAGCATGGGAAAAACTAACTGCCTGGTATGGACTCTCTGAAAACTCACGACCCATCGCAAGGTACACCATCTCAAGTACCTCATCATATTCCAAACTTTTTATGTGTGTGTGTGTGTGTGTTCTCAAACCAACCCGTGATGGGCGGGAGGCATGCCACCTGTGCCTACTGGGTTGACCACACCCAGGCGCACGTAGTGCAATGGTGGCCATGTACCTCTTAGGTGGTAGCAATGATGTCATCATTGAACACAGCGAGGCCACATGAACCAGTTGTGATTGCCTACTTGGGCATTGGGCTAATACCTATTCAAAGGCACCATTTTAAGACCCTGGGTGAAGGTTCGGTCAGAGAAAGAATGCCCATTGCGAGTATTGATCCACTCACTGACCTTCCAGTCCACAGCTTTTGAACATAACCATTCAGCCACTGAGATGCACATACATGAAAAAACCATATCTGGTGGGGCCAGACAAGCTAAGCGATCCCTGGACAGCGCTGTTTCGAGCTTATTAGCTCTCATCAGCAGGGAATACGCACAGCTTGTCTAGCACACCACCGGTTTATATACGCAAGACGCACCAGGACACTAGTGGTTCAGCGGTTTCAGAACTAATGAGATTCATCCACCACATCATTACCTACATAGTGCCTGCCATGCCTAGGGCAATAAACTGGGTAAGGCCCCTGACTAAAAAATCACCAGTCATGTACAACAAGAGGGCCATGAAACAACTAGACACTGCCTACATGTTTGACTAAAACACGGCACAGATGAGGTGGCTAGCTGTGGCAGACTACATACAATTATGATACTGTAATTATGATACATGTAGATTTACATACAATGTACTAGTTAGTGGTAGGGTCCCTACAGTTTCTCACAGTCCAGATCTTATGTGACTCATTGATGACCGTTCTGGTGACTTCTAATAGCATGTTGTCCCATTCTTTGGTTGGTATTCTTGAAGGTGGTCAAACCCAGTGGGATGTATTGGACCTCTACTGCCAGAATGATGAACTCTGGGCTGTACCCACTAGTCCCTCTGATAGCATCAACTAGGTCCATGTACTCTCTCTCTCTCTCTCTCCCTCTCCCTCTCCCTCCCTCCCTCCCTCCCTCCCTCCCTCCCTCCCTCCCTCCCTCCCTCCCTCCCTCCCTCCCTCCCTCCCTCCCTCCCTCCCTCCCTCCCTCCCTCCCCCCTCCCTCCCTCCATCCCTCCCTCCCTCCCTCCCTCCCTCCCTCCCTCCATCCCTCCCTCCCTCCCTCCCTCCCTCCCTCTCTCTCTCTCTCTCTCTCTCTCCCCTACCCTCCCTTCCCCCCCCCTCCACATCACAGGAAGGTAGTTGAGTATGGTCTATACATGAAACACTCAAAGATTGAAGTATATTTGCTGGAATTTAAATTATGTATTCATCCAAAGTTAACTGAAATCGTTGTGAAGGCTTTCAGCCGAGCTGACACCATTGGTATGTGTGTGATATTATGTACATGAGAGATAGTAAACTTCCTCCCTTCCTCCCTCCTTACACTACAGCTGTCCTAGACAAAGAGTTACGGAGTACATTTGGTATATCCGACAGTACAGTTTGTCGGGTGTGGCATCGCTACATGTCCAATACTTATGAATTACTGAATGACTCCACACTAACCTTTCAAGGTGCTGGTCTCTATAACATGCAGGTATGAACAATGGAACCTCACTTTAGTCACTTTTGTGTTCTGATTAATGACATGGCCTGATTAGTGAGGTGTCCGAAGTGTCTTGATTTCAGGAATAGCAAGAAGTGGCCTCTTCATTAAGTTCAGGTGTCCTAATTAGAGGCATCCACTAAGTAAGTTTGTCCCCATTCTAGACCATAGTGTTGGAGTGCCAGAAGGCCGATGGGACGTGGCCCCGCCAAAGGGGGAACGTTGGACTCTGTGGACTCAGTAATCTTGGTCAGTAATCTTTAGTAATCCAGAAGGTGTAGCCGTACTCATGATTATCTAAGTTTACTATACATCCCAATGCTTGTCAGTACTCCTTCAGTATTCTCTCTCCAGGCAACACATGTTTTATGAACTCTGCCCTCCAATGTCTCAGTAACAGTGATTGTCTCACAGAGTATTTTTTGACGGGAGCATACAAGAAACATATCAATAAGGTACACAGATGTGGACCAGGGGATGTGGTTAGGGATCGAACCCTCTAAGCAGGACACCCTGAAATGAGGATACCACCGTAACAGGACAGCAGGAACCCTTCTAATCAAGACACCCTGAAATGAAGACACATTGCTGCCTCGAATACCAATCAGTACATTCTTCTGTTCCAATACTTCTACCCCTCCCACAGGATAACCCTCAAGGTATGCATGGGCAGGTGGCTGAGACTTACGGCTCTCTACTGGATGACATGTGGAGCACCAAGTACAGTGCCTGCTCACCACAACAGTTGAAGGTTTATTGCATGAGCAGAGTTCAGTTTCGAATGGCTTATGTATATTTACAACAGTCTTAGACTGTTTTATGGCCCCCTGCTCCCCTCATAGATGGTTATAGAAAAATTTGCCCCCGAGTTCTCAAAGGAGGAGCAACATGACTCGCATAAACTCCTGGCATTTTTATTAGGCAGTCTCCACGAAGACCTTAATCTTGTTAAGAAGAAATCATATGTAGACATGACAATAGAAACAAAAGGCAGAGAAGAAAAGGTTAGTAGCAGTCACTGTTAGTAGCTGTGGACAAATGGTGGTATCTGTATTGGTCTCTTCCCTTCCTCCCTCCTCCCCCTCCTCTCTCCTCCCCTCCCTCCCCCTTCCTCCCCCTCCTCCCTCCTCCCTCCCTCAGGATATAGCAGAGGAGGCATGGTACAACTACCTTCAGCGGAATCAGAGTGTCATAGTTAGTGTGTTCCAGGGTCAGTTGAAATCTACTCTCATCTGTCCTCTGTGTGAAAAGGTCAGTGCCTCCTATAGACAGTCCTAGCTGTACATATGCTTAACTCCTCCTTCCCTCTCACTCTTCTCCTTCCCTTCCTTTCCCTTCTCCTCCCCTTTCTCCCTCACTCTCCATCAGGTGTCCAAGATATTTGACGCATTCATGTATCTCTCTCTCCCTCTTCCTGTAAAGAAGACAAGAAAGATAGAAGTCACGGTGATCTTTGCTGACCCCAGCAAGCCAATAATCAAGGTAGCAAAGTTTAAAGAGCCACTCATTCAATCTTTCCTCCCTCTCTCCCCTTCTTCCCCTCTCCCTCTCTCCCCCTCCCTCCCCTTCACAGTACGGTGTGGTAGTCCCCAAAATAGGTATAGTTGCTCAACTGAAATCTGAACTAGCTGAACTAGCAAAGGTCCCAGAAGACATGGTATGTTTGTGCAGTAGCGGATCTAGGAACTTAGAAAGGGGGTTTCCTGTGGCGCACGCAGAGGCCCACTAATTATAATCACGCGATCTTGATGTTACATGGGATCCGCTTATCCATCTGTATGCGTGCGCATGCTTGGCTAATCGTCCGTAGGCACGGCGCATACAGTGCGCGCGTGAGAGCTATATTGCAGGTAATGAATTATTAATGAGCAAACAAAGGGGGTTTCAATGGAAACCAAGGAAAGGGTCTGGATCCGTCACTGTTGTGTCTACTTACTTGATCTATATCAGTAAGTGTGTATGCATCGACATGTGCAGATGGTGATTATTGACGTGTACAATAGCCGATTCCATCGTATCTATGACAACAAGGAAAATCTATCTCACATTCTTGAGAGGGATGATATTTTTGCGTGAGTTTAACTCTTTCCTGGGTATAGGTCGAGTTTTAACCCATTTCATCCACATTTAGGTATGAGCTACAGCATCCTATTGGTGGGTCCGTGTGCCTATCTACCACCGCGAGGAGATGTAAGGAACCCCCAAAGTGGTTTTATAATTATGAGTGCTCTCTCTCTCTCTCTCTCTCTCTAGAATAAAGACTGTCAACTATGGCTACAGTTCTTCCTACACTCAGAGATACAGTAGTCTGTTTGGGATACCCACCATAGTCCATGTCCCTAAGACTGCCTGTACATATGGTACTCTCTACCATGCTGTGTTGGAGAGATGCAGGTATTAGGAATCTTGAGTTGGACCCTGACTTCCTGAAATGAGGACACCTTACTACTGTCCCACAAATGTTGATTCCTCCTGTTTTTCTCCCTTCCTCCACCTCTCTCTCTCTTTTCTCCCTTCTCCAGTCGGTATGTGTGTTCCTGGGAGAAGGCTAAGAAGAGAGTGTCAGAGAGTAAGGTAGAAAAGGAGGGGAAGAGGGAGGATGAGGAAGGAGATAAGACTGAAAAGGAGAAGAACACAGTGTTCCAAATGTTTCAAATGGTTGTGGTCAACTCCTATGGGACTCAGGACATCAAAAAGCTTCCCAACGATGACTACCCTCTCAAGCTCACAAGTGAGTAATGACATGATCAGTCTCAGTCAAATTTTTATATAAAAACCATAGGTCAGACATACATAGCTTGTGATTGGTCGACAGACGTGAAGGATATATGTTATGATGCAGAGGCTGCTGTAAGCATGTCTGTGATATCATTATGATGTAACCATTATTTACATGTCAAAGTAGACCACTGTATAGGCACGGCATCTGATATGTACTCCAAATTTTGCATGATATCATCATTACATCACTACAGGTCATACAGGAGGATGATAGTTGTCATAACCCCCCTACTCTCTATAACTGCCTTGACCTGTTCACAGAGAGGGAGAAACTTGGGAAGGACGATGCCTGGTACTGTCCCGAGTGTAAGGAGTTTGTACAAGCAACAAAGAAATTTGATCTGTGGAAGTTACCTGAAGTGCTAGTCATTCATTTGCAGAGGTTTTCCTACAATAAGTGAGTTGATTGGTATAATTGTGGGTGTTGTTTTAGCTGTGGAGTGTTTCTGTGTGCAGGGGAAGAGATAAGTTGGATACATTTATTGATTTCCCTATCAGGTAGGGCCAGTCGTCATTCTGTCATTCTGTAAATATTCCATTCTATTGTGATTCCATTCTGCAGTGGACTGGATCTGAGAGAATATGTGAAGGCACCAGATCATCCTGAGTCTCTCTACGACCTGTTTGCTGTGTCCAATCACTATGGAAGAATGGGGGGCGGACATTGTAAGTTACCATGGCAATAACACTAGTTAGAAGAGTGCAGCCTTGGCCAAGCATAAAATGTCCTGATTAGTGAAGTGGGCTGATTGCAGAGTCACAGGTAAACTGGTCCTCTTTATAAATAATCTCTACAAACTTTCTCCCTCACTCCCCTCCCTCCCTCATTAGATACTGCTTACTGTAAGAACAAATCCACAGAAAAGTGGTACAATTTTGATGACAGTCATGTTTCAGAAAGCTCTGAAGAACGGATCGTTGTCAGTCACATGACAATAGCCTTGTGTTACATAATAATCATGTGACATACTACAGTCTTCCTCAGCCTATGTGTTGTTCTACTATCGTCGTGATGAAGGGAAGGTGGTTCGACGGTCCTAATATTGTTTTAGAACTATTGCTAATTTGAATTAGAGCAATTACTAATTTGTGAAGGTTTACAACACCGATTGAAACTAAAAACTAACTTGTATGATATGGTCAAGTTGTTTAAACTAATTACTAATACTACTGTTACCATTAGAGAGTGAAACAGGCTTACTGATATATACCAATTCTGAAAAGAATAAACACTAAACTGTATTATGCAATGTATATATATTATATATATTACATCAGTGTGTGAATTGCTATCAACTAGTCAATAGGAACTTGTGCTAACCAAAACAACACTTGTACGGGAACTTCAACTTCGACCTCCACTTTCCAGAACTCTCAGTCAGAGCTTTTCAGAGGAAGTAAGTAAAACCTCCCATAATATATCCAGGACAGAATTCGAAGGAAGTACATACTTTTTTCAAGTCAATCAGAGAGGATGGCATTTTATCTTAGGGAAACCAGTCATGACGAGAATAGAACAGGTTGACGAGCTGGAAGAGCCAGAGAACACAGAACCATACCCACATAATAATCTAAAACACAAAGCTGCCATGATGTTGCTATATAGATGGCTATTTGGCCATGATTTTTTCATGCAGCTATATATATACCACCTTTTTTAGAGAATTGCACCTATACACAACATTAATATATTATACAACAGATATATATTGGAGTGTTATACATGAGTTTTGCCATCAACTGCATGTATGTACACTATAAAAATTCATACATTCCGACATGGGATCTAGAGTCTACACACAAAATATATAGCTAAGTATACAAGAATATGGAAAGATAATCAATTAAATAGCTACTTTTTCTCTAATTTCTCCACACGTGCTTTCAATTCTTGATTAGCTTTCACCAATTCTTGGTGAGATTTAAACACCATCATCAGGTGGTGGTGTGTGCTACTCTCAATGTGTTTCTCTATATCTTGACGTCGTATCTTGTCAGTACAGCCAGCATCCTTGAATGGACAATCAAGAGGTTCCAGAGGACAAAAATCGTAGTGTGCCTTCATTTCTCTCCGTTTGATGTTTTTTCCACCACATCTATTAGGGCATTCCAGTGGATACTGGTCACAGTTGTTATAGTGACTAGTGCCCCCCTTTATACCTTTTATATCCCTAAATGTCCCCCGATGACCACAATATTCACATGAGTACGGCCGATAATCACACTCTTTCTTGTGACTCTCCATATCTTTGCGGAGGATGTTATTACAGCAATCTCTAGCATTAAATGGACAGTTGAGAGGCTCCAGTGGACAAATATTGTGGTGTGCTTTCATGTCCTTACGCTTGATGTTTCTCTTAGCACATTTATTAGGGCATTCTAGTGGATATTTATCACACTCGTCATAGTGGGAAGTCCTTCTCCCTGTAGGGATTTCAACAAATGTAATCCATTGGGGTTGGAGTATCTTGTATCCCGTTGCTATTCCCTCAAATGTATCCTTATAGCCACAATATTTACATGTGTAAGAACGATACTTGCACTCATTCCTCTGGTGATCGGTAAGACATCGTCGTTCCAGCAGCTTCCCACATAGCTCGTAATCCCCTGTACCTCTATTACCACATTTTACTATCACATACCCACAGCCTCTGTCTGACTGTAGGTGATTATGTAGAGCTCCCATCTCTCCCACCCAGCCACATCCCTTCTCGTTATTAGTACAGCGAATACGGAGCTCGTTAATCTCACGAATCTTTTCTTTGTTAATGATACTTACAAAGTCTTCGTTTCGGCAGTGTGGACATATTTTCTTCCCTTTCTGTGTTTTGTTAGCCAGGCAGGAGTTACAAAAGTGTTGCCCACAGCACTCTGTGAGGCGAGCACCCCTCAGTACCTTCGTACAAATATTGCACTGGAAACGCTCCGGTATGGGGTCATCCACAAAGTCATATTCGTAGCCTCCTGAGACAGCTCTACTGCAGGTACGCATAAGAAATTGATGTCTACATAAAATGTTTTCTGTCTATAAACTCACCTCATTGCCATGATACGAATAGTCTCGTGCCGAGACCACACCCCGAAGGGAAAGGGTCTGTCGCTTTCGCCACATTCCAGTTTGAGAAATCAAACTACCAATCACAATCGCAGAAGTGGTTACGTATTCTACGTAGGTGGTTCTGCGAAATTTCTTTCTAATTTTACGTACAGTCCCAAGATCTTCGGGTGTGGTCTGGAAACGAGTCTATTGTACTACGCACTGTCCATTCAAGGATGCTGGCTGTACTAGCAAGCTACTACGTCAAGATATGGAGAAACACATTGAGAGTAGCACACAAGAGCACCTGTTGATGGTGTTTAAGTCTCACCAAGAATTGAAAACACGTTTGCAAGAATTAGAGAAATAAAAGTGACGTCGGCAGTTGACAGGCGTTGTTGCAGTCCACGTTCTCTTCAGTAACTGCCCATGATTATAACATGTCAGTCATTATGCTGCTATGCTGTAACATTACGTAATCTTACACGCGGACTTTACAAAATGTGATTGGTAGAGCCGAGCTGTTCACCTTGCGACTTTTTAGGGTGGGGCGCTTCGTATCATAGTCTTCTTCTTCTTTGACTTTGTGACCTCCACTAAAGGAGAGTAACCCAAATCAGTGGGCAGAAAGCAGTAGGGTATTGTGCACCAGGCGAAGACGATTGAGGAATTCAATAATAAATAACTGCAGTGGTTTGTCGTCGATCCACTCGGTACCGAGCACAACGCCCAGAAATTTATCGGGATCGGAAAAAAACAGGGTAGGTAGGATGAGCTTTGCAGCATGAAGTTTCTAGTTCTCGCGAGGGCAGGGCAGCAAACGATGAAATGAGCTGGGTTCTCTGGCTCCAGACCACACAGTTTGCAAGTCGGTGCATATGGGGTAATGATAGGCGGCCTTCTCTGGGCGAAACGGGAGGTATCTTCTTCAAGGCCGTGACAGCCGACTAAGAGTCTAATACGGAAATTGTTCCAACAAGTCAGCCTAGGGAGACCATGAGTCGCAAACAGTGGATACAGGTTCGCCGCGCATGATAGCATTACAAACATGTACACTTGTCGAGCGGGACTTGCGGTCGGAGCTTTGAAGTACGTAGCTTTCAATATATACTTCCTTTCAGTAAAATAAATCCTAGCAGTAGTTGGATGAAATGTTGAGGGCAGTAAGCAAGGCTAGAGCATCAGGCGGTGACGAGGCGGTGACTGTTTAGCACAACCCGGTAGTTAACCCTCGGCGCGCGCATGCGCAGCGAGGTGTGTGTGTATGTGTGTGTGTGTGTGTGTGTGTGTGTGTGTGTGTGTGTGTGTGTGTGTGTGTGTGTGTGTGTGTGTGTGTGTGTGTGTGTGTGTGTGTGTGTGTGTGTGTGTGTGTGTGTGTGTGCAGTGGCGTAGACGGGGTGGTGGTGTTTTGGGTACTCGAGCACCCCCTTTAGCCTGAGGCCTAGGCTACTGTACATCAAGTTTACATCTTACCTGAAGATTCAGCGCACTCGGAGTACCCTGTTTATCTCCGGATTTAGCTTGATATTTGCAAGCAAACCGATGTATTATACTAGTCTAAACTAGGTGAAGATTTCGCTGACAGCACGTCACAATCTTGAAGGTCAGAGTTCACATTCACATCGCGTGCACATGTAAATAATGTCTAGCTCTCTGTACACCGGATTTCAGGTCTGTTGTCGTTCGTTTTTCCAGTGACGGCTGCACATGCGCATTAGGCTGACCTTATTTGCTCTTATCTATAGACAGATAGCATAGTGTATCAGTCAGAGTATACAGTAAAAGGGCTACTCAACTTGCTAAGCCTAAGAGCGATACACCACTGAATACTAAAGCATGCCTAGACAACCGCTGATCCATGCATCCGGGCCCCTAGTAAGCGATCCATCCGGGCTGCGCGCGCGGGAATGACGTATGCCGGTTACATAGGAAAGCGGAGATTTTGGGGTGTAAACAACGGTAGCGACGGCGGGTGAGGCGGCCCGTCGGCGCAGCGCTAGCGTGCCGATGCACTGCAGATAAAAAGTCACCAAAGCCCACCTGCCCTCATTATTTGTGCATTTACTCGGCCATGGAAGGAACAGGATCTGGTGCATATAAAAACCAGTGATGATTTTATCACTCATGGGGAGTCTAATAAGCCAAACAAAATATAACTACTACAGATCTACACCGGACAAGCTTTTCGTCTTTTTAGCATATTCCCCCGAATTGGAGCGATTGTGAGAACCTGCTGCAAGCAATTGGTATAGTCAGTTGTTAAGGGCCTTTTTTTTTCTATATACAGGTATTGGCAGTGATCCTCCTCATTGTGTCTGCAGCAACTATCGGAATTATTAACAACAATGATGACCTTGACAGATTTCGAGAAAATGCTAACGATAATAGTAAGTATTGCATAGAGTTGAAATTGAGAATATTATAATACGTCAAAATTTGTGCACCAAATTCAAAGTAAGTAAAAAGCGCTATTGTGAGAATTGTTGAAAGAGGGGCGCAGTCAAGAAGTACGAGGCGAAGCGAAGTGCTGGTTTATAGCACAATACTGAAGTTTTCCAGCAGCATGGATTTTCATGAAAATAGTGCCAGCGCTTTTTTGCAATATCGGTTTGGGCTACATACGTACGTAGGCGTACTTATATTGTAAATCTTGATGGCGATCGCGAACGGTCCTATAGTCGTTTGAACGGGCCGATTTTCACATGTATATATCCATTAATGTTTTACCCAGCTCGCTATATGCTCACCAAAAATGCACTGCATTCACCTGGTATATCTCTTACAGGAGATAAACTAAGTGACGATGCGGAGGATCTTCTAAACCTCATCAATGGATCTCTGGGTGCTGCAGGCTGGCTTATTGTGATGACTGTTGGTATTGTAATTGCTGAGATAGTTTTCATTGTCCTTTCCATAGTTCTAGTAAATATTCAGCCAACAGTGAAACTCATTTTTGGCATTATTGTAAGTTTTGCAGATGACTTCTGCTATTATACTAATGTATGCATGGCCTATAACCTCTATCTCAAAATGACTTTATGTTTCACTGGCAGGAGATATTGTTCAGTGGTGCTGTGATACTCTCTTACTTTGGCACTGGTATTGCATGTGCTGTATATGCAAGTCGGTGGAGAGAAAAACCTGTTCTCTGTGAGAATGCTGATAATATTTCTGACAATGATGATGATGATATCTGTGACAGTGTTCCACTCAGTGCAACAAATGCTCTGCAAGCAGTATGTATATCCAGTATAGGTTCAGAATTGTCTCCTCTACCTTCCTTTTTGTGTCAACTTTTATATAGGTATTTTGTTTCATTCAACTGGGGGTATTTGGACTCATAGCTGTTTTGACAGTTCTCAACATTCTGAAGAGCAGGGGACAGACACCTTGACCTCACTATAGTATTCTGATATTGAAACTGAATTCTCTGTAATACCTTAGAATTTACCACTAGATTTACCTAATAGGCCTTGGTACTACTAGTAATTAGTATGTGCCTTCATGGCAGAATTGTGATTACTACCTTTTTCCCTGAGAAAATATGTTTTCAAGAGAAAATGAAGTTTGTATAGTAGTGCAGATGTGCCATATATCTTCTGAATAACGGACTTCTGAGCCATAGAGGCAACTGCCTCCTCTGATGTGGCACTGATATCACCTTAGCTATATGGAGCAAGCTAGAGTTACCACTGCGGACAATATATACTATAACAGGAGTAAAAACATTAAGTTGTATATAGGAATGGCAGTGCCAATAATTAGACAAACAAGGACTGTATATATGCAGGGGATGATGGCATACAAACAAGTTATGTATTATAATTGTTGTATGGTATTATCCCCTGTCTTGCTACATAGTCCTCGTTTCTTTGATTTTTGGCACTGCCTGTTTCACTGGTTTTTCATTGTATGTACCTACATGAATGTACATGTGTAACCTGTTATTACCCGCGTGTTCCGCTCAGGCGCGATCATATTAATTAAATAGCGCATGAATCAATGAAACTACATTCTCGTTGGAGAAAGACCCTACGACGATTCTGTTGGATAAGAACCATGCACAGGAGAGAAGGGAATCGTTTTATACCAAAACAAAGGTGAGCGCGTTTGTCAAATTTGAGGTACGTACGTAGATCTAGACAGTTTGAAGAAATCATGGTTTAGGAATTAGAATACATGGTTGAGGAATTTTCTGTGTAGCTATCATTGTAGCGGTGTATTTTACCTACTTTGAGTCTTACCGTGTATAGAAACACTCGTAGAGCAGGTTACTGCGTGTCCGTAGTGTCCTACAACTGCTGCGTTCTGGACGTTGTACTTGTTAAATTGTGCCAGGTGCCATAGAGAGTCTACCGATTCTTTGTTATTGTAAATGGTACATACACTAGCACTGCTATTATTTACTGAGCTACACTCATCATGATCCAGGGCATAATCAGCTTACTGGACGGGCAACGTACGTACGCCTCCATCCATGGTGTTCATATATACCTATTGCGCGGCCGGCCACGCCCAGGATTTGTTCACTAGCCGCAGCACCATGCACTGCGCGCGCGTTATCTCCCCATACACGACATGCGGTTTTGCCTGCTCATCTAGTGTTTTCAGTAATATACTCACACTTACGTTAGCTACTTTCTACACAAAGAAACCATATATAGGTCTCTAGCACCTGACTTCTCATGTGACAGCATGTAAAACCAATTTTAGCATGAGTTTTATTCTATACATGCATCAGTTCATCATGTGAAACCACAACGTTGTACTCCCTAGACAATGACTATTCCTTACATGTGTGAGTGTTGATAGAGTAGTCTAGACTACTATTCCACAATGCCTCTACACATCTGACTGTTGGCCCAGGGATTACATACCCTTTCAGCATGCAGTACATATATGTGTCTAGTTAAAAGTCACTTGCATAGAATGATGAAGTCAACAGTCACACATAGAGATATAGTTTATCTAGTTTGTTTTAAACTTTACAGCTCCCAACTTGCCTTAAGTATTTCAGCTAGCTACTATTCTAGTAGTTTAAGTAATCTGTAAGATTCACACACATAAATTAGAGCTGCTATGTGTAGTTGAACCATTCAGACAGCGTTGTCTCTCTGTCTGTCTATCTGTGTGTAATGTATGTTTGTGCTACATCAACTGTACTATAATATCCCTGAGTGTTGACAGTACTTATCATTTCTACACATGTGACTGTTATATAACTTGACATATATGTACACTGCATGCTGAAAGAGTATTTAATCCCTGGGCCAACAGTTACATGAGGCATTGTGGAATAGTGGACTGTTCTACACTGTAAAAATGTCACGGTTAATTTAGCCCTGATATGGTTGCATGGCTGGCTTCTATGATTCCCTCATTGTGTCTATTATTAATTACATTCTTTTCAAAACTTGGTGGTCAAGATCATTGGAAGACAGGGGTCAAGACCTAGTGGTGTCTATCACTTATTACATTCTTTACAATTCTTGGAAAGGATGTAATTAGAATTACAGAACCTTAGAAAAGATGCACTGAGATGCTTTCTTGGTTATCATATGCAGGTAAAAGCAGGTAGTGATGATGTTAGGAAGTGTGAAGTCAAAGGCAGGGGATGGAATTCTCGTTTGTTTTCATGCACCTATAGATCTGCAACACAAGCATTGTTACAGTTTTACAGAAACTGTTATAATGTTTATGTTAGTCATGTAGCTACTACATACACAATTTTTCTTTGAAAAGTGACTGTTTTGGGTAAGTTGTGTTGTGTTGCTTTGCCTTTCTGTTGTGTTGCCTTGGCTTTCTCAGCATCTAATTGTGCATGCATGTACAGATTTTGGCAAGTGGTGTTGTATATAGAAGATGTAGGTGTAATATAATATCTGAGGCATGTGCTCGTGTTGTGCCATGGTGTTGTATATAGAAGATGTAGGTGTAATATAATATCTGAGGCATGTGCGTGTTGTGCCATGGTGTTGTATACAGAAGATGTAGGTGTAATATAATATCTGAGGCATGTTTGTGTTGTGCCATGGTGTTGTATACAGAAGATTTAGGTGTAATATAATATCTGAGGCATGTTTGTGTTGTGCCATGGTGTTGTATACAGAAGATTTAGGTGTAATATAATATCTGAGGCATGTGCTCGTGTTGTGCCATGGTGTTGTATATAGAAGATGTAGGTGTAATATAATATCTGAGGCATGTGCTCGTGTTGTGCAATGCATAACCAAATAAATCCAGGCAGCATCAATACATGTGTGTATCCAGGTATGTCAGAATACCAGAATTGGTCTAATCTGCCAATACAGTTTTCTACCAATTGTGGTCAAAAAGCAATCACATTACTTATAGGCTACTGATATTAGCACTTTTGGACCAGATCTATAGATATGGTCTATTTTTCAGATCTATACTTACAGGCTACTGAGATATCACTTTTGGACCAGATATATGGTCTATTTTCAATCACAGTACTTATAGGCTACTGAGATAGCACTTTTGGACCAGATATGGCCTATTTTCAATATATATAGCTACTTACAGACTACCGACATTAGCACTTTTGGACCAAATATGCATTTGCATTACTTATAGGCTACTGAGATTAGCACTTTTGGACAAATATGTCTATTGGCCTACTTCCTACCTGGTGGTCAGAGCTTTATTAGGCACATTTTAGCTTTCATCTGTCCTCTCAATGCTTCCTTTCAGTAAAATAAAAACAAAAAGCCAGGTGCCTACCAGCAGTGTGATGCACTGCTGAGGGCATTAAGCAAGGCTGGAATGTCATTTTGTGGCATGGGGGAGCGGAAGAGGGAAGGAGGGTGGAAGAGGGAAGGCCGGTGTTGCAGGATAGGTGGACCCCCCTTGCCGTAGACCCCCGGTCCACCCTTCCTAGGACTGGTGGACCTAGGGGGTCCACCTATTCTAGGATGAGTGGACCCCCCTCTGAACAGGTGGACCCCCGGTCCATCCTTCCTAGGACTGGTGGACCTAGGGAGTCCACCTATTCTAGGATGAGTGGACCCCCCTGAACAGGTGGATCCCCATCTGCTAGGTATTGTAGGAGTAAATCATGCAGTAATAGTTAGTTCAACTACAACAAAGGCACTATATACAACCTTCATGTATCTATTTACATTGCAGCTGCACATCACACACACCAGGTGGGCACCACCGATTAGAAACGCAGACCCAGTCATGGGCGTAGGAAGCATTTTTGTAGTGGTGAGGCCATAATTGGCATAAAAACTGTATCATGCAGTGTGCAAGTTCTAGGGGGGTCTGGGGCATGCCCCCCCCCCCCCCCCCGAAGTATTTTCAGAATTTTAGGCACTCTCAGATCGAATCTGGTGCAATTTTGGGGGTTAAATATGGGTTGCAGTAAGCAATGATTTGTACTAAAAACCACAACTGTTGAACATAGCAGCAGCCTCGAAATAGCCGCGTAGTAGCCAGATAATTATAGTGTGTGTTATATGGGAGCCAGAGATTTACATCGCCTCGCGTAAGCCGCGAACCTCGCTGTGTAGTACTTACATAGAGCGCTAGTGGATCTGTACTTTAGCCATTGTTAGTGGTGGGGCCACGTGGCTATTAGACTAACGCTGTTCCAAAAAAGTGATGAGGCCCTGGCCTCACCTGCCCACCCTGTTGCTACGCCCATGCCAGAGGTTATTTGAAGTATGAACTATCCGGACAAATCTTTGTCACTTGACTTCCATAAAAGTTGAGATTGTAGAAGTAGTGTGTTTTGAAGACCATTTTGGCAAGGGTACATCTTTCTCAAAATGATGTGGGCTGCCTCAATATGATTATCTGATGGCCAGTCACCACAAACAAGTGCATGTTGATCATCACTAGACAAACTGAGATCAGATATCCAAGATGTAGGTGATAAGATGGAACATAATGCTCTACATCAGTATAATTTCGTCCTGCAGCATTAATAATATCTCTTAATGCAGTGTTCATGTGCAGCACAAAGACTTATATAGTGAGTTTGATTACATTATCTATCTACCTTTGTGGTGTATATGTAATACTTCTTAGCACAAGATGGAGATAGTTCATCTTCATCACTTAGCCTCTTCTTCTAACAAGAGCGTAATTACAATGAGGTATGTAAAAGCATATATATGAATCCATACTTTAGTCTCAGTCCTAAAATGACTTTGCTTCTTGGAACTGGTTGCAGTTAGTTCATCTTCATAAATGCCTTTCCTTGGTCTCCTCTTCTGCTCAATAGAACATTACCATTATATTAGAAATACTTTAATGGCTTATACCTTAGTCCTAATACTGAAATCACAAATCTTCATAGCACCAGTTGACAGTGATCAAAACTCCTTGATGATTCCTTCTTCTACCAATACAATTTGTAAAGCATATATATAATATAACAAGTGTGAAAACATTTCATTAAATGTTAAAGGATGTAGGGATGACAATGCTAAAAAGTACAGGAACAAGATGCAGTATATGCAGGCAAAACCAGTGATGATGGCATGAGAAGTAAGGAGCAGCATGAAGGCAAAGGCAAGGGATGGGCATCATGCCATGCAACAATCATAACATGCGTAACCCTATAAAAAAGATGCAGGGAGGGGTTACGCATGTTATGATTGTTGCATGCCCATCCCTTTCCATTAGACAAAGGCACTCCACAGGGGAATATGAAGCTGTTTCATGCAAATATGAAGGTAAATACTTGTACTGTTTGTGAGATAGGCTTGTTTACTGAAGAAGAAGAAGGAGAACATGTTGGAGAAATTGAGGTTTTGGTTTTGTTATCATGTCTAGAAACACTTGTAGGCCATGTTATCCTTCTAAAAGGGCTTATAGCTGCCGCGTTCAAGAGTTCTGAGCCGTTACATTTGTTAAGGCTTAATGGGCGTGTCGGCGCCATCCCTACTGAGAGAGTCTACCGACTCTCTAATATGTATTATTCTGTACCTTATTGAAATCACATTTCTCTGTTGGTGCGGTTTTTTCATTACTCCTGAAAGTATCTCTTGATGTAGTGGAATGTCCATTGTGTTCTGTATGTATCTGCATATGAGCATACTTTTTCATATTATATACAATTATCCTTGTAAATACCTTGGTAGTATAGCTCTCTGTTGTCTTTTACCCACTGACAGAGATTGTCCACCTCAGTACAGTGTAACCTGACGTATGTTTTGTTAAACAATACCATTGATGAGGCTGGACAATTTCTCTGCCTATTCCAGACATCTAGGAGGCCATTCAAGCGGGTACTTCTAATCAATCTAATTGTTTTGTATTTGATTGTAATTTAACCCAGCATGTTTTTGATCCCACCCATGTTAAAGGGAATCTGCTTGATCTTGTACTTACAGTTCCAAGTAGTTCTATATACTTTTTTGTTATCAATTTCTCAGACCATCATGCAATTAGTTTCAGGGTCTGTTGTAATGTCTCATCTGCAGCTGTATCATCTATACCTGGTTATTTTTTGGATTGTTGTAATGCAAATTAAAACAAGTGTAAAAACATTTTTACTAAAATGTTGAAGGATGTAGGGATGGAAGTGCCAAAAAGTATAGAAACAAGGTCAAAGTTCAGCATGCATGCAGACAAAGGCAGGGGATGATAGCATGCATGCTGAACTTTGACCTTGTTTCTATACTTTTTGGCACTTCCATCCCTACATCCTTCAACATTTTAGTAAAAATGTTTTACACTTGTTTCACTGGTTTTTACTGTATGTAGCAACGTGTATAAACCGACTGGCTTTCGTTTTACCTCCCTTGCATACCTATGACGATAGCCAGCAATTGGCAGTGACTCCTACATCCTGTCTTGTACGAATATTGCACACTGAGTAAAACTGCGGGTCCAGTTATGGCAACAGTTAGTCGTTCAAAGAAACGGACACAAAGGAGCAACGCTGGTAGCCAAACAGCGCGACAAATCACAACCACGACCAAACTTCTAAACGTCACGTCTTCGGCACGTGAGCAAACCAGCAAATGGCGTCTAAACTAACGCTTCTAAGCTTGCCAAACTGGAGTTTGACGGGCTTTGGGAGAAGGTATGAAGATTTTGTGCATCAAGGATCATGTACGCTCCAGTATAAATGATTTTCGTGAAAGAAATAGAGCGATTACTAATCCCTGTTTCGCGGTAGGTCGTTTGAACTGAAGAAGAAAGAAGAAGAAGAAGAAGAAGATGATGAACAATCGGCGTTTTTACAATTTTCCGAGAATCACCGTAGCTGTATATTTTACGGAGTTTGAGAGTATTATAGTGTATAGAGGCACTCGCAGAGCACGTTGTTTGTCTGAAAAGGCCTATAACTTCCGCGTTCGAGAGTTCTCAGCCGTTACTTTTGTATGGGGCTAATGGGCGTGTCTGCGCCATCCCTACATATAGAGTCTACCGACTCTATGATAGCATTTCTTCTTACTTATTCAAATCTGATTTTAGTTTTGTGTACGACAGTTGTGATATTGAATTTGTCTGGTTTTGTATCAAGTCACGTATTTATAATGCCATGTTGTTATATATGCCAAAGATCCTAGTCAAGTCCAGAGGCCAAAATGGTTCAACTCGGACATACCGCATCATCTGAAATGTCTTCGAACACTGGAAAGAAAATTCAAGAATCACCCCACTCAGAAAAGTAAAATCAACCACCTTCAAAATCTTCAATCAAAACCTATACAGGCTATAGCTATACCCGCATTATTATACCTCATAGAAATGAAACTGGTCCCGAAGACCTTTGTAATGGGTATGTAATCGGCATGTAATCGGCATTACTCTTTATACATTATTTGCATTAGAATCCATTATCTAATTGGAGGGAGCTAAAAGGATACTGGGTTGTTCGTGTAAAACTTGTAATGAAGCAGTTAGAGGTGATATGGGTATAGAATCATTGAGGAGTCGAAGGGATAGAACTAAAATAAAATGGTGGTATAAATTAGCATCAATACCTGAGGATAGATATATATCCAAAGCAATTATTTAGTCGGGAATGGGAAACTAAGCCTCGTAGAGGTAGACAAAGGAAAGCATGGGGTAGAGTGGTTGCACATCATTTTAACCACTCTGTGGTTATCACAGTTGCAAAATAACGTTTCCCTGTATGAGAAATAAAGTGCCTCAACAAATAGGACACTTGATGTCCCAAGTACCACTGCACATGTGCGCTGAGGGTTAATGATACGTGATGAGATGCATATGGGAAGGAAGTAATGCACGATCCGACTTTATCTGGATAGTAGAGGGACTGTTAATTTATCTGCACATCATTCATATGTTGAAGATGAGGTGCGAAGGATAATAAGGTGTGCAATAATTTTCCTGTGCATCAGCAAAAAACTAGGTATATCCCTTTCTTGTTGGTCCATTTTATGAATAGATAATCTGAAAAGCAATCCACTTGTTTTGACAACTGATGCTTGTGTTGAAAATGAAATGGCAACGAATTAGGTCAGGAATTACAAACAATCAACTCACTTTTCACAACTAAATTCCACGGTTGTGTATTGAAAATGAAGTAGATAAAGAATTGCAAACAATCTTGACAATAACTTCCTCAAGTAGTGCCAGAAAACAAACACCCCAGGGTGTCAAGTTGGCACAGTCCAAAGCATTATAACAACACCCAATCACCCATTAATGATATTAGCAGATCTTTTCTCATGAAGTTTATATTGAGACCACAAAAATTATATTGTACAGTAGGCTGTAGTATTCCAACTGTGATAACCACCAAGTGGTTAAAATGACCGGCGGTCTACAATCACTGGACTGGACCAGTGGACTGGACTGGTGGACTGGACTGGTGGATTCGTTGAAATCGTTCGTAAACTCATTACCAGGCATGAATTACGATAGTGTGGGTTAATGTAAAGTACTCACAGAATGAACAAGACAGCTAGTGATTTTTGTGACGAAATTTTTAAGTGTTACTATGTTGTGCTATAATCTTGTGCCCCTCTAAGAGGGTCTGGTGCGTGAGACTAGTACTGCCATTATATAGGTAAGTTTGTGCTGACATTATGTATACGTAGATCTGTGGGATGAGCTTAGCCTGCAGGGGTCAGGGTATCAGAGCTACATGTAGCATGTCAATTTGTGCTGGTACGGTGGCTGTAGACACATGCCTTAGTACACATGTACTATTAAAACAACAGTGTGTCTTATCCAAGAACCTACTTCACTTTAAAAAGGTCGCTGTCATCTAGGCATTGACAAATTATGCTAATTTTTGGAACTATTATTCTATTCTCTTATTCTTTGTTGTAGTCCCCATTATTCTTCCTACCTTTGCCTATTATTCTCAATTATTCCACGCTGTACCTGTATTTTACGAAGGCACATACATTGCACATAAATTTACAGAACTTAATTAATACACAAAGTGTATACAGTTGTGCATTGAATAAAATCACTAATTATAGGAATCTATTATTGCAACTTGACTGAGAGTGACACATAGTCCTCCACGCAGAGAAGCCTCTATTTAGCGCACACATCACGTAATAATTACGCAACAAGCCAAAAAATCTCGCCTATTTTTCCAGCATTATTCTCTATGTTTTGGGTTAACTATTATATTCTGGCATAATTTGTCAATGCCTACTGTCATCTTGCATTTATAAATCCCTCCATCTATTGGAATTCATAATTCATGATCATGCATGGGAACAAGTTTGCTAACGATTTCAATGAGTCCAGCAGTCCAGTCCACCAGTCCAGTACACTAGTTCAGTCCAGTGATTGTAGAGATTAACCCTCGGCGCATGCGCCGAAGGGTTACAGTACTCATGGTTTGTGTGTGAGTGTGTGTGAGTTCGGCGAGTTCTCCCATTCCGCCCAACAAAAAGGGACACCATATGAATCAGCGCCCTATGGGAAAGATTTTTAAAAAGCCGTTTTTAAATGGTGTTAGGGCTATTTACAGTATCTAAAGTCGGCCATTTTGTTTACGTCAGTGAGCATGCGCAAAGGGCTAGTGCATTTTGCGTTTGAGAAGCATAGCGGGTAACTAAATGTTGCCTGAAATGTGAGCTAATGTAAATATAGCGCGCTTCTCAAGCCTCCTGATCTGTGGCTGGGCCAGTTTTTTGCTTTCATGTTACGTCAGTGAGCAGGCAGAAAAGGGCTACGTGCAGTTTTTATGAGAGCGATGGGAAGTACAGTGGAACCTCCCATAACGGACCCTCCGAGAAGCGGACACCCACGCTACAACGGACACTAGCCGTGTTACGGATTGAAAATACCATAGCTGTAATACATTAGCAACCTCCGAGAAGCGGACGCTTCCCGATTCCAGACAGCGGACAAAATCTTTGCGCCGAACGGCGCTCCACCATGCATTTTGGCCTCTAAATAGCGGACACCCGGAAGCCACTCCCCTAAAATTGCAAAGTTGCGCTTGCGCAGTACGGCGCTATGTACGAGCGCAACGTCATGTGTATAGAGCGAAACCTCACACGCGTTAAAGGAAGTAGTACTTGCTTTAGAAAATGTACGTGTACAAGTTTCTTGCATTCAAAGGACATGGAAAAAGTGTGTATTGGACAGACAATTGATAGGATTGCCAATATTACACATCAATAAGCAAGACAGACAACTTTACTTGACTATTTTACACACTAACTCATGCACAAACTTCACTACATTATTTATATTCCACCCCAAGTTATAAAATTAAAATATTTCATGAACCTCCGAGATAAGGACAACCTCCGAAGAAAGGACAAAAGTGCCGTTCCCAAAGTGTCCTTTCTTCGGAGGTTCCACTGTACATGTAATATGCGTTTGAGAAAGGCGATTGTTGTTCAAAAGCCTGACAGGGTACTAAACGCTACTGGAAATATAAATACAGCGTGCTTCTCAAGCTTTCTCTGTGGCTGGGCCAGTTTTTTGCTATTTTCCATATACTTTCATTAGACGGGAGGCGGGGTTCCAATGTTTAGCTCATACGCGCCGAGGTTTTTGCACTTTAGTGCTATTCATATTTTTATGGTGATAAGGTTAAAAATATCTTTTAAAGTGTGGAACAAAATTGATTGAAGCACATCAGATCTCCAACCCTTCACCTCACCACTCCTACATACGATCCATTTCATGTCAAAATGCACTGCCTTCAACACTTTATTTAGATGATTTATCTGCTGTCTCAGGCACAGACAAAGTATCCTTGTTTAATTAGTTCTATTCTGTATTTACCAGAAGTGCCTTCAACTCCCACCTCTACATGAATTGATGATAATTCCATCTCCTATCAGTGAGGCCAGGAGATAATTCCATCGATCTCCTATCAGTGAGGAGAGGAGATGGAATCGTCCACTCGTGCGCAAACAGTGGATACAGGTTCGCCGCGCATGATAGCATTACAGACACTTGTCGAGCGGGACTTGCGGTCAGAGCTTTGAAGTAGCTTTCAATATATACTTCCTTTCAGTAAACTAAATCCTAGCAGTAGTTGGATGAAATGTTGAGGGCAGTAATCAAGGCTAGAGCATCAGGCGGTGACGAGGCGGTGACTGTTTAGCACAACCCGGCCGAATGAATCGGTAGTTAAGCCTTGGCGCGCGCATGCGCAGCGAGGGTTGTGTGTGTGTGTGTGTGTGTGTGTGTGTGTGTGTGTGTGTGTGTGTGTGTGTGTGTGTGTGTGTGTGTGTGTGTGTGTGTGTGTGTGTGTGTGTGTGTGTGTGTGTGCGTGTGTGTGTGTGTGTGTGTGTGTGTGTGTGTGTGTGTGTAGATATGGCATGATTTAGTACACACCTATATTACACTACCCAAGGTAATAGGAGTAGAGGTAGTAACTTTTGAGAAGCATAATCCATCGTATAATACATATTACAGAAGACTAACCAAACATAATAAGGGTAAAATGAAGATAGTAACTTAGGGCAGTACAGGTAGTAGGGGTAGTGAAGGTAGTGAGTTTAGTAGGGGTAGTGAAGGTAGTGAGGTCGGTAGGGCTAGTGAAGGTAGTGAGGTCGGTAGGGCTAGTGAAGGTAGTGAGGTTATAGGGGTAGTGAGGTAGAGAGGTAGCAGGGGTAGTGAGGTAGAGAGGTAGTAGGGGTAGTGAGGTTATAGGGGTAGTGAGGTAGAGAGGTAGTAGGGGTAGTGAGGTAGAGAGGTAGCAGGGGTAGTGAGGTAGAGAGGTAGTAGGGGTAGTGAGGTTATAGGGGTAGTGAGGTAGAGAGGTAGTAGGGGTAGTGAGGTAGAGAGGTAGTAGGGGTAGTGAGGTAGAGAGGTAGCAGGGGTAGTGAGGTAGAGAGGTAGTAGGGGTAGTGAGGTAGTAGGGGTAGTGGGGTATTCTGCGTATGTACGGAATTGTGCCGTGTGTGTGTGTGTGTGTGTGTGTGTGTGTGTGTGTGTGTGTGTGTGTGTGTGTGTGTGTGTGTGTGTGTGTGTGTGTGTGTGTGTGTGTGTGTGTGTGTGTGTGTGTGTGTGTGTGTGTGTGTGTGTGTGTGTGTGTGTGTGTGTGTGTGTGTGTGTGTGTGTGTGTGTGTGTGTGTAGTGGCGTAGACGGGGTGGTGGTGTTTTGGGTGCTCCAGCACCCCCTTTAGCCTGAGGCCTAGGCTACTGTACATCAAGTTTACATCTTACCTGAAGATTCAGCGCACTCGGAGCACCCTGTTTATCTCTGGATTTAGCTTGATATTTGCAAGCAAACCGATGTATTATACAAGTCTAAATAATGTCCAGCTCTCTGTACACCGGATATCAGGTCCGTTGTCGTTCGTTTTTCCAGTGACGGCTGCACATGCGCATTAGCTAGGCTGACCTTATTTGCTCTTATCTATAGACAGATAGCATAGTGTGCCAGTCTATACAGTAAAAGGGCTACTCAACTTGCTAAGCCTAAGGGCGATACACCACTGAATACTAAAGCGTGCCTAGACAACCGCTGATCCATGCATCCGGGCCCCTAGTAAGCGATCCATCCGTGGTGCTGCGCGCGGGAATGACGTACGTATGCCGGTTACATAGGAAAGCGGAGATTTTGGGGTGTAAACAACGTTAGCGACGGCGGGTGAGGCGGACGTGTACGGAGCTCTCAGGCGCTTTGTGTCACTTTTCACTCGTTCTGTGGGCTTCTAACTTGAATACACGGGTGTAGATCTCATTGCAGATGTGGGAGCGTACAATTGGAACTCATATAGTTACGTACATTACGGAATGTGTGGCGAAAAATGGTTGGTTCCGCTTGCCAATTATAACCACCCCCAATAAGTGAACCCCCACCCCCACCCCCCACCCCCACCCACCTCCACCCCCACCCACCTCCACCCCCACTCCCACTATGGCGCGGGCCTTAGGTGCGTGCGTAATTAGGGAAAGACCTGAAAACCGTGAGCGTGGTTATGGATAATGATCGTGCTATAGCACCATCTGATGCGGCCCGTCGGCGCAGCGCTAGCGTGCCGATGCACTGCAGATAAAAAGTCACCAAAGCCCATCTGCCCTCATTATTTGTGCATTTACTCGACCATGGAAGGAACAGGATCTGGACAAGCTTTTCGTCTTTTTAGCATATTCCCCCGCATTGGAGCGATTGTGAGAACCTGCTGCAAGCAATTGGTATAGTCAGTTGTTGAGGGCGTCAATTATTTCTATATACAGGTATTGGCAGTTATCCTCCTCATTGTGTCTGCAGCAACTATCGGAATTATTAACAACAATGATGACCTTGACAGATTTCGTCGAGATGCTAACGATAATAGTAAGTATTGCATAGGGTGATACTGAGTTGAAATTGAGAATATTATAATACGTCAAAATTTGTGCACCAAATTCAAAGTAAGTAAAAAGCGCTATTGTGAGAATTGTTGAAAGAGGGGCGCAGTCAAGAAGTACGAGGCGAAGCGAAGTGCTGGTTTATAGCACAATACTGAAGTTTTCCAGCAGCATGGATTTTCATGAAAATAGTGCCAGCGCTTTTTTGCAATATCGGTTTGGGCTACATACGTATGTAGGCGTACTTATATTGTAAATCTTGATGGCGATCGCGAGCGGTCCTATAGTCGTTTGAACGGGCCGATTTTCACATGTATATATCCATTAATGTTTTACCCAGCTCGCTATATGCTCACCAAAAATGCACTGCATTCACCTGGTATATCTCTTACAGGAGATAAACTAAGTGACGATGCGGAGGATCTTCTAAACCTCATCAATGGATCTCTGGGTGCTGCAGGCTGGCTTATTGTGATGACTGTTGGTATTGTAATTGCTGAGATAGTTTTCATTGTCCTTTCCCTAGTTCTAGTAAATATTCAGCCAACAGTGAAACTCATTTTTGGCATTATTGTAAGTTTTGCAGATGGCTCCTGCTATTATACTAATGTATGCATGGCCTATAACCTCTATCTCAAAATGACTTTATGCTTCACTGGCAGGAGATATTGTTCAGTGGTGCTGTGATACTCTCTTACTTTGGCACTGGTATTGCATGTGCTGTATATGCAAGTCAGTGGAGAGAAAAACCTGTTCTGTGTGAGAATGCTGATAATTTTTCTGACAATGATGATGATGATATCTGTGACAGTGTTCCACTCAGTGCAACCAATGCTCTGCAAGCAGTATGTATATCCAGTATAGGTTCAGAATTGTCTCTTCTACCTTCCTTTTTGTGTCAACTTTTATATAGGTATTTTGTTTCATTCAACTGGGGGTATTTGGACTCATAGCTGTTTTGACAGTTCTCAACATTCTGAAGAGCAGGAGACAGACACCTATAGTATTCTGATATTGAAACTGAATTCTCTGGAATTTACCACTAGATTTATTCCTAATAGGCCTTGGAAGTACTAGTAATTAGTGTGTTCATGGCAGAATTGTGATTACTAGCTAACTTTTTCCCTGAGAAAATACGTTTTCAAAAGAAAATGAAGTTTGTATAGTAGTGCAGATGTGACATAAATCTTCTGAATAACGGACTTCTGAGCCATAGAGGCAACTGCCTCCTCTGATGTGGCACTGATATCACCTTAGCTCTATGGAGCAAGCTACAGTTACCACTGCGGACAGTATATATAACAGGAATAAAAACATTAAGTTGTATATAGGAATGGCAGTACCAATAATTAGACAAACAAAGACTGTATATATGCAGGGGATGATGGCATACAAACAAGTTATGCATTATAATTGTTGTATGGTATTATCCTCTGTCTTGCTACATAGTCCTCGTTTCTTTGATTTTTGGCACTGCCTGTTTCACTGGTTTTTCATTGTATGTACCTACATGAATGTACATGTGTAACCTGTTATTACCCGCGTGTTCCGCTCAGGCGCGATCATATTAAATAGCGCATGAATCAATGAGACTACATTCTCGTTCGAGAAAGACCCTACGACGATTCTGTTGGATAAGAATCATGCACAGGAGAGAAGGGAATTGTTTTATACCAAAACAAAGGTGAGCGCCTTTGTCAAATTTGAGGAAGATCTAGACAGTTTGAAGAAATCATGTGGTGTATTTTACCTACTTGGAGTCTTGCCGTGTATAGAAACACTCGTAGAGTAGGTTATTGCGTGTCCATAGTGTCCTACAACTGCTGCGTTCGGGACGTTGTACTTGTTAAATGGTGCCAGGTGCCATAGAGAGTCTACCGATTCTTTGTTATTGTAAATGGTACATACACTAGCACTGCTAGCTACACTCATCTATACACTAGCACTGCTAGCTACACTCATCCATACACTAGCACTGCTAGCTACACTCATCCATACACTAGCACTGCTAGCTACACTCATCCATACACTAGCACTGCTAGCTACACTCATCCATACACTAGCACTGCTAGCTACACTCATCCATACACTAGCACTGCTAGCTACACTCATCTATACACTAGCACTGCTAGCTACACTCATCCATACACTAGCACTGCTAGCTACACTCATCCATACACTAGCACTGCTAGCTACACTCATCCATACACTAGCACTGCTAGCTACACTCATCCATACACTAGCACTGCTAGCTACACTCATCCATACACTAGCACTGCTAGCTACACTCATCCATACACTAGCACTGCTAGCTACACTCATCCAGGGCATAATCAGCTTTAATACTGGACGGGCAACGTACGCCTCCATCCATGGTGTTCGTATATATTGCGCGGCCGGCCAGGCCCAGGATTATGCACTGCGCGCGCGCGCGTTATCTCCCCATACACGACATGTGGTTTTGCCTGCTCATCTAGTGTTTTTAGTAATATACTCACACTTACATTAGCTACACTTACATTAGCTACAGGGTGTTTTTAGTAATATACTCACACTTACATTAGCTACACTTACATTAGCTACAGAGTGTTTTTAGTAATATACTCACACTTACATTAGCTACACTTCATTAGCTACAGAGTGTTTTTAGTAATATACCTACACTTACATTAGCTACACAGAGAAACCATATATAGGTCTCTAGCACCTGACTTCTCATGTGACAGCATGTAAAACCAATTTTGTCATGAGTTTTATTCTATACATGCATCAGTTCATCATGTGAAACCACAACATTGTACTCCCTAGACAATGACTATTCCTTACATGTGTGGCTGTTGATAGAGTAGTCTACTATTCCACAGCAGAGGCAGAGACAGCATGTTAAAGGTGGGGGGGCTCGGCGTTCATGAATTTGGGAGTTATTTATTCTACATTCATTCTGAATGCATCCGGCATAGGCTATTAGTATTTAATACATTCTTCATGACAACCTCCAATTTTGGGGGGGCTCAGTCCCCCTTATCAAAAAGTGGGGAGGGGGGGGGCTCAAGCCCCCCCCTGCCCCCCCCCCCCCCCCCCCAGGTTCTCTGCCTCTGCACAATGCCTCTACACATGTGACTGTTGGCCCAGGGATTACATACTCTTTCAGCATGCAGTACATATATGTGTCTAGTTAACAGTCACTTGCATAGAATGATGAAGTACTATGTCAACAGTCACACATAGAGATAGAGTTTATCTAAACTTTACAGCTCCCAACTTGCCTTAAGTATTTCAGCTATATACTATTCTAGTAGTTTAAGTAATCTGTAAGATTCACACACATAAATTAGAGCTGCTATGTGTAGTTGAACCATTCAGACAGCATTGTCTCTCTGTCTGTCTATCTGTGTGTAATGTATGTTTGTGCTACATCAACTGTACTATAATATCCCTGAGTGTTGACAGTACTTATCATTTCTACACATGTGACTGTTAACTTGACACATATGTACACTGCATGCTGAAAGAGTATTTAATCCCTGGGCCAACAGTTACATGAGGCACTGTGGAATAGTGGACTGTTCTGCACTGTAAAAATGTCACGGTTAATATAGCCCTGATATGGTTATCAAGTTGCATGGCTGGCTTCTGTGATTCCCTGTGGTGTCTATTATACATCCTTTTCAAAACTTGGTGGTCAAGATCATTGGAAGATAGTGGTCAAGACCTAGTGGGGTCTATCACTTATTACATTCTTTACAATTCTTGGAAAGGATGTAATTAGAATTACAGAACCTTAGAGAAGATGCACTGAGATAACAATATCAGGGTTAAATTAACCTTAACATTTTACAGTGTGTCAATATATATCTACCATGACTGAAGGGGGGACAAAATATAGTGGGATGATTTCAAAGTGGGGCATGTGCCCATGGTGCCCCTGTTTCCACCGCCTATGTGATGTATGTATGGGATGAAAAACTCATGCAACAAAAAATTTTGCTATTATGACAAAATTGATTTTACAGTGAGTCTTGTTAGCATGCAATGACTGTCTTCAAAATTAATTTACTTTACTCTTGTATAACCTATAATAGCTACTTGTATAATGGATATTAGAAATCATTGTAATCTGTAATAATGAACGCTATTATTTTGTGCACTTAGACTATTTCTCTGCACTGCAAAAACACTTACGCACCAGATTTGGTAGTATGCACCCTTCCTGACCTCGCCCTCCCTAATATTGCTATATAGCTATAGTAATTAAGTGTCTGCATGAGTAGTGGATATACCACACATTTGTTGCCTGGTAGAGTAACAGATCAAAGGCTAAAGTGTGCCAACATATCATATGTGGCACACTTATTACATCACTAATTACATAAGGCTAGTAAGGGAGTGGTTAGGGGTTGGGAAACCATAGAAATGGCAACAAATTAGTTGTTGCATGGGCCCTCGTGCTCACACAGGATATGTTGGCACAGTTATGATGTAATCCCTTGGGCCTGCGGCCCTCAGGCTGTACATCATAACTCTGCCAACATATCCTGTGTGTCCCATGCAACAACTAATACATAGATCTACAATGGCATCGGGAAGTCCACTGCATGCTTGCCTATCAAACTTACTACATGCATAGAAAAACAGGAGTGGTGGACATTAATTAGATTCCTGTGAGTCAGCATGTGTATATGCATTATTTGTGTACATGCATTATTCATGTACATCAGTGTTTCATTCAGAAATACATGTATGGTCAATGGGGGGGGGGGGAGGGGGGAGATAAAATTCACCAACCGGAAAATGAGGAGGGGCATCAGTGAACTACACATTTACCTGTATATGTTAAAGTCTATGTCACTGTATATAAAAACTATAAAATATAGAACACGCAGTATGTGCATCATGTGACTGGATACGCTGCATACATGTACGTACATACGCACACATACATATGGTGACTGACCCCCTCGTTGGCGAGTATGTGTTGGATAGGAGAAATTTTCTGTTTTTTTGAACACACATATGTCCACCCCAAATGTGCATGCATCACCACACTCTATGCATAAAAGGTAACTGGCCTTGCCTCTTCCGCTTGCCATCAATGCATAGCATTCAACTATCATAGAGTCGGTAGACTCTATATGTAGGGATGGCGCAGACACGCCCATTAGCCCCATACAAAAGTAACGGCTGAGAACTCTCGAACGCGGAAGTTATAGGCCTTTTCAGACAAACAACATGCTCTGCGAGTGCCTCTATACACTATAATACTCTCAAACTCCGTAAAATATACAGCTACGGTGATTCTCGGAAAATTGTAAAAACGCCGATTGTTCATCATCTTCTTCTTCTTCTTCTTCTTCTTTCTTCTTCAGTTCAAACGACCTACTGCGAAACTGGGATTAGTAATCGCTCTATTTCTTTCACGAAAATCATTTATACTGGAGCGTACATGATCCTTGATGCACAAAATCTTCATACCTTCTCCCAAAGCCCGTCAAACTCCAGTTTGGCAAGCTTAGAAGCGTTAGTTTAGACGCCATTTGCTGGTTTGCTCACGTGCCGAAGACGTGACGTTTAGAAGTTTGGTCGTGGTTGTGATTTGTCGCGCTGTTTGGCTACCAGCGTTGCTCCTTTGTGTCCGTTTCTTTGAACGACTAACTGTTGCCATAACTGGACCCGCAGTTTTACTCAGTGTGCAATATTCGTACAAGACAGGACGTAGGAGTCACTGCCAATTGCTAGCTATCGTCATAGGTATGCAAGGGAGGTAGAACGAAAGCCAGTCGGTTTATACACGTTGCTACATACGGTAAAAACCAGTGAAACAAGTGTAAAAACATTTTTACTAAAATGTTGAAGGATGTAGGGATGGTAGTGCCAAAAAGTATAGAAACAAGGTCAAAGTTCAGCATGCATGCAGACAAAGGCAGGGAATGATAGCATGCAACAATCATAACATGCGTAACCCCATATCCCTACATCTGTAAATATGGGGTTACGCATGTTATGATTGTTGCATGCTATCATTCCCTGCCTTTGTCTGCATGCATGCTGAACTTTGACCTTGTTTCTATACTTTTTGGCACTACCATCCCTACATCCTTCAACATTTTAGTAAAAATGTTTTTACACTTGTATAGTATATAGGATGAAACTAAAGCATACACATGAAGTCATGGCAGTCTTGTACGAACATAAAACTGTGTAGAAACTTTATGGACGATGAGTTGATACACGTTATATAGTTTCATTGTATACCTATTCCACTCTATACTACAGATCAGTGTTTCCATGTGGAGATTCAATGGTGGCCATTATAGATGACAGAGAAGATGTGTGGGGAAGGTGCCCCAACCTGGTGCATGTGAAGCCCTATGTATTCTTCTCTGGAACGACTGATATCAATGCTCCTCCTCCCCTAGTTCCGACATCAGAATCCCCCTCTTCCCCTCCCCCTCCTTCTCCCTCCCATCCACCCCAACCACCCCATGACCGTTCTTTAGTGGTATGACCCAAGGTAGTGGTGTGGTTCCTCAAGGTCAGCCACGACCTTTCAAGAAAAGACACATGTTGAAGCAGAATCGCCATCCCCAGAGAGCTCCACGGCCGCAGTCAGAGCTAGCCTCACAAAGCCACACTGCTGAGTCAAGGAACAATGGCACACCAGATCAACTCCGGGAGCAACAGCAGCCATCTCCTGATGACAGCAGACAAGGTCATTCTGAGGTACATGAGACCAGCAATGTCCTCATCACCACCTCCAGTTCCCTCCCCACCTTCCTCTTCACCACTGGCTGAACCTCCTGACTCTGAGCCTTCATCGTCAGATTTCCACTTATTATTATTGTTATTTACATTAGAAGAGTGGGTAATTATCTGTTCTTGGTGCACATTGTGAACAGTCAACCCATTATCATTGGTGCTACACACCTTTATACAACATCCACCAGGGGTAGTACTGTGTATGTAGGGATTGCTATGGTCTATCCCCATTAAAAACCATATATAAGGTTTTTCATCACTTTCACTTTCAGTTTGCTGCTTACTGGATTTCTGTTAACATAAATATGTAGAAACTAACTGTGATTATAAAATGGTATAAAAGGGGTTAAATTAACAAAAGTCTATTTTGTGAATTGTTCACCTTCCGACACTACTTCTTCCACTGAAAAAGTGTAACTCACTAATGGTAACACATTTAAACACGAAATTTGGTACAGTGATATAGTTACACTGTGGGTATAGTGCATCATCATGTTAAAAAACAATGTAATTCTTGTAAAATAAACAAAAATAGCCTCAGGCCATGTATAATAGTGGAGGCCACACAACCCTATATCTGACTAATAAAAGTCCTGCTAAATGTGAAATTTTGTATGATAATATAGTTTAATACCTCAATGATCAATGTTGTGATAAAATCTCTGTAAACAATGTAAATCTTGTAATAAAACAACAAATAGCCTCAGGCAAGCATTTCTCCCCTAAATGTGGAAATTGGTATGATGGAACGCGACACCTATAAGCCTTTTTATACACAACATGGCCAATGAGTGTTTCTATACATGATACACTGCTCAATGACATACGTGAAATTGTTAAAACCCTGATTTCTCCATCTTCCTCTTAATTCTTCAAACGGCCTAGCAAAAAATTGATACAAGTATTTACCTTGATTTTGGAACTAAACAGCTTCAAATACTTGTGCGCAGTCCCTTTCACAAGCTGAATACCCCTCTTGGACAAGTAAAACTACGATATACTAGCACTTCTGTGTAGTTGAATGCCATTTCCTCATTATTACTCAGGTGCATTTCAGCAAAAAGGGGTGGGGCTCACACACATTCAAAGAGCATTTCAAGTATACAACGAATAATAAGTGTATAAAAACACTTCCATTAAAATGTTGAAGGATTTAGGGATGACAGTGCCAAAAAGTAGAGAAACAAGGGCAAGGAGAAACAAGGTATATATGCAGCAACACAGGGATGAGAGCATACAACAATAATAATAAGAGAATTTAGTGGCTATATAGCACTACGAGCGAGTGTTGAATACGTCCATGCCTCCGAAAACTACGAAGAAAAAAACGGTACCCTCTACGTCTGGGTCTGCGAAGGTTTCCTGCTGCATTTGCTGCCAATCTATTCAGCCTGACAAAGACGAGGCGCTCTTCTGTTCCGGTATCTGTCAACAATGGCTACACCGCTACTGCGCTAGTGTGAGTGAGGATGGCTACAAGTCCGTTAAATCAGGGAACAGTCCGTTCTTCTGTTACTGTTGTTATCGAGTCCATAAGGAGGAACAGTTGTCATTATTGGAGAGCTCTATCCAAGCACTGAAGGCTGAGATTTTGGAGTTGAAGAAATGCTCTTCTGCAGTAGTACCTTCCCCTCCCTCTGAGGATACCTCAAATCTACCTCAACATTTCTCAGCCCCATCTCAGCGAAACTATGCATCTGTTACAGTCTCTAATATGGGTGAGTCAGCTGCACACCTTACTCCTGATACACACCGCACTACAGAATTTCACCACGACAAAAAATTCAATGTTGTTTTGTATGGTGTTGAGGAATGTCCCCCACGTACTTCCAAGGCTGACCGTTTTGAGTCTGACCTTGCCAGTGTAGTCTCAGTTCTATCAACCATTGATAGCAATATTCAGCCGCAGTCAATAAAGGATTGCTATAGGTTAGGCAAATTTTCACCTCAGGAAACCCGTCCTAGACCTATCCTAGTTAGGATGATCAGGATTTCTGATGTATCTAAAATTCTGTCAAAGAAAAGGCTGTTATCTCGTCCTTATTCAATCAAGCCCGATATGTCTCGGGAGCAAAGATTGGTTGAGGCAGTTTTATTGCAAGAAAGATGGCACTTGATACAATCTGGTGTTGCTCGTAATAGAATTAAAATTCGAAATACCCGTCTTTTTGTGAAGAATAAGTTACATGGCCAAGTCATTAATTCTAAATTCCACCGTGAGGGCTCTAATCTCTCTTCTCAGTCAGATACAAGTTATTGTTCTAAGAATATTGCTGATGTAGCATCCATTGTAGTGGCTGAGAGCCATCAGTCTGGGTCTAATGTTCCCACCACGTTAGTTGCTGATCCAAATACATCGTCTGGTAATCTGATGAATTCCAATGCACACCCTTTATCTCCCACTCCTACCTCTACCATTCCTACTACCTCTAATAGTCTGGTTCACTCTGACAGTGATGTCCGCTCTCCTCACCCCCACAGTCTTGACTATCTTCTAATGTCAATGTATGTTTGTTAAACTTGCGTAGTGTTGTTAATAAATTATCAAGTTTCCAGTCATTTGTGTATGCATCTGATTTCAATGTTTTTTGTTTATGTGAGACATGGTTGTCTGATCATATTTTTGACAGTGAAGTCCTTCCCCACGATTTCATTCTCTACCGCAAAGATAGGCCATCACGAGGTGGGGGAGTTTTAATTGCTGTTCATGTTTCCATCCCCAGTTCATTGTTGTCATCCCCTGTATATATCCCTCCAAATTCATGTGAATCTTACCTGCTATCCCTGCTTAATTACCTTTCAGATCTATTGTATTCTCACAGTAAGTGCATTATTGTTGGTGATTTTAATTTTCCTGACATTTGTTGGTCCACACTTTCTGGTACATCTTCATTGTCCAATTACTTCTGTGAATTTATTTTTGATTATAATTTAACCCAGCATGTTATGGAACCTACACATATTATGGGTAATATACTTGATTTAGTTGTAACAAGTCCTAGTGTAAATATTGTTGACCTGTCTATTATTCCTTCTGTACAGTACTTTTCATCTGATCATTTTATTGTCAGTTTTCGTCTCTGTAATAAAATTCCTATTCTATGTAGTAAGCCAAGGTATGTGTTTGATTTTCCTAAAGCTGATCTGGATAGTCTGTGTTCTTATTTCTCTGTTTGTTTTTTGTCTGAGGATATTGAGTTCATTTGGTGTACAATCAAGACTTTTATTTATGATGCTATGCTTTTGTACATTCCTAAGGTTCGTCTGAGATCTCGGCAAGGTCCTAAATGGTCTGACTCCAACATTCGCCATCAACTCAAGTGTCTTCGTACTATGCGAAGAAAATACAAGACTCATCCAACTCCCATAAAGTTGTGTAAGATTAAGTCTTTAGAAGTAGAGTTACAATCAAGTATATCTTCTGCAAAGGCCATCTTTGAATCAAATTTACTTGCATCACTCCAATCCAATGATTCATATAAAATTTTCAGTTACATACGCAGCATTACTGGTCAGAACAATATTCCTATATCTATGCACTTCAATGGTACCAAGGTCATTTCAGATCAACTTTGTTTAACAGGTATTTCCATTCTGTTTTTACACATAGCACATTCTCTCTCCCTTCCATTTGTGATCTTCCTAAACCTCATTCTATCCTGAATGAGATTTCTATTACGGAAGAAGATGTGTTTCAAGCTCTTACATCTCTGGATCCTTCCAAAGCTAGTGGCTGTGATGGCATTGGATCGAAGTTACTGAAGCATTGTGCTTTAGCTCTGTACCAACCACTTCATCACCTATTTTGTTTGAGTTTTTCCCAGGATTATATTCCTGTGGAGTGGCGTACTCATCTCATTAAACCAATTTTTAAATCTGGCAATAGAAACTCAGTCAAGAATTATAGACCTATATCTCTCCTTTGTGTTACATCTAAAGTGTTAGAGAGGATTGTTTACAATCATCTCATTGACTTTGTGAACAGCTCAATTTCTACTAAACAGTTTGGGTTTTTGCACAACCGTTTTACCCTTCAGCAATTGCTCATTTTCTTAAACACTGTTAATCTTTCTCTTAACACAAATTCTCAGACTGATGCAGTTTACCTGGATTTTAAGAAAGCTTTTGATTCTGTAGCTCATAATGAGCTCTTGTTTAAGTTATGGTCCTTTGGCATAACTGGTAACCTTTGGAAGTGGCTTCAAGCGTACCTTACAAACCGTGTTCAATGTGTTTCTGTTAACAATACGGTTTCTGATGTCCTCCCCGTTGTTTCAGGAGTTCCACAAGGCAGTATCTTGGGACCAATCATGTTTTTGGTGTTCGTAAATGATCTTCCAGCTGCTGTCACTTCTTCCCTGGCCTTGTTATTTGCTGATGATGCCAAATGCATTAAATCTATTTGTGAAACATCTGACTGTCTCTCTCTCCAACAGGATCTCAATAACTTAGCCACTTGGAGTACCTCTTGGAACCTCCTTTTTAATGAAGAGAAATGTGCTGTTGTTAGGTTTTACTCAAACAACTCTCCTCTACTCTATAACTACTATCTCAATAGTAAACTTGTTGCAACAAAAAGCACTCATTCTGATTTAGGTGTCGTGGTATCTTCTGATCTGCAGTGGAAGTGTCACTATCTCTCTATTCTCTCTAAGTCCTACAAATGTCTAGGTCTGCTTCGTAGAGTCTTCTCCTCTGCCAGTTGTGTGAGGGCTAAAAAGGTTTTGTACCTATCTCTTGTTCGGTCTAAGTTGCTCTACTGTTCTCCTATCTGGCGTCCACACCTATTAACCGATATTAGAGCTCTCGAGAATGTGCAGAGAAGGGCTACTAAATTCATTCTTAACGATTTCCTCTCAAACTACCGTTTTCGTCTTGTTAATTTAAATCTCCTTCCACTCATGATGATTTTTGAATTAAACGATATCATCTTCTTCATTAAGTGTCTTAAGAAGCCAACTGAATATTTTGATATACTCAATTACGTTACCTTCTGTTCTAGCCGTACCCAATCATCTACCTATTTCAAATTGAGGCATTCCTTAACTAAGAAAAACAGTGTTCGTCACTTCTATTTCAATCGGTTACCTCGTCTTTGGAATTCTCTCCCCTATATTGATGTTGATCAATCAATTGCAGTGATCAAGATGAAACTAAAGAACTTTTTCTGGTGTCATTTTATTAAGAATTTCAACCCTGATAATGCGTGTTCGTTTCATTATGTATGTCCTTGTGCTAAGTGTTCATTGCTCCCTGTTTCCTACCATTTTAACACCTCTATTCTCTAAACTTGTGTATATGTTAGTATGTAACATTATATTTGGGCTGTTGGCTAAAAGCTCTCAGACCCTCAGTGCAGTCTCCATTTTTTTTCTTCCTTGTTACTTCTCTTATATATATTTGTCTGTACTGTAAAGCAATAATAATAATAATAATAATATGTGTAACCCGAAACTAAGTATATATGTAGCAACACAGGGAATGAGGGCATGCAGCAATAATAACGTGCAACCCTCCCTACATCCTTAGTTTTTGGGTTACGCATGTTATTATTGTTGCATGTGGAAGCTCACATGATCTTAATTAATAATGCTTTTATACATTTAGTATTTGTTCTTCCTTCTTTTGCAGTCTTCCATGACAGGAACTCTTCCCAGTTGGCAAATTCCAGGGACTGCATTTCAGCAGGTATAAATGTATTATGCATAAGGTTTTGATATTGCTTATACCAATTTGATCACAATGACAGGCTTCACAGTGCTGCAGCAGGTCTTTCAAGAAGTCATCCAGTAAAGGGGTACTGAAATCATAGTGCACACTTCAGGCCTTGTTGAAAGTTCTGATATTCATTCAGAATGTTGAACCTTGAACACAACACCAAAACTGAAATTTCCTTTTGCAAAAATCAACAGTATAGGGGTAAGTTTCCTCTACTATTTCCTCGGTATTAGGACAGTCAGATCTATACGTAATACTTTCCTTGACATTTCCTCACACAACCTGCACATTTCCTTAAATCAGGAAATTTGGATTTTCTTCCAGTGTCGAGTACCTTCCTTGAAATCTTCTATGAGTTTTTTTCAGTTTTTGATAGGATTTTTTCAACTGCTGATATGATGATATGCTGTAATCAATTTTTGGTGTGTCTTCAGAAGTATTCTTGTGTGCTACTCTCAATGTGTTTCTCCATATCTTAACGTATCTTGTCAGTACAGCCAGTATACCCTTGAATGACAGTCAAGAGGTTCCAGAGGACAAATATTCTAGTGTGCCTTCATGTCTCTCCTTTTGATGTTTGTCTCACCACATTTAGCATCAAATTGACATAGTCTAATATTTGAGAGTTTCAAGAGGTCAAATACCATGGTGTGCTTTAATGTCCCTACAGTAAAATTTAATGTCTAAACTGGCATTCTATCATCTCACTTATCATAGTGGGAAAAATGTACTTACTTTTTAGGGTTTTCCACAAAATAATCAAGTGATCCTTCAGTATCCCAATGTCAAATGTACTCTTGTGGCCACAATATTCACATGTATAAGGATGTTATTAGCTTGTACTCATTCTTCTAGTGATTGGTAAGATGTCTTCGTTCCAGCAAGCGACTCCCCACACACCCTGTACCTTTATTACCACAAATTACTATCACCCACAGCCCTGTCTGACTTTAGGTGATCACATAATCTTCTAAAATGCCCATCTCTCCTACCCAGTCACACCCCTGCATGGTATTAATACAGCAAATACAGAGCTCAAACTCTTGCTCTATATCTGTGTGGCTCAAATTACACCAGAACCTTTTCACATTACATGTGACATCCAAACCTGCTGTTAAAAGTCACTATAATGCATTCCTCTTTTGTGTAAGCTTGCCACTGAAGAGGATCACAGTTGAAGTGGTTGGCAGATATATTTCATTAATTTCCGTTAGTGCACAATATGTCTTCTCCTAGCCAACCAAGAGTTTTGCAGCATATATAGTAGTATATGTATATGCAAATTCCCTGACTTTTTCAGTGTGTGGACCACATTGTATCACCTTGGTATTTGGTACATGTGTGCATGTGGATAGTTTAGTATGCAGGATTCAACCCATCCAGCTGAGCTGCCTCAGTGGCTTATTAGTTGGTAAGAGCATTGCCTAGAAAGTGGATGGTCGTGGGTTTGAATCCCACCCAAGGCAGCCAATTTTTCTTTGAAAAGTGACTGTTTTGGGCAAGTTGTGTTGTGTTGCTTTGCCTTTCTGTTGATTTATTTGGTTGTGCATTGCACAACACAAGCACATCTGATTGTCCATGTAGGCAAGTGCCTGGATTTATTTGGTTGTGCATTGCACAACACAAGCACATGCCTCAGATATTATATTACACCTAGCTACATCTTCTATATACAACACCATGCCTGGATTTATTTGGTTGTGCATTGCATGTAGGTGTAATATAATATCTGAGGCATGTGCTCGTGTTGTGCCATGGTGTTGTATATAGAAGATGTAGGTGTACAGTAATATAATATCTGAGGCATGTGCTCATGTTGTGCAATGCACAACCAAATAAATCCAGGCAGCATCAATACATGTGTGTATCCAGGTATGTCAGAATACCAGAATTGGTCTAATCTGCCAATACAGTTTTCTACCAATTGTGGTCAAAAAATCACATTACTTATAGGCTACTGAGATTTGCACTTTTGGACCAGATATAGATATGGTCTATTTTTCAGATCTATAGTTATAGGCTACTGTTGGACCAGATAATATGGTCTATTTTTCAATCACAATACTTATAGGCTACTGAGATAGCACTTATGTATATGGTCTATTTTTCAATCACAGTACTTATAGGCTGCTGAGATAGGACTTTTGGACCAGATATGATGGCCTATTTTCAATACATATAGCTACTTATAGACTACCGACATTAGCACTTTTGGACCAAATATGCATTTGCATTACTTATAGGCTACTGAGATTAGCACTTTTCGACAGATATGTCTATTGGCCTACTTCCCTACCTGATAATATTTTGGTCAGAGCTTTATTAGGCACATGAAAGCTAAAGTTTAGCTTTCATCTGTCCTCTCAATGCTTCCTTTCAGTAAAAAAAAGCCTAGCAGCAGTGTGATTAGCTGCTGAGGGCATTAAGCAAGGCTGGAAAGTCATTTTGTGGCATGGGCGAGCGGAAGAGGGAAGGCCGGCTACGCTTGCGCGCGTAGCGCGCGGGCACCCCGGACCCACGCGGGTACACGAGCAGTTCAGTTTATACGCGGTAGGGGTCTGTCGGTCCTATAGAACCACGCCAGCTAACGACTAAGTGGGCTCGCTTCGGCAGCCCAATTATAGGATCCGGGGAAAAGTCAAATGGAGTAGTGTGGACAACAGTAGCGACCGCAAACGTGAACGGAGCTTTTATGGGTAGGGAACTCAAGGGAAGGGGGGCTTCCACTCGAACAGACTTGTGTACATGGGTGTAATATTGCATTGCAGGTGTGGCCGCGTACAATTGGAACTCATATATGAAGAATGTGAAAAACCCCGCTCAATGGCCTTTCCTGCTGCGCGTGCGTAATCAGGGAATGTTCTGAAAACCGTGCTCGTGGTTAACGGTTTAATACGGACAACGACCGATGCTACTATATAGTATCGCATGAAACGGCCCGTCGGCGCTGCGCTAGCGTGACAATTAATGAGCCACCGTAGATAAAAAGTCACCCAAGCCCATCTGCACTCATTATTTGTGCATTTATACTCGCGGCCATGGAAGGAACAGGATCTGGACAACGTTTTCGTCTTTTTACCATATTCCCCCGCATTGGAGCGATTGTTAGAACCTGCTGCAAGCAATTGGTATAGTCAGTTGTTAAGGGCGTTAATTATTTCTATATACAGGTATTGGCAGTGATCCTCCTCATTGTGTCTGCAGCAACTATCGGAATTATTAACAACAATGATTTCCTTCACGATTTTCGAGAATTCGCTAACGATCATAGTAAGTATTGCTACTATACATGCTGAGATGCAATTGTATACTGTATATGCCGTTTGTGCTATAATGCGTCAAAATGTGTGCATCAAATACCTAGTAAGTAAAAAGCGCTGTTGTTGAAAGAGGGGCGCATCAACAAGCACGATCGAGACTGATTCGAGAGTGCTGGTTTATAGCAAAATAATGAAGTGTTCCACTCAAACTCTGATCAGCGGCATGGATTTCATGAGGATAGTGCCAGTGCTTTTTTGCAGTTTGGCTACATATACAATTAGGTATAGGCCGTCCCTCGCGACAGCATTATCTAAACCGGTGGCACCGCCACGTACTGTTACTGTAAATCTTGATAGCTAGCGGAGCGAGCCTACCTATAAATAGTCGTTCCAACTACTAGGTCAATTTCACACATACCAGTAAAAATGTTTTGCGTGCACACGACAGGTTAGCTCACTATATATATGCTCACCAAAATGCACTGCATTCACTTACTGTATATCTCTTACAGGAGATCTTTTAACTGACGATGCGGAGGATCTTCTAAACCTCATCGATCGATCTCTGGGTGCTGCAGGCTGGCTTATTGTGATGAGTGTTGGTATTATAATTGCTGAGATAGTTTTCACTGTCGTTTCAATAGTTCTAGTAAATATTCAGCCAACAGTGAAACTCGTTTTTGGCATTATTGTAAGTTCTGACCAATAAATACAGATGACTTCTGCTATTATAGTATTGTCTATGCATTGCCTATAACCTAAAATGACCTTGTGTTTCACTGGCAGGAGATATTGTTCAGTGGTGCTGTGATACTCTCTTACTTTGCCACTGGTATTGCATGTGCTGTATATGCAAGTCAGTGGGGAGAAAAACCTGCTGTATGTGAGAGTGTTGATGATGCTTCTGAAGATGATGATGATACATGTGACAGTGTTCCACTTAGTGCAACAAATGCTCTGCAAGCAGTATGTATATCCAGTATAGGTTCAGAATTTTCTCTTCTATACCTTCCTTTTTGTGTCAACTTTTATATAGGTATTTTGTTTCATTCAACTGGGGGTATTTGGACTCATAGCTGTTTTGACAGTTCTCAACATTTTGAAGAGCAGGAGACAGACACCTTGACCTCACTATAGTATTCTGATATTGAAACTGAATTCTCTGTAATATAATACCTTAGAATTTACCACTAGATTTATTCCTAATAGGCCTTGGAACTACTAGTAATTAGTGTGTGCCTTCATGGCAGAATTGTGATTAGTACTTTTTCCCTGAGAAAATTGGTTTTCAAGAGAAAATGAAGTTTGTATAGTAATGCAGATGTGCCATAAATAACGGACATATTGAGGATGTGGTGACAGGTCCTTTTTAGAGCCATAGAGGCAACTGCCTCCTCTGATCTGACACTGATATCACCTTAGCTCTATGGAGCAAGCTATAGAGTTAGCACTGCAGACACTTACCTAATATATAACAGGAGTAAAAACATTAAGTTGTATATAGGAATGGCAGTGCCAATAATTAGACAAACAAGGACTGTATATATGCAGGGGATGATGGCATACAAAGTCATGTATTATAATTTTTGGCATTGCCTGTTTCACTGGTTTTCCATTGTATGTACCTACATCAATGTATATGTGTAACCTGTTATTACCCGCGTGTTCCGAGCTCAACTACTCAGGCGCGATGAATTCAATGAGACTACATTCTCGTTCGAGAAAGGCCCTACGACGATTCTGTTGGCTAAGAATCATGCACAGGAGAGAAGGGAATCGTTTTTTGCCTAAACAAAGGTGAGCGCGTTTGTCAATTTTGAGGTAGATCTAGACAGTTTGAAGAAATCGGTGATTTAGTGTCCATAGTGTTCTACAATTGCTGCGTTCGGGAGTTATGGGCCGTTCGGGAGTTATGAGCCGTTGTACTTGTTAAATGGTGCCAGGTACATAAAGAGTCTACCGATTCTTAAATGGTACATACACTAGCACTGCTATTATTTTGCTAGTAATCAGCTTACTGGACGGGCAACGTACGCCTCCATCGTATATTGCCGGCCACGCCCATGATTTGTTCACTAGCTATAGCCGCAGCATCATTCACTGCGCGCGCGCGTTATCTCCCCATACACGACATGCGGTTTTGCCTACTCATTTAGTGTTTTTAGTGATATACTCACATTTAAATTAGTTACTTTGTACACAGAGAAACCATATATAGGTCTCTGGCACCTGACTTCTCATGTGAGAGCACGTAAAGCCAATTTTGTCATAATAACAAATACTGCTTGTTTCATGAGTTTTATGCTATACATGCATCAGTTCATCATGTGAAACTACAACATTGTACTCCCTAGAAAATGACTATTCCTTACATGTGTGAGTGTTGATAGAGTATTCCACAATGTCTCTACGCATATGACTGTTGATACTCTTTCAGCATGCAGTACATATATGTGTCTAGTTAACAGTCACTTGCATAGAATGATGAAGTACTATGTCAACAGTCACACATAGAGATATAGTTTATCTAGTTTGTTTTAAACTTTAGTATCCACAGCTCCCAACTTGCCTTAAGTATTTCAGCTAGCTACTATTCTAGTAGTTTAAGTAATCTGTAAGATTCACACACATAAATTAGAACTGCTATGTGTAGTTGAACCATTCAGACAGCGTTGTCTCTCTGTCTGTCTATCTGTGTGTAATGTATGTTTGTGCTACATCAACTGTATACTACTATAGCTATATCCCTGAGTGTTGAGAGTACTTATCATCATTTCTACACATGTGACTGTTAACTTGACACATATGTACACTGCATGCTGAAAGAGTATGTAATCCCTGGGCCAATAGTCAGATGAGGCATTGTGGAATAGTGGACTGTTCTATCAATATATTATATATATACCGTGACTAAAGGGTGGACTCAATATAGTGGGATGATTTCAAAGTGGGGCATATGCCCATGGTGCCCCTGTTTCCACCGCCTATGTGATGTATGTATGGGATGAACAACTCATAAAAACAAAAAATGTTGCTATTATGACAAAATTGATTTTACAGTGAGTCTTGTTAGCATGCACTGACTGTCTTCAAAATTAGTTTAATTTACTCTTGTATAACCTATAGCTACTTGTATAATGGATGTTAGAAATCATTGTATGTCATTTTATAATCTGTAATAATGAACACTATTTGTGCACTTAGACTATTTCTCTGCATTGCAAAAACACTTACGCACCAGAGTTGGTAGTACACCCTTCGACTCCCCCTCCCTAATATTGCTATATAGCTGCATGAGTAGTGGATATACCACACATATAGATCTACAATGGCATGGGGAAGTCCACTGCATGCTTGCCTATCGAACTTACTACATGCATAGAAAAACATGAGTGAGTACGTACCAAGCCCACCCTATTACAGCTTCTATAGCTACTCATATTGTGAGTGTAGGGGGTTGTGTGTTTATATATAAGTCAGCATACCCACATGCACAATGTAAACACTACCAGTTGGCTTGTCACACCCAAGTTTGATGCGTAATTCCTATCTTTAGCAAATTACCTTCACTTTGTACCAAAGAGCTTCTTTTCCCTATCTGCAGTACCTTTGACCATCAGCTGCAGAATCATTGCAGGCTGTTTTCTGGATGAGTAAAGCTACAATATAATACTAGCACTTCCATGTATGTAGCAATCCCTACATACACGGCACTTCTTCCATACTCTCTATATAGTGTTTTGCTTTGCTTCTGTGTTGTTGCTGTTCATGTGCCAAATCAATATCTCTATAACTAGGTGGGTTTGCTCCAACTAAAGCATTCCTTTATTAATCCAATCCCTACATGCTGTATGATGCATAGAATGCAAATATATTCATGGGCTTTAAGATCCTTACATAATTGCAAATTTAAAACGAACCCAGCACATACTATGCATAGCCAACTATTCCTTCTATACTATGACAACATATACAAGCATAAAAAACATTTCATTAAAATGTTGAAGGATGTAGGGATGGTAGTGCCAAAAATTAGGGGAACAAGATTGTAATGACTAGAGTGGTGCACAGTAAACAGCTGGTAATGATATGACCATATATACACATGCAACTTATGTATGAGGGAAAAACCACATGGAAATTATACAGCATAGGATATAGTTCGGAGTTCAGAGTTACACGCTACCACAAAGATGAATTGTAATTCATGTACGCAGACAAGGAATAATTGCATGCAACAATAACAACATGCGTAACCCCACAGAATAAAATGTAGGGAGGGGTTACGCATGTTGTTATTGTTGCATGCAATTATTCCTTGTCTGCGTACATGAATTACAATTCATCTTTGTGGTAGCGTGTAACTCTGAACTCCGAACTATATCCTATGCTGTATAATTTCCATGTGGTTTTTCCCTCATACATAAGTTGCATGTGTATATATGGTCATATCATTACCAGCTGTTCACTGTGCACCACTCTCGTCATTACAATCTTGTTCCCCTAATTTTTGGCACTACCATCCCTACATCCTTCAACATTTTAATGAAATGTTTTTTATGCTTGTTTCACTAGTTTTTCATGGGTACCTCTAGCAGTGTCCATATCTGCTTCTTTGTGCTTTACCATCCCTACTTGATCATACATTCTACTTGTTACTATGTCATTATTTTAGATTAGAACTGAGAAGAAGGTACAACATACTGCTATGATTGTGAGGAGACATTATTGTACATGAGGACATAGACAGTGTAATCAGTAATAGGACTTGACAAATGAAGTGTAGAAGTACGAAGGCCATATACAACAAAAATTACAAAATACAACATGGTCAGATTATAGGAAATAAGGATATGACATGAAGAATTATTGATGAGATGTCAGCTGGAAATACATGTGGTTTTCAATGAGGAAGGATGTACATGCAGTTCTTATGAGAAATATGCAGTGTACAATAGTATGGATATATCCAAATACAGTGACAAAATTTAGGGAAGTGCAACTACTTGCACCCCCAGGGGAAAAACCTGAAATAAAAAACCATCAAGGGAAAAAACCTCAGGAAAAACCCAAACAAAACATGTTGTGAAAAAATGTTCTTGTTGAGGTTTAGTATACTGGAACAGAGTCATCTTAGAAACTGTAAATATAATTATCTAGAATAGTGGTCAGGTAGAACAACACAACTTTTCAGCTTCTCAGCCTTCTTCAGGCGTGAAATGAAGTAGTGGTGATAGGAGGATGGCAACAAACAATAGAGCAGTGAAATGTGAAATTACAGATGTGGCATGTAGGGAAAAATGAGACGGGAAAAATTAAATAGAAAAGAGTGAAGCAATTTAAGGATCCAAGTTCAGACCTGCTGGATGTAAAGTTGGATCCAAATTGGGAATGAGGGACGTATCCCTACTGATCCTGTCTGCACGGTGGATCTGTTGATCTACAAAAGTATGTTATAGCCACGGCAAATTAGATGATCATGTTGTTGGGACTTTCGTTTGATAAAGTCATCATCCAACGAGCATATACGGTGCAGTTGAAGAGCTTGGCTAAATTGGAATGGATACTTCACAATGTTTAGGATGGCAGCTTTTAGAGATAGAGTCAGACAGAGAAAGATCTGCATGGGTTAAGAGGGCAAGTGGGAAGTATTAGAGGAAGGTGTGCACAAACAGAAGTAGTGTATATACCAGACGTACATGCCTACACACAGATACCCATAAGTCAGACAGCACAGCTTACATTGTACATACATATATAACTAGATGAATGCTTGTAGCATTTTGGGTGAGCAGAGTGAGCTCACTTAGCCATAAGCTGAGTGTTGTGTTCATGTGCATGACAACAAAATACTGACACTAAAAGGGTATTTGGTGAAATGCCATATATACACACATATATAGAAATGTTTCAAGTGGTACAACCAGGCATACTTGCTCTGCTCACCCGGTGACTAGTACTTTATCTCACCTGATACGTTGTCAGATTTATGGCTCAGACTACTGAATGCAGGGGGGGAGAGGTAAAATGGATGACCACGATCTGGGAAGGTAGAAGATGAAGGGAAGTCTGGGGGGAAGGGGAAGGATCAAAATCAGAACACACATTTTTTGATGGAGAGTTGTCACAGCTACAAGGCTTAGTGCATAAGGTACACCACAACTATTTCATTAAGTACAGACTCTAAGGTTAATAACAACTTACTGTATTGCAGCCAGTTGTACACATAGAGGGAGGTTAAGTGTGATTGTTTTTTTTGACCTGTAGCTGCATTATCCATAGTGGATGTGATAGCTACATGTAAGTGACACCTGCACATTGTAGTATGAAGTGATGTACACTCTGACAAGTCATTGTTAACTGCATGATATGAGTATGCAGTTTGTCAGTGAGTGACTCGTCCAACCCCAAGTGTGCAAACAGTGACACATCTGCAGCTGCACTATCCAGGGGATATGCTATAGCTACTTCACATGACAAATGTCATGTAGTTGGCCTGGCAATAGAGTTACTCAGGCTATGGTCATGTTCTCAATCACAAATTCCACATGAATTACAGTTTGTGGATATTTCTTTCCTGGTCAGGGAAAATACTGGTGTTGAAATATGGTGCTACAACACACAATGAATTTGGGTTACCATGAATGAAGTGTTCATTAATTCATGCTTGATATATGCTATGGATTTACAATTTCCACCAATGTAGCCTTAGCTCCACAGAGCAACCTGTACTTGTATACAGGTACAGGTACACTTACATGTACTTTCACATATTGTAGGCAGACAATGGATGGGGAATCAAAGCCATAACAAGTTGCTGTCTGTAGTCCATTAGGGAGTACTTAGGATTGTCTTACATTTTATAGCACACTTGGGGTTGGTCTAATTGGCTCCCCCCACCCACATGTTTCACAATGACTGATAGCTCAGTCCACTTGCATGCATCTGTGACACACTTCAGCTCATGAGGTGTGTCAATATCTATCCAGACTTTCGTACTGAGCACACCACCTCAAAATGGTTATATATGTGTACCAGGTACATAGACATTTGTTGTACATCATCACTCAGGGTTCTGTCTAAGTCATGGGGGGCATATCTCTGCCAAGTACTGTATTGTACACTGTATGATACAACGGGGGTTTGTAATAGGTGGGCTAGGGTAAGCATTTCAATATCGGTACCCCAGGCAAATTCGTTGTCCATACTATTATGTGTGATGTATTCTTGAATACTAGAGTAGCCCCAGATATGATGGTCTAGTATTAAATGGGCAATGTCTATCATGTGCTCTAAAATAGCAGTACGAATAGCCATGTGTTGGTCCTCAGATCCAGTTATTATGTATGCCAAGGATCTGAATAGGCAGTTGCCATCTGCCGTGATATGTTTCACTGTGCGCATGTCAGGAGGTGTTAGACTGACATTGGGACCTCCTGGTCGCACTCTGTTCTTGCCATGGAACTGAAGTCCCATCCTGGCACAAACATTCTGCTGCCACTGTTCACTGACTGGATGGAATTTCAGTGGACTGACTCCAGGCTCACTATCTCTACCACAACGCATTCTCTTGGCAGGCTTTACACCTTCAACTGAATTTTCCCTTTTTCTTTTAGTGCTAGAGGATGCATGTGGGTCTTGTTTTATTCTCTTTGGTCTAGGGCAATTATGTTCTGTAGTACCAGTAAGTGTATGCTTACTTGCCCTAGATGGAATGCCATACAATGGGAGATCCTGTCTGAAGGTTTGCCTTAATCTGTTAACTTCCTTTAGACAGGTTACACTAACCAAAAGTGACTTCGGACTGAATGCCGATAGGTACAGTCCAGAAAGGGATCGAACTCTAGACAGTGCTACATAGGCCATTCCAGCACTAAACACTTCATCAGACAGGTCTACAATAGCACAGTCTAGTGACAATCCCTGGCATTTATGAATAGTGACAGCATAAGCTAGAATTAGTGGAAACTGTTTTCTGTACACATAGAAATTCTTCATGACCATGAACCTACTTTTGACCATTTCTACCTTGTAAGGGTCATTCATATGGTCAAACTGAACAGTTACATGGTCAAATGTAATGGACAGAACAGTACCAAGAGCACCATTGACCAGTCCGGCCTTAGTGTCAATGTTGCGACGCAACATGACTCGTGCACCTACTGCCAGTGAAAGCTTGGCTTCTAGCCCAGCTGTCATATTACAGTCACTATTTAGTTTTTCTAATTGCTCAGCTGCTTTTTTAGTCCACTTACGGGAAGTTACAGTTTGATCAACTTCATCAGTACACAGGAGTTCATGTACTTTGGAAGTTAATTGTCTGAGCATTTCATAATTGAAATCATCACATGCTTTCCTTGTTGGAAAGAGGCACACAGGGGTTTGACCAGACTCCTGAAGCTCACTAAATTTGTCTGATATTGGAACCTCTATGACTCTTTTTTTCAGAGTACAAAGAGTTTCATCTGTTGGACAACCTCGTCTCACACAGTCCAATAATAATGAAAACTCTTTATCTTTTTTCTGTCGTTCATTAATTGTTAGTTCATCATATACGACAGAGTCTTTCCAAATGTTAACAGCTGTTGCACAGCCTAATTGGAAGAGAAGGGATTTAGTGGCAATCCTCTCAAAGACAGGACTGCCACCAACAGGCTGCAGCTGAAGAAGGTCACCTACAAATAACATGTTTCGTGATCCAAACCATTCGTCCCCACCAAACAATTCTTCCAGTCTCAAGTGCATGTATGCTAAATTGAGACTGGAGACCATAGATATCTCATCTATGATAAATAGCTTCACATTACGAAGTGTGGTTTTCATAACCTTTTGAGATTGTTTTGGGCAGGGACCAGTAGGTAGCAGCTTTACCTGAATGCTCAATAGGCAGTTGGAAAAGCCTGTGAATGGTAATGCCACCTACATTGAAAGCAGCCAAACCAGTTGGTGCTGCAATTGCACACAGTAAACGATCTAATGACCAAATGCTGGCAACTAAAGCTCTGATTGTCTCAATCAGAAATGACTTACCTGTGCCCCCTACACCACTGATAAACATGCGAAGTGGTTTGAGGTCACATGAGCATTCGTTAGCTTCATGACACTTCTGGTGAAGGAGGTGAGCCTTGACATTGTCAAAGATACGTTTCTGATCACCATTCAACATGGCCACCCTATCGTCTAAGCTCAGTTCACTAAATGAAGAGGCATTGATGTCTACTACATCATTCATGGCCGTTCTGGCCTCACCAATCAACTGAGGATCATCATCATCTTTATCTACCTTCTCCTCCTGACCCTCAGCCTGTCTGGCCTCATTAATCTGCCTAACATTAGACTGAGCTGCTAACATTGCTTCTAATTTGGCATGGTAACTACAGCTTTTGTTGCTCATTAGCCTGTGGAATGTTGCTTCTGCAGTTTCATTCTCCAAAAGCAAACCACTCTCATCTCTGAATGGAGAGAAAAGCAAAACTAGGGAGTAGTAATAGTCCTCCCTTTGGTTCTCATTCTCTGGATCAAAGAGTTTGTGATTAGGAAGCTTAGGTTTAGTAAGCTTCTTGTAGATCCTCCTTCCCTGTCTATCTCTACCTTGCCAATCGTAGTTGGCCACAAAATCATAGAGACAGACATCTTCCAGTTCCTGAGGTCTCTGAGGATAGAAATTGTCAATAAGGTTATCTTCAAAGATATCCTCATTATCTGGATTGTGTTCAGCAATCTCTTTCAATTGCTTGTGATCCTTTAATCTACGGCTTCTCTTATGAGGCATGGAGACATCTATCCACTTGACAGTGTCAGACTTCTCACTGAGGTGATCTCCAAGTAACAGATCACTTGCCTCATACAGACCACACTCTCGAAACCGTAAACTTCTAATACCAAAGCTCCAGAGGCGGCTGTAAATGCTTTTGTTCTCACCAACCTCTTGCCAGATCTCTTGCATGCTACTTTTTTCAGCTTTGGTAACATACCCACTGACATAGTGGGCTAGAGCTAGTGATGACTCTGCTACAAACTGGATATCTATGTTAGCTTTCCAGAGCAGTAGCAGGAGAGGGTTGTAGTCATTGACCCTGACCTCTGAATCTGTACGTATCAATTGGTATATTTTGCTCTTTGACTTCAAGCTCTCTTGTACAGGATTCAGTTTTGCACTGTCACAAACTGGGCGAGGAAACCCGAAGCGGCACCTGGTAATGAAAGTGTTCTTCCCACACTTTCTCCTCCTTTTGCAATAGGCACTACATTTATGTAGCTGGTACCTAGTGACTAGCTGGTACAATTCAGGACTGGAATTTTTGTCAGGAATATGACAGGTTATCCTTTCCTGAATCCAAGTTAGTATTTTGTCAGGGTCATCTTTACCAATGACTGGGGCATCTCTTATCCACACTAGCACATGATAATGAGGTGCCCCACGAGCTTGGTACTCCTTTTTCCAGTAGAAGTGATCAACTTTCCCAAGTACCTCACCATTCACTAAAACTTTGCGAAAGAAAGCATGAAACTTCAAGGAGAACTTTCTGGAAACTGAGATTGGATCCTCAGTGCAAAGCTTACCAATGTTGTAGTGGGAAGAGACATTGTTTACTCTCCTGAGGTACTCTGTGATATCAGGACTCTCATATTCAGCACAACTGAATGTGAGGAAGAGAGTCGGTGAACCCCACTCACGTATCATGCACTTCAACTCACTGTTGCGAATGAACCAGTACTGCTTTGTACCACGTACTGATTGAAGCATAGTGCACAAATTTGCCTCAAGGCATTCATCAGAAGCTTCTATGCTGTCCAACAGCTTGCTAACTGACATTGCCCGTCTCCTACTACTCTTCAGCAGATTGTACACACCTGCCGAGAGCTCTCTCATTTCCTTCTGCCACAGCAGGTAGAATACATACTGGGCATCTTTACGAAACCTTGAATCTTTGTTCAGCAATCTCGACTTAATGTATTCACTATGAGAGAGCTTCTCTTGTCGAGGATGAAACTTACCAAACTTTCCAGTGGGAAAAAGAACTGGAAAGCACATGATATCAAGATACTGCTGCCTATTGTCTATTGGATCTTCTCTGACACTGAGCAGTTTGTATTGCTCTATATCAGAAGTAGGTGACAGCTTGTTATCTAGGTTTCTGATTGTATAAGCCTGAAATGAAGCTACATCATCTTTGGTAGCCTTTTCAAGCATTCTAGTAGTAGCTGTGTTTGAAACTTCAATTATGTGCTTGGTTGTCTCATCGATTGATTCATTTTTCACATCTCTATACAGCCAGTTACACAACTTCAGTGTGCTTATGGCTTTTTTTACACAGTTTACATCAACCAAGCTACGCCACACAACTTTACTTTTTGTTGGCCTACCATTGACAATAATATACAACTCAGGATTAGGTAGGGCACCACCACATTGCCCTACCTGATCCAGAGTTTCAAGTGTCTTGTTCAATGGAAGTGGAAGAAAAAACACTGTGCCTTTACAGGCTTTTAGGGAATTGTAGATGGGCACTTTAGCAGTGTATGTACCCAATCTAATAATTGTTTGGTAGCACTTGGCCCGTTGGATGAGTTGTCTACTCAGTGGGTCAAGTGCTACCAGCTCTGGTGGGACTGGAACAGTTTGCAACCCATTCAGGACACACCGTGGTGGCAATCTGTCCCTTTTTATCAACGGTTTACAATAATTACACATATACAAAATTTGCTCCTCGGCATCTGGGATTTGTTGTAAAATGAAGCTCTTCAACCTCGGCCACACAGCATTGCTAAGATTGTCATTGAGCTTAACAACTGTTACTGACTTCCTCTGATGCAGACGCTCACAGCTACAGCAAATGTATTCAGGGAAGTCATTAATTTCTTTTTCTAGCTCATCTATTAGGCCAGCATGAGTAATGAGAAGATGTGTTTCCAAGTTAGGATGCCTAAGGGCTGAATCTGCACATTTTGTATCTGTACTCTGCTCATAGCTTGAGCTTACATCATTGCTCAGCAAAGCATCTAGCTTGTCTACATTTGTGGTCTGCATTAGTCTCTGGTAGCTGCCAGAACACAGTGCCTTATCAATTTCAAACACACACATGTGGCTTCTGATAGCACTGTGTACATCATGCAGAAACTGCCTCAACACAGGGAAATGTGTAGCAGCGGCCCTTAGTACTCTGAGTTTACTTTGGCAACCACCACTACTACTGGAACAAACCAATGGGTGGCCTTTAAGGCCCACAGAGGAAAATTCAATTACTTTACAATAGTGACCATTAGGACAACCACTATCACATTCATCTAAGGCATGCCTGACGTCTTGTAGTGGCTTTTCAAACGCTGCCTTTAAGGTCAGAATAGTATCAACCTCTGCATCAGTAATAGGTTTACACTCACTACAACACTCCCATTTGGTTCTCTGTGCACCTTCTTTGTCATTATCAGTGTGGAGGTCGTTAGCTACAACACACTGGCCATCCTCATTAATAGGCATGGGAATGTCTCTCTTTACATGCTGGTAAGAAGAGTCATAGAAATATGGCTCTGAGGCCATAGTGTGATACCCTTTACCGAAGTCCTCCCTTTGAGTAATCTGGAGGGACTTAATGGATCTAATACTCTTCAACAAAAGTCCAGCATGCTCTTTACGAATTTGCAAGGCTTTGTTTAGCAGCCTCCTGGCTGCTAATCTACACACAGTTCTCTGTAAAACCCTGGGCATTCGTTTTGCTACAGATTCATGTAGCTTCTTAAATGCCTTTGTCAACTGAGACTTGGCTTCAAAGTCATGTGACAAATGGGTCTGTAGCTCTCTTAAATACATCTCTTTTTCACAAGGCTTTGGTTGGAACAAGATGTATCTGGGCTTTTGTTGCGACAGGAAGTATCTGGCTCTTCTAGCTATGCGTCTGTCATCCCTGTGACAGCCATAGTATTTTCTAAATGACATTATCCTAGCACAGCGCTTCCTGGCAAAATTAGCACGAGAGAGAGCCTTCTTCCTATGAGGATGTGCATGATAATGAGCCTTAGATGCTGCCCTCTTCTTTTCAGGCTTTGCCCGATATTGAGCTCTACTGGCTGTTTTCTTTTTTTCAGGGTCAGCTCTATAGGCAGCTCGAGTGGCTCTCTTCAGCCTTTCAGCATTACGAGCATAGTAACTTCTGTTGTACTCTGTGGTTGGATTCTGTACCTTTTCTCTATGCTCGTTATAGTACTGTTTACGGTAAGCCTTCCGTTTTTGTTTCAAAGAAGGCATCATACATACATGTAGATCTGCGTATGCACGTAGACAGAGGCCAAGTACATGTAATATAAAGTATAAAACTTAGCTCTCCAAAATGTCTCCACTGACACCCGGGATGTACACGGCTGAGAATTTTCTGCGCCTGACAGTCTGATTCAAAGACGGAGCTGCAAACACACACATAAAAATGACGCGAACTGTCTAGGTTATTATAATAAAACTGCATGCAAAAACGTACCTTCCAAAACAGAGAGCGACGCTTGTTGAAGGGAGGCGCTGATAGCCCAGACACTAGGCAGCAAATATGGCGCCGCAATCGGCAAAGGAGAGAGAGAGAAAGTCGAAATAGCAGGAAACGTAGACAGGTGCCGCGATCGGCGAAGGAGAGAGAGAAGTCGATATAACGGGAAAAGTAGATAGTTAGTAGGTGCCCAAATCGGCAAAGGAACGCAGTTTAGTAGTCGATCTATAGCAAAAAGTAGCAGCGCGGGGTAGAACGCAACAACACCGCACAAAAGCGGCAAGGAGCGCAAGCATTCTTATACACAGTCTTACGACATGAACACACCCCAAAAATTCAATAATAAACAGTCGTTGCCCTGGTTATGTTATCATTAAAGAAGTACCACGATTACTAGTGTTAAATCTGAGGTAGACCATATGGGTAGACATAGAGAGTGTATTGTGACTCTCAGATAAGAGATGTAGAGAGGGGAGTTAGATCTACGTATGTTACGCATGTTAGATCTACTCATTGCTGCATGGATGCTTCCTTGTTCTACACCTCCATCCCTACAATTTTTAAAGAAAAATGTTTTACACTTCAGTGTTTCACTGTTCTGCTATACACCTATATATATGGTTTGTGTTCTCACGAGCCCCACCCCTTCTACTCCTGCGCGCGCGCTTGAGCCCCACCTTTATATGAAACGTGGAATGCACGTGCACAAATAGAAAATGGCTTCCAACAGTTGAACAAATAAGGAAGTTCTCGATTTACGCTTGCGAGTGAAGTTACGAAGATTCTCTTGGTCAAGGATCACACAAAAACTGAAAGGAGTCGTTTCATGTAAAAATCAAGGAGAATACTTGTGCCACTTTTGCGGTAGGCCAGTTCAATTGAAGAAGAAGAAGATGAACAAAAGTGCGGTTTGGCCAATTTCCGTAAGTCAGTGTAGCTGTGTATTTTACGTACTTCGAGGTTCTTAGCAGGTACAGAATCACTCGTAGAGTACGTGTATGTGTCTAAAAGGGTTTGTAACTGCCGCGTTTGGGAGTTCTGGGCCATTCTATAAGTAAAAATGGGCGTGTCCTGTCTGCGCCATCCCTACATAGAGAGTCTACCGACTCTCTGATAGGGCATAGTCTCAGTGATTTTCATATATAGGGCTTAGTCTCAGTGATTTTCATATATAGGGCATAGTCTCAGTGATTTTCATATATAGGGCATAGTCTCAGTGATTTTCATATATAGGGCATAGTCTCAGTAATTTTCATATATAGGGCATAGTCTCAGTGATTTTCATATATAGGGCATAGTCTCAGTGATTTTCATATATAGGGCATAGTCTCAGTGATTTTCATATATAGGGTTTAGTCTCAGTGATTTTTTGTAGCATGTGTGAGTATATGCCATCTGCTGGCCTAAATTCCTTTTAGCACACATACACCACAGTTTATATAATGCTTATCGGAGGTTAGACATACATCCTCCTGAAATTAAACTCTATATTGTTATGCACTATGTAGTGGAACTGACGAGGCATCAGTGAAAACTGAGCTGTAAGGCTTCTATAGGTTATATATAACCCATTCTCCAATATATGTGCACATTACACAATGAAGCAACTTTAAATGAATCGTAAACATGTTTAGTTTCATTAAATACTCTGTTTTAACTTCAAATGCTTAGCTAGAAGCATGGTATAAAGAGATACCATGTCTCTTATATACTTTAAGTAGCTGAGTAGTAAGTAGCTTTTATAGTAGGGAGTCTTCTCACAGATATATAACATATATCTATAGCTAGCTATGGTCTATCTCATCTAGTATAAATTGGTATAAATGATCACACCTACACAGCTGAGACCTTGCTAAAATGCAGTCACTGTACATATACCACTAATTAACTTTGCTTATACTGTGACGGTTCCTATAAAAACACAGAGTTCAGTGCACTTTCAGTTTACATATACCATGGGAAATCATGAGAGGTCAGGTACTCAACCTTGACATCCATTCAATGCAACAATCAATTAAATGAATGCTATGATGAGTATACAGTGCTTTATTTGTCTTGTCTTCTTGCTTTTAACATGTGTGTGCATGTGTGTGTTCTACTATTGCACAAAGATTGAATGTAGTCTGACGTAAACTACAGTTAGTAGTCCAAACAATGATTTTCATATTGTTCTTCTTCTGCTGCTTCTTGAAGGTAATGCATTGTTGCTTCATACCACATATAATTTACACTTAATTTAGTGACCTATTCGTAATGAAAGCCACACTCCCAACCTTCTTTAGATAATAGGTTTGAGGGTTTGGAGGTGTCATGCAAGGGTCAAATTGCAGGGGCACTTACAGGGGCACTTTTCAGTCCCTCCCCCTCATCAACAGGTTTTACAAGGATAAATCAAGGATGATGCCGACAGTGACCATTTTGTGGATGCCCGAGAACACTAAATGTCTGCATACATTTAAGTCATTCCCGCATTAAATACGCCTATGTTACTCAATTGCCCCCTTCTGCACAACACCTGGATTGGACATGCTGACCAGCCACCCACCCACCCACCCAATGCTACTTGCATGATGGCCACATCAGAAGATGATGAGAGAGAGAGAGATGGATGAAATGACCAAATGGGCAGAGAGAGAAAGATGACTGAGATGGCAGAATAAAGTATGTATAAAGAGGAGGGAGGGAAAGGAGGAAAAGAGAGCTGCACTGAGCAAATAAATTTTGGCTGCCACTGAGTGTCCCTGCCAGAACTAGAAGAGCATTGCCTAGAAAATGGATGGTCGTGGGTTCGAATCCTACCCAAGGCAGCCAATTTTCTTTGAAAAGTGACTGTTTTGGACAAGTTATGTTGTGTTGCTTTGCCTTCTGTTGTGTTGCCTTGGCTTTCTCAGCATCTAATTGTGCATGTACAGATTTTGGCAAGTGGTGTTGTATATAGAAGATGTAGGTGTAATATAATATCTGAGGCATGTGCTCATGTTGTGCAATGCACAACCAAATAAATCCAGGCAGCATCAATACATGTGTGTATCCAGGTATGTCAGAATACCAGAATTGGTCTAATCTGCCAATACAGCTTTCTACCAATTGTGGTCAAAAAAGCAATCACATTACTTATAGGCTACTGATATTAGCACTTTTGGACCAGATCTATAGATATGGTCTATTTTCAGATCTATACTTACAGGCTACTGAGATATCACTTTTGGACCAGATATGGCCTATTTTCAATATATATAGCTACTTACAGACTACCGACATTAGCACTTTTGGACCAAATATGCATTTGCATTACTTATAGGCTACTGAGATTAGCACTTTTGGACAAATATGTCTATTGGCCTACTTCCTACCTGAAAATATTTGGGTGGTCAGAGCTTTATTAGGCACATGAAAGCTAAAGTTTAGCTTTCATCTGTCCTCTCAATACTTCCTTTCAGTAAAATAAAAACAAAAAGCCAGGTGCCTAGCAGCAGTATGATGCGCTGCTGAGGGCATTAAGCAAGGCTGGAATGTCATTTTGTGGCATGGGGGAGCGGAAGAGGGAAGGAGGGCGGAAGAAGGAAGGCCGGTGTTGCAGGATAGGTGGACCCCCCTTGCCGTAGACTCCCCGGTCCACCCTTCCTAGGACTGGTTGACCTAGGGGGTCCACCTATTCTAGGATGAGTGGGCCCCCTCTGAACAGGTGGATCCCCGGTCCATCCTTCCTAGGACTGGTGGACCTAGGGAGTCCACCTATTTTAGGATGAGTGGACCCCCCTGAACAAAGGCACTATATACTACCTTCATGTATCTATTTACATTGCAGCTGCACATCACACACACCAGGTGGGCACCACCGATTAGAAACGCAGACCCAGTGGTTATTTGAAATATGAACTATCCGAACAAAATCTTTGTCACTTGACTTCCATAAAGGTTGAGATTGTAGAACTAGTGTGTTTTGAAGACCATTTTGTCAAGGGTACATCTTTCTCAAAATGATGTGGGCTGCCTCAATATGATTATCTGATGGCCAGTCACCACAAACAAGTTCATGTTGATCATCACTAGACAAACTGAGATCACATATCCAAGATGTAGGTGATAAGATGGAAACATAATGCTCTACATCAGTAATTTCGTCCTGCAGCATTAAATAATATCTCTTTATGCAGTGTTCATGTGCAGCACAAAGACTTATATAGTGAGTTTGATTACATTATCTATCTACCTTTGTGGTGTATATGTTAGAGTGACAATACTTCTTAGCACAAGATGGAGATAGTTCATCTTCATCACTTAGCCTCTTCTTCTAACAAGAGCGTAATTACAATGAGGTATGTAAAAGCATATATATGAATCCATACTTTAGTCTCAGTCCTAAAATGACTTTGCTTCTTGGAACTGGTTGCAGTTAGTTCATCTTCATAAATGCCTTTCCTTGGTCTCCTCTTCTGCTCAATAGAACATTACCATTATATTAGAAATACTTTAATGGCTTATACCTTAGCCCTAATACTGAAATCACAAATCTTGATAGCACCAGTTGACAGTGATCCATCTTCAAAACTCCTTGATGATTCCTTCTTCTACCAATACAATTTGTAAGGCATATATATAATATAACAAGTGTGAAAACATTTCATTAAATGTTAAAGGATGTAGGGATGACAATGTTAAAAAGTACAGGAACAAGATGCAGTATATGCAGGCAAAACCAGTGATGATGGCATGAGAAGTAAGGAGCAGCATGAAGGCAAAGGCAAGGGATGGGCATGCAACAATCATAACATGCGTAACCCCATAAAAAAGATGCAGGGAGGGGTTACGCATGTTATGATTGTTGCATGCCCATCCCTTTCCATTAGATAAAGGCACTCCGCAGGGGAATATGAAGCTGTTTCATGCAAATATGAAGGTAAATACTTGTACTGTTTGTGAGATAGGCTTGTTTACTGAAGGAGAACATGTTGGAGAAATTGAGGTTTTGGTTTTGTTATCATGTCTAGAAACACTTGTAGGCTATGTTATCCTTCTAAAAGGACTTATAGCTGCCGCGTTTGAGAGTTCTGAGCCGTTACATTTGTTAAGGCTTAATGGGCGTGTCGGCGCCATCCCTACACAGAGAGTCTACGGACTCTCTGATATGCATTATTCTGTACCTTATTGAAATCACATTTCTCTGTTGGTGCGGTTTTTTCATTACTCCTGAAAGTATCTCTTGATGTAGTGGAATGTCCATTGTGTTCTGTATGTATCCGCATATGAGCATACTTTTTCATATTATATACAATTATCCTTGTAAATACCTTGGTAGTATAGCTCTCTGTTGTCTTTTACCCACTGACAGAGATTGTCCACCTCAGTACAGTGTAACCTGAGGTATGTTTTGTTAAACAATACCATTGATGAGGCTGGAAAATTTCTCTGCCTATTCCAGACATCTAGGAGGCCATTCAAGCGGGTACTTCTAATCAATCTAATTGTTTTTGTAATTTTGTATTTGATTGTTATTTAACCCAGCATGTTTTTGATCCCACCCATGTTAAAGGGAATCTGCTTGATCTTGTACTTACATTTCCAAGTAGTTCTATATACTTTTTTGTTATCAATTTCTCAGACCATCATGCAATTAGTTTCAGGGTCTGTTGTAATGTCTCATCTGCAGCTGTATCATCTATACCTGGTTATTTTTTGGATTGTTGTAATGCAAATTAAAATAGCATTTCTTCTTACTTATTCAAATCTGATTTTAGTTTTGTGTACGACAGTTGTGATATAGAATTTGTCTGGTTTTGTATCAAGTCACGTATTTATAATGCCATGTTGTTATATATGCCAAAGATCCTAGTCAAGTCCAGAGGCCAAAATGGTTCAACTCGGACATACCGCATCATCTGAAATGTCTTCGAACACTGGAAAGAAAATTCAAGAATCACCCCACTCAGAAAAGTAAAATCAACCACCTTCAAAATCTTCAATCAAAACCTATACAGGCTATAGCTATACCCGCATTATTATACCTCATAGAAATGAAACTGGTCCCAAAGACCTTTGTAATGGGTATGTAATCGGCATGTAATCGGCATTACTCTTTATACATTATTTGCATTAGAATCCATTATCTAATTGGAGGGAGCTTAAAGGATACTGGGTTGTTCGTGTAAAACTTGTAATGAAGCAGTTAGAGGTGATATGGGTATAGAATCATTGAGGAGTCGAAGGGATAGAACTAAATTAAAATGGTGGTATAAATTAGTATCAATACCTGAGGATAGATATATATCCAAAGTAATTATTTAGTCGGGAATGGGAAACTAAGCCTCGTAGAGGTAGACAAAGGAAAGCATGGGGTAGAGTGGTTGCACATCATTTTAACCACTCTGTGGTTATCACAGTTGCAAAATAACGTTTCCCTGTATGAAAAATAAAGTGCCTCAACAAATAGGACACTTGATGTCCCAAGTACCACTACACATGCGCACTGAGGGTTAATGATACGTGAGGAGATGCATATGGGAAGGAAGTAATGCACGATCCGACTTTATCTGGATAGTAGAGGGACTGTCAATTTATCTGCACATGAAGATGAGGTGCGATGGATGATATGGTATGCAATGATTTTCCTGTGCATCAGCTAAAACTACGTATATCCCTTTCTTGTTGGTCCATTTTAGGAATAGATAATCTGAAAGGCAATCCACTTGTTTTGACAACTGATGCTTGTGTTGAAAATGAAATGGCAATGAATTAGGTCAGGAATTACAAACAATCAGCTCACTTTTCTAAATTCCACAAGTTTGTGTATTGAAAATGAAGTAGATAAAGAATTGCAAACAATCTTGACAATAACTTCCTCCAGTAGTGCCAGAAAACATTACATACAAACACCCCAGGGTGTCAAGTTGGCACAGTCCAAAGCATTATAACAATACACAATCATTAATGATATTAGCAGGTATTTTCTCATGAAGTTTATATTGAGACCACAAAAATTATATTGTACAGTATATAGGCTGTAGTATTCCAACTGTGATAACCACCAAGTGGTTAAAATGACCGGCAGTCTACAATCACTGGACTGGACCAGTGGACTGGACTGGTGGACTGGACTGGTGGATTCGTTGAAATCGTTCGTAAACTCATTACCAGGCATGAATTACGATAGTGTGGGTTAATGTAAAGTACTCACAGGATGAACAAGACAGCTAGTAATTTTTGTGACGAAATTTTTAAGTGTTACTATGTTGTGCTATAATCTTGTGCCCCTCTAAGAGGGTCTGGTGCGTGAGACTAGTAGTGCCATTATATAGGTTAGTTTGTGCTGACATTATGTATACGTAGATCTGTGGGATGAGCTTAGCTTGCAGGGGTCAGGGTATCAGAGCTACATGTAGCATGTCGATTTGTGCTGGTACAGTGGCTGTAGACACATGCCTTAGTACACATGTACTATTAAAAGAACAGTGTGTCTTATCCAAGAACCTACTTCACTTTAAAAAGGTCGCTGTCATCTAGGCATTGACAAATTATGCTAATTTTTGGAACTATTATTCTATTCTCTTATTCTTTGTTGTAGTCCCCATTATTCTTCCGACCTTTGCCTATTATTCTCAATTATTCCACGCTGTACCTAGTTGACTTGTGTATTTTACGAAGGCACATACATTGTACATAAATTTACAGAACTTAATTAATACACAAAGTGTATACAGTTGTACATTGCACAAATAAAATCACTAATTATAGGAATCTATTATTGCAACGTGACTGAGAGTGACACAGTCCTCCGCGCAGAGAAGCCTCTATTTAGCGCACACATCACGTAATAATTACGCAACAAGCCAAAAAATCTCGCCTATTTTTCCAGCATTATTCTCTATGCTTTGGGTTACCTATTATATGCTGGCATAATTTGTCAATGCCTACTGTCATCTTGCATTTATAAATCCCTCCAACTATTAGAATTCATAATTCATGATCATGCATGGGAACAAGTTTGCTAACGATTTCAATGAGTCCAGCAGTCCAGTCCACCAGTCCAGTCCACTAGTCCAGTCCAGTGATTAACCCTCGGCGCATGCGCCGAAGGGTTACAGTACTCATGGTTTCACGGTGTGTGTGTGTGTGTGTGTGTGTGTGTGTGTGTGTGTGTGTGTGTGTGTGTGTGTGTGTGTGTGTGTGTGTGTGTGTGTGTGTGAGTTCGGCGAGTTCTCCCATTCCGCCCAACAAAAAGGGACACCATATGAATCAGCGCCCTATGGGAAAGATTTTAAAAAGCCGTTTTTAAAATAAATGGTGTTAGGGCTATTTACAGTATCTAAAGTCGGCCATTTTGTTTACGTCAGTGAGCATGCGCAAAGGGCTAGTGCATTTTGCGTTTGAGAAGCATAGCGGGGTACTAAATGTTGCCTGAAATGTGAGCTAACGTAAATATAGCGCGCTTCTCAAGCCTCCTGATCTGTGGCTGGGCCAGTTTTTCGCTTTCATGTTACGTCAGTGAGCATGCAGAAAAGGGCTACGTGCATTTTTTATGAGAGCGATGGGAAGTAATATGCGTTTGAGAAAGGCGATTGTTGTTCAAAAGCCTGACGGGGTACTAAACGCTACTTGAAATATAAATACAGCGTGCTTCTCAAGCTTTCTCTGTGGCTGGGCCAGTTCTTTGCTATTTTCCATATACTTCATTAGACGGGAGGCGGGGTTCCAATGTTTATATAGCTCATTAAACGCGCCGAGGGTTTTGCACTTCAGTGCTATTCATATTTTTATGGTGATAAGGTTAAAAATACATTTTTTAAAGTGTGGAACAAAATTGATTGGAGCAGATCTCCAACCCTTCAGCTCACCACTCCTACATACGGTCCATTTCATATCAAAATGCACTGCCTTCAACACTTTATTTAGATGTTTTATCTGCTGTCTCAGACACAGACAAAGCATCCTTGTTTAACCAGTTCTATTCTGTATTTACCAGAAGTGCCTTCAACTCCCACCTCTACATGAATTGATGATAATTCCATCTCCTCTCAGTGAGGCCAGCTTTACTGAGAGGAGATGGAATTGTCCACTCATGCGCAAACAGTGGATACAGGTTCGCCGCGCATGATAGCATTACAAACACTTGTCGAGCGGGACTTGCGGTCGGAGCTTTGAAGTGGCTTTCAATATATACTTCTTTTCAGTAAAATAAAACCTAGCAGTAGTTCGATGTGTTGAGGGCAGTAAGCAAGGCTAGAGCATCAGGCGGTGACGAGGCGGTGACTGTTTAGCAAAACCCGGCCGAATGAATCGGTAGTTAACCCTCGGCCCGCGCATGCGCAGCGAGGGTTACGTGTGTGTGTGTGTGTGTGTGTGTGTGTGTGTGTGTGTGTGTGTGTGTGTGTGTGTGTGTGTGTGCGTGTGTGTGTGTGTGTGTGTGTGCGTGTGTGTGTGTGTGTGTGTGTGTGTGTGTGTGTGTGTGTGTGTGTGTGTGTGTGTGTGTGTGTGTGTGTGTGTGTGTGTGTGTGTGTGTGCAGTGGTGTAGACGGGGTGGTGATGTTTTGGGTGCTCCAGCACCCCTTTAGCCTGAGGCCTAGGCTACTGTACATCAAGTTTACATCTTACCTGAAGATTCAGCGCACTCGGAGCACCCTGTTTATCTCCGGATTTAGCTTGATATTTGCAAGCAAACCGATGTATTATACTAGTCTAAACTATGTGAATTTCGCTGACAGCACGTCACAATCTTGGTCAAGGTCAAGGTCATTCACATCGCGTGCAAATGTAAATAATGTCCAGCTCTCTGTACACCGGATTTCAGGTCCGTTATCGTTCGTTTTTCCAGTGACGGCTGCACATGCGCATTATGCTGACCATATTTGCTCTTATCTATAGACAGATAGCAGTGTGTCAGTCAGAGTATACAGTAAAAGGGTTACTCAACTTGCTAAGCCTAAGGGCGATACACCACTGAATACTAAAGCGTGCCTAGACAACCGCTGATCCATGCATCCGGGCCCCTAGTAAGCGATTCATCCGGGCTGCGCGCGGGAATGACGTATGCCGGTTACATGCATGATAGGAAAGCGGAGATTTTGGGGTGTAAACAACGGTAGCGACGGCGGGTGAGGCGGACGTGTACGGAGCTCTCAGGCGCTTTGTCACTTTTCACTCGTTCTGCGGGCTTCTAACTTGAATACACAGGTGTAGATCTCATTGCAGATGTGGGAGCGTACAATTGGAACTCATAGTTACATTACGGAATGTGTGGCGAAAAATGGTTGGCTCCGCTTGCCAATTATAACCACCCCCAATGAGTGAACCCCCACCCCCCACCCCCATCCCCACCCCCACTCCCACTATGGCGCGGGCCTTAGGTGCGTGCGTAATTAGGGAAGGACCTGAAAACCGTGAGCGTGGTTATGGATAATGTTCGTGCTATCGTACCATCTGATGCGGCCCGTCGGCGCAGCGCTAGCGTGCCGATGCACTGCAAATAAAAAGTCACCAAAGCCCATCTGCCCTCATTATTTGTGCATTTACTCGGCCATGGAAGGAACAGGATCTGGACAAGCTTTTCGTCTTTTTACCATATTCCCCCGCATTGGAGCGATTGTGAGAACCTGCTGCAAGCAATTGGTATAGTCAGTTGTTAAGGGCGTTAATTATTTCTATATACAGGTATTGGCAGTGATCCTCCTCATTGTGTCTGCAGCAACTATCGGAATTATTAACAACAATGATGACCTTGACAGATTTCGAGAAAATGCTAACGATAATAGTAAGTATTGCATAGAGTTGAAATTGAGAATATTATAATACGTCAAAATTTGTGCACCAAATTCAAAGTAAGTAAAAAGCGCTATTGTGAGAATTGTTGAAAGAGGGGCGCAGTCAAGAAGTACGAGGCGAAGCGAAGTGCTGGTTTATAGCACAATACTGAAGTTTTCCAGCAGCATGGATTTTCATGAAAATAGTGCCAGCGCTTTTTTGCAATATCGGTTTGGGCTACATACGTATGTAGGCGTACTTATATTGTAAATCTTGATGGCGATCGCGAGCGGTCCTATAGTCGTTTGAACGGGCCGATTTTCACATGTATATATCCATTAATGTTTTACCCAGCTCGCTATATGCTCACCAAAAATGCACTGCATTCACCTGGTATATCTCTTACAGGAGATAAACTAAGTGACGATGCGGAGGATCTTCTAAACCTCATCAATGGATCTCTGGGTGCTGCAGGCTGGCTTATTGTGATGACTGTTGGTATTGTAATTGCTGAGATAGTTTTCATTGTCCTTTCCCTAGTTCTAGTAAATATTCAGCCAACAGTGAAACTCATTTTTGGCATTATTGTAAGTTTTGCAGATGGCTCCTGCTATTATACTAATGTATGCATGGCCTATAACCTATATCTCAAAATGACTTTATGGCAGGAGATATTGTTCAGTGGTGCTGTGATACTCTCTTACTTTGGCACTGGTATTGCATGTGCTGTATATGCAAGTCGGTGGAGAGAAAAACCTGTTCTCTGTGAAATTGCTGATAATATTTCTGACAATGATGATGATGATATCTGTGACAGTGTTCCACTCAGTGCAACAAATGCTCTGCAAGCAGTATGTATATCCAGTATAGGTTCAGAATTGTCTCCTCTACCTTCCTTTTTGTGTCAACTTTTATATAGGTATTTTGTTTCATTCAACTGGGGGTATTTGGACTCATAGCTGTTTTGACAGTTCTCAACATTCTGAAGAGCAGGGGACAGACACCTTGACCTCACTATAGTATTCTGATATTGAAACTGAATTCTCTGTAATACCTTAGAATTTACCACTAGATTTACCTAATAGGCCTTGGTACTACTAGTAATTAGTATGTGCCTTCATGGCAGAATTGTGATTACTACCTTTTTCCCTGAGAAAATATGTTTTCAAGAGAAAATGAAGTTTGTATAGTAGTGCAGATGTGCCATATATCTTCTGAATAACGGACTTCTGAGCCATAGAGGCAACTGCCTCCTCTGATGTGGCACTGATATCACCTTAGCTATATGGAGCAAGCTAGAGTTACCACTGCGGACAATATATACTATAACAGGAGTAAAAACATTAAGTTGTATATAGGAATGGCAGTGCCAATAATTAGACAAACAAGGACTGTATATATGCAGGGGATGATGGCATACAAACAAGTTATGTATTATAATTGTTGTATGGTATTATCCCCTGTCTTGCTACATAGTCCTCGTTTCTTTGATTTTTGGCACTGCCTGTTTCACTGGTTTTTCATTGTATGTACCTACATGAATGTACATGTGTAACCTGTTATTACCCGCGTGTTCCGCTCAGGCGCGATCATATTAATTAAATAGCGCATGAATCAATGAAACTACATTCTCGTTGGAGAAAGACCCTACGACGATTCTGTTGGATAAGAACCATGCACAGGAGAGAAGGGAATCGTTTTATACCAAAACAAAGGTGAGCGCGTTTGTCAAATTTGAGGTACGTACGTAGATCTAGACAGTTTGAAGAAATCATGGTTTAGGAATTAGAATACATGGTTGAGGAATTTTCTGTGTAGCTATCATTGTAGCGGTGTATTTTACCTACTTTGAGTCTTACCGTGTATAGAAACACTCGTAGAGCAGGTTACTGCGTGTCCGTAGTGTCCTACAACTGCTGCGTTCTGGACGTTGTACTTGTTAAATTGTGCCAGGTGCCATAGAGAGTCTACCGATTCTTTGTTATTGTAAATGGTACATACACTAGCACTGCTATTATTTACTGAGCTACACTCATCATGATCCAGGGCATAATCAGCTTACTGGACGGGCAACGTACGTACGCCTCCATCCATGGTGTTCATATATACCTATTGCGCGGCCGGCCACGCCCAGGATTTGTTCACTAGCCGCAGCACCATGCACTGCGCGCGCGTTATCTCCCCATACACGACATGCGGTTTTGCCTGCTCATCTAGTGTTTTCAGTAATATACTCACACTTACGTTAGCTACTTTCTACACAAAGAAACCATATATAGGTCTCTAGCACCTGACTTCTCATGTGACAGCATGTAAAACCAATTTTAGCATGAGTTTTATTCTATACATGCATCAGTTCATCATGTGAAACCACAACGTTGTACTCCCTAGACAATGACTATTCCTTACATGTGTGAGTGTTGATAGAGTAGTCTAGACTACTATTCCACAATGCCTCTACACATCTGACTGTTGGCCCAGGGATTACATACCCTTTCAGCATGCAGTACATATATGTGTCTAGTTAAAAGTCACTTGCATAGAATGATGAAGTCAACAGTCACACATAGAGATATAGTTTATCTAGTTTGTTTTAAACTTTACAGCTCCCAACTTGCCTTAAGTATTTCAGCTAGCTACTATTCTAGTAGTTTAAGTAATCTGTAAGATTCACACACATAAATTAGAGCTGCTATGTGTAGTTGAACCATTCAGACAGCGTTGTCTCTCTGTCTGTCTATCTGTGTGTAATGTATGTTTGTGCTACATCAACTGTACTATAATATCCCTGAGTGTTGACAGTACTTATCATTTCTACACATGTGACTGTTATATAACTTGACATATATGTACACTGCATGCTGAAAGAGTATTTAATCCCTGGGCCAACAGTTACATGAGGCATTGTGGAATAGTGGACTGTTCTACACTGTAAAAATGTCACGGTTAATTTAGCCCTGATATGGTTGCATGGCTGGCTTCTATGATTCCCTCATTGTGTCTATTATTAATTACATTCTTTTCAAAACTTGGTGGTCAAGATCATTGGAAGACAGGGGTCAAGACCTAGTGGTGTCTATCACTTATTACATTCTTTACAATTCTTGGAAAGGATGTAATTAGAATTACAGAACCTTAGAAAAGATGCACTGAGATGCTTTCTTGGTTATCATATGCAGGTAAAAGCAGGTAGTGATGATGTTAGGAAGTGTGAAGTCAAAGGCAGGGGATGGAATTCTCGTTTGTTTTCATGCACCTATAGATCTGCAACACAAGCATTGTTACAGTTTTACAGAAACTGTTATAATGTTTATGTTAGTCATGTAGCTACTACATACACAATTTTTCTTTGAAAAGTGACTGTTTTGGGTAAGTTGTGTTGTGTTGCTTTGCCTTTCTGTTGTGTTGCCTTGGCTTTCTCAGCATCTAATTGTGCATGCATGTACAGATTTTGGCAAGTGGTGTTGTATATAGAAGATGTAGGTGTAATATAATATCTGAGGCATGTGCTCGTGTTGTGCCATGGTGTTGTATATAGAAGATGTAGGTGTAATATAATATCTGAGGCATGTGCGTGTTGTGCCATGGTGTTGTATACAGAAGATGTAGGTGTAATATAATATCTGAGGCATGTTTGTGTTGTGCCATGGTGTTGTATACAGAAGATTTAGGTGTAATATAATATCTGAGGCATGTTTGTGTTGTGCCATGGTGTTGTATACAGAAGATTTAGGTGTAATATAATATCTGAGGCATGTGCTCGTGTTGTGCCATGGTGTTGTATATAGAAGATGTAGGTGTAATATAATATCTGAGGCATGTGCTCGTGTTGTGCAATGCATAACCAAATAAATCCAGGCAGCATCAATACATGTGTGTATCCAGGTATGTCAGAATACCAGAATTGGTCTAATCTGCCAATACAGTTTTCTACCAATTGTGGTCAAAAAGCAATCACATTACTTATAGGCTACTGATATTAGCACTTTTGGACCAGATCTATAGATATGGTCTATTTTTCAGATCTATACTTACAGGCTACTGAGATATCACTTTTGGACCAGATATATGGTCTATTTTCAATCACAGTACTTATAGGCTACTGAGATAGCACTTTTGGACCAGATATGGCCTATTTTCAATATATATAGCTACTTACAGACTACCGACATTAGCACTTTTGGACCAAATATGCATTTGCATTACTTATAGGCTACTGAGATTAGCACTTTTGGACAAATATGTCTATTGGCCTACTTCCTACCTGGTGGACTGTTCTACACTGTAAAGAGTCCCAACTTGCCTTAAGTATTTCAGCTAGCTACTATTCTAGTAGTTTAAGTAATCTGTAAGATTCACACACATAAATTAGAGCTGCTATGTGTAGTTGAACCATTCAGACAGCGTTGTCTCTCTGTCTGTCTATCTGTGTGTAATGTATGTTTGTGCTACATCAACTGTACTATAATATCCCTGAGTGTTGACAGTACTTATCATTTCTACACATGTGACTGTTATATATAACTTGACATATATGTACACTGCATGCTGAAAGAGTATTTAATCCCTGGGCCAACAGTTACATGAGGCACTGTGGAATAGTGGACTGTTCTACACTGTAAAAATGTCATGGTGATTTCAAAGTGGGGCATGTGCCCATGGTGCCCCTGTTTCCACCGCCTATGTGATGTATGTATGGGATGAAAAACTCATGCAACAAAAAATTTGCTATTATGACAAAATTGGTTTTACAGTGAGTCTGTTAGCATGCACTTACTGTCTTCAAAATTAATTTACTTTACTCTTGTATAACCTATAATAGCTACTTGTATAATGGATGTTAGAAATCATTGTAACCTGTAATAATGAACGCTATTTCTGCACTTAGACTATTTCTCTGCACTCCAAAGCCCTTATGCACCAGATTTGGTAGTATGCACCCTTCCTGGCCTCGCCCTCCCTAATATTGCTATATAGCTATAGTAATTAAGTGTCTGCATGAGTATAGTGGATATACCACACATATAGATCTACAATGGCATGGGGAAGTCCACTGCATGCTTGCCTATCGAAATTACTACATGCACAGAAAAACAGGAGTGAGTACGTACCAATCCCACCCTCATACAGCTTTTATGATATATTATTTTATATGTAGGGGTTCGTGTTATATATATATATATATATAAGTCAGCATACCTATATGCACAACATACACTACCAGTTGGCTTGTCCTACCCAAGTTTGATGCAGTGAATATTCATAATTCCTATCTTTAGCAAATTACCTTCACATTGTACCAAAGAGCTTCTTTTCCCTATCTGCAGTGCCTTTGACGATCAGCTGCAGAATCTTTTGCAGGCTGTTTCCTGGATGAGTACAGCTACAATATACTACTAGCACTTCCATGTATGTAGCAATCCCTACATACACGGCACTTCTTCCATACTCTCTATATAGTGTTTTGTTTTGCTTCTGTGTTGTTGCTGTTCATGTGCCAAATCAATATCTCTATAACTAGGTGGGTTTGCTCCAACTAAAGCATTCCTTTATTAATCCAATCCCTACATGCTGTATGATGCATAGAATGCAAATATATTCATGGGCTTTAAGATCCTTACATAATTGCAAATTTAAAACGAACCCAGCACATACTATGCATAGCCAACTATTCCTTCTATACTATGACAACATATATAGGGCATAGTCTCAGTGATTTTCATATATAGGGTTTAGTCTCAGTGATATTTTGTAGCATGTGTGAGTATATGCCATCTGCTGGCCTAAATTCCTTTTAGCACACATACACCACAGTTTATATAATGCTTACCGGAGGTTAGACATACATCCTCCTGAAATTAAACTCTATATTGTTATGCACTATGTAGTGGAACTGACGAGGCATCAGTGAAAGCTGAGCTGTAAGGCTTCTATAGGTTATATATAACCCATTCTCCAATATATGTGCACATTACACAAAGAAGCAAGTTTAATGAATCATAAACATGTTTAGTTTCATCAAATACTCTGTTTTAACTTCAAATGCTTAGCTAGAAGCATGCTATAAAGAGAAACCATGTCTCTTATATACTTTAAGTAGCTGATCCCTTTTATAGTAGGGAATCTTCTCACAGATATATGACATATATTTATAGCTAGCTATGGTCTTCTCATCTAGTATAAATTGGTATAAATAATCACACCTACACAGCTGAGACCTTGCTAAAATGCAGTCACTATACATATACCACTAATTAATTTGCTTATACTGTGACGGTTCCTATAAAAACACAGAGTTCAGTGCACTTTCAGTTTACATATACCATGGGAAATCATGAGAGGTCAGGTACTCAACCTTGACATCCATTCAATACAACAATCAATTAAATGAATGCTATGATGAGTATACAGTGCTTTATTTGTCTTGTCTTCTTGCTTTTAACATGTGTGTGTGTTCTACTATTGCACAAAGATTGAATGTAGTCTGACGTAAACTACAGTTAGTAGTCCAAACAATGATTTTCATATTGTTCTTCTGCTGCTGCTTCTTGAAGGTAATGCATTGTTGCTTCATACCACATATAATTTACACTTAATGCAGTGACCTATTCGTAATGAAAGCCACACTCCAACCTTCATTAGATAATGGGTTTGTGGGTTTGGAGGTGTCATGCAAGGGTCAAATTGCAGGGGCACTTACAGGGGCACTTTTCAGTCCCTCCCCCTCATCAACAGGTTTTACAAGGATAAATCAAGGATGATGCCGACAGTGACCATTTTGTGGATGCCCGTGAACACTAATTGTCTGCATACATTTAAGTCATTCCCGCATTAAATACGCCTATGTTACTTAATTGCCCCCTTCTGCACAACACCTGGATTGGACATGTTGACCAGCCACCCACCCACCTACCCAATGCTACTTGCATGATGGCCACATCAGAAGATGATCAGAGAGAGAGAGATGGATGAATTGACCGAATGGGCAGAGAGAGAAAGATGACTGAGATGGCAGAATAAAGTATGCATAAAGAGGAGGGAGGGAAAGGAGGAAAAGAGAGCTGCACTGAGCAAATAGATTTTGGCTACCACTGATTGTCCCTGCCAGAACCAGCTGAAGTATGCACTCACAGATGCAAATGCTGGGGCGAAATAATGCCACGAGGCTGCACACGCTCTGCGCATGCCCCGCCAACCTGTTCCCTGCGCATGTGCGGTGGCTCTGTATATGCTACACGCCATCCGGCAACCATCCACCGTTAGGGGTGGGCCGGGTGGATAGGATGCGCCGTCCGCCATCACACGCCCCCCACCAAGCCTCACTTGCCGAACCCTGCTCTGTAGGTGAGAGTAATGGTTGGGGGGTGGGATCTGCACCATGTCCCATATCATTTACTTGCACTTCTCTAGTGAGTACATATAGCTAACACAGATGCGCTATGATAATAATGCCACGAGGCTGCACACGTTCTGCGCATGCCCCGCCAACCGGTTCCCTGCGCATATGCGGTGGCTACACACCATCTGGCAATCATCAGTTAAGGGTGGGCCGGGGTGGATAGGATGCTCCGTCCGCTATCGCCGCCCACCAGGCCTTACTTGCCCAACCCCGCTCTGTAGGTGATAGTAATGATTGTGTGTGTGTGTGTGTGTGGGGGGGGGGGGGGGGGGGAGGGGGGGGGGGAGGTCTGCACTATTGGCAACCGCGCACTCCTATAACTGACTAATTATCATTTAATTGCACTTCTTTAGTTAGCTAACACAGATGCGCTATGATAATATGGGCGTGGTCAAGTTGCTGACGAACGGTCAAGAGCGCGGGGACATGGGGAGGAGGAACGCATACTCTATATCCCGCGTACTAAAAATAGCACTTCTTATAGTGATCTTATAATAAAAATGTAGGGACAGGGGAGAGTCCATCCCCTGCCTTTGACTTCACACTTCCTAATATCATCACTACCTGCTTTTTCCTGCATATGCTGCATCTTGTTCGATAGGCTTGTCTAACTGAAGAAGAAGAAGAAGAAGAAGAAGAAGAAGAAGAAGAAGAAGAAGAAGAAGAAGAAGAAGAAGAAGAAGAAGAAGAAGAAGAAGAAGAAGAAGAAGAAGAAGAAGAAGAAGAAGAAGAAGAAGAAGAAGAAGAAGACCCAAAATAGATAGACATATATGTTGACTAGTTCATGGTTACAGTAGTTACCCAGTTGGATCTTATTCACTTGGGGTAACCTCTGACTAGTATAACCTTAAAATGCATCATTACATCTCACCCATAGTCTGTAGTCACTACATCCCTGCTTCAGGAAGACTTGACCATCAATTATTGAAAGGAATGCAGCATGCCTGGAGGCAGTTACAGAAAATTCAAAAGAAGGTAATTCTCATAATCTTATCATTCATCCAGTGATATATTCACAAGTTTTATCTTACAAATTTTCACTATTATTAAGCGTCAACAATGTTTGAATCTATTCCTTCAGCTGAGGGTATATTTCTTGTGAGTTTGTATAACTATACAATTTGAGCACTGAATTTTATGGGACATATAATGTTTGTTTTCATGCACCTATAGATCTGCAACACAAGCATTGTTACAGTTTCACAGAAACTGTTATAATGTTTATGTGAGAATTCTTAGTCATGTAGCTGCTATATACACATGCATGGGACATGTACACATGCATGGCACATGTAGCTGCAACATGCACACTGTTGAGATAATTCTCAAGCTGATGTTTTATGGACTTTTTGTTATGAGGAGATTATATAATGGGAAAGTGGTGACTACTTTCGGCACAGATGTTCATATTGAACTTAATATCTAGCTACAATGCCGGTGTAAGAGATAGGTACACAAAACAAACAAAATGACCAGTGCCCATTAAAGTGTACATACTGACATGGAAATAGAATCTCAAATTACTTCTTACATTGCTTGAGATATTACCACACGCATGGTGAAATTGAATGCTGAAGGAAAAGATGAGGGACCCTTTTAACTACCCTCCCCCTTTTTCTTCTGCTTTCAATAACACCTACATATGGTTTGCCAACCTAATACCTTTCATTTTTGAGATTACTTTTATGTACTTTTTTCATATGAGTTATAGGGATGCTATAGGGCACTCTGCGATGCTAAAATTCGTTGGAATAGCTATATATGTAAGAGAGTGTTCCTATTGCTTGACACACATCACAAGGCATGTGCTTAGGGGTTCGGATAACATCAAGTTGTGACAGCCATAACACAGGACAAGAAAGCCTAAAAAGTCCATTTTGTATTTCATTCGACTCTGTGTATCATAGTGAACAAACAATACCTCAAAAATCACTGTAAAAGAGCATCAAGTTTTGCTTATAGTGGGAAATTACTGTGGATGCATGGTCATATGGAAACTTACAATGTTTGTGTTGTACAGCCACTGATAACATACATATAGTTGCATGAAAACAACACAATATGACTAGACTTGTATATATAGTGTAAAAACTGACATGGAAAGAGAATCTCAAAGGTGACAAATTCATTGTTTGTTTTATTGAAATAATATTGTGAAGCACTGCAAAAATGTAAGGGTCATTCTCACGGTAATTTCAGTTGCTGTGGCAATGCAAGTGTAGGAGCAAGGTGCAGTATATATGCCACAAGACAGGGAGATGTTGGCATGCGTAACCCCATAATAAAGAGATGTAGCTATAGGAGGAAATGAATAGGCTGGGCCTAAAGGGTGAGCCTGCTTCGCAACCACAGTATACCGATAATAAAGATGTAGTTATAGGGGGAATTATGCATGTTATTATTGTTGTATGCCATCATCCTCTGTCTTGAGGCATATATACTAGTACTATACACCTTGTTCCTGGCACTTCCATCCCTACATCCTCCGACAATTTAAAATGACACACGCGTACACACGCGTATATAGGCGTCGCACAATTTTGCCTTGTGCTATAGATGATATAGTACGAACGTACATATTGAAATTGTGATCGCATGATGCGCGGTCCGTCGCGATCTGCGCAGCGTCGCGATGGGCACTAGTATAAAAGTCATCAAAGCTCGTCTTGCACACATTATTCTTTACATTTGCTTGGCCATGGAAGGAACAGGAACAGGAACAGGAACAGGAACAGGAACAAGAACAGGATTCGAACAGAATTTTCGCCCTATTACCATACAATCATCCCCCCGCATTGCAGCGATCGTAAGAGCCTGGTGCCAGCACTTGGTAGAGTTGGTTCAGCGCATCAACTATTTCTGCAGGTATTGGCAGTGATCCTCCTCATTGTGTCTGCAGCAACTATCGGAATTATTAACAACAATGATTCCCTTGACGCTCTTCGAAAATATGGTGGAACTGGTGATTTCAAAATGATGCTAAAATGCAATTATGTATTATTATTATGTCAAAATATATATATGCATTGAATAAATCTTGTATCTTTTACAGTACCTCTTACTGATGATCAGCAAGATCTTCTAAATCTCATCAATGCATCTGTGGCTGCTGCAAGCTGGCTTATTGTGATGAGTATTGTAGTTGTAACTGCTGAGATTATTGCCATTGTCTTTCTCAGTGGAATAATAAATATCCAGCCAAAAATAATACTCATTTTTGACATTACTGTAAGTTCTGAATCAGCTGACCAATACAGTTGTTTTATATTTACAGATGACTTCTACAAAAACCCATTACCATACATGACTAATAACCAATACCTGCAATCCTTAATGCGTTATATTGACAGGATATATTTGTCAGTGGTGCTGTGATACTCGCTTACTTTGGCACTGGTATTCCATGTGCTGTATATGCAAGTAAATGGGGAATGACACCTGCTGCATGTGATCAATTGGAGGAGGATGTCTGCAGCAGTATTCCACTCACTGCTACCAATGCTCTGGAAGCTGTAAGTAGTATGGGAAGCATGTTGAGTTGGTCTCTTTTACTTGACTTTTGTCAACTTTTAGGTATTTTGTTTCATTCAAGTGGGAGTATTTGGACTCATAGCTGGTATGACAATCAACAAACTCCTCAAGAGCAGGAAACAGACAACTTGACCTCACTGCATAGATAGTAATCGTTGAAACTGACTTCTTCGGTAACAGCTACTATTATTTAGTATATTACCTCATTCCTATAGGCCTTGGAAAGTTAATATAGAATTAGTGTGTATGCCTTCACAGCGGATAACCTACTTTTTATGCAAATCTCAATGATCATGATTTGTGTATTAGTTTTTGAGAAACCGCACAATAATAACAAAGTAAAGGAAGTTTGTAATTTACAGTACTGTAACTATAATTAATGGGAACAAAGACAGCTAGATTATACGCGCGCGCAGAGGAAAATTAACATAAGTGCGTACGCGCTTGTGAGTCTGTCAATCACTCGCCAAAAATGCACTGCATTCACCTAGTATACAATGCTAGTTGAATGCTTAACATGATGGTGAGCGGTAGCGATCCAACTGTATCATACCAGTTCACTGTCAGTGTCCACGTAAAACTAACACGGTGTTGCAGCATTATAAAGTAAAATATATATCGAATGAAACTTGTTAACCCTCGGCGCGCATGCGCAGGAGGGTTACTGTAGTTGGGTCTGTGTGTGTGTGTCTGTGTGTGTGTTTGTCTGTTAAGTCACATCTCACCTCTGGAGCGTCTGTTCGTCCTGAAAATACTGTCACGTACTCAGCGGGGAACGGAGATCAAAAAATTTGTGGGGTTTTCTTTGAAACCGCTCCGTTCAAGAGTTATGGCGTGAAACGCAAGCGAGAGAGCCAATATGCTAATTAGATCTAGCCTACTCTGGCTTACCCGGGATCAGGTTTTCTTGTTCGATGTACAGCGAAGCACCAGCGGTTACTGCATGAGGGAGTACATGCATGCGTACTGTTCCGGTCAAAGCTATAGCGATTCCAGCAGTGTACAGAGCCAACCTGAGTTTCAATGGAACGTGCCTTTCTAGCATTCCCGCCCGCGCGTTATGAGGATTCGCGCACGCACGGACGCCGAGGGTTCAGTGCATCCATTTTTCTGGTAGCTATAAGCTTACGTCCATAGTATGGGGTATGAAATTAGACTGTGCAGCAGCACCATTCTAAAACACACATTTACTATATTTTGGTCCCAAAGACCTTTGTATTGGGCTACTCTTTATACCATGTTTACAAATGAAACAGTCATCCACATTAGCTAAAAACAGGGAAGGTAAACAATGTAAATGACGGATAATCCCCAGGCCTATCAAGGTTTACCAAGTTTACAAAATACCTCATTTCATATACATTGTATATCCACACGAATATACACTAGAGAGCATGTATAGATAGCTACCTGAGTCAGAGAGGTATTGAATGCATCCCATCAAAAATTAATTATAAGCTAGCCCATTCTAATGGAGCATTACTGGGCTCCCTAGTCTCCTTTTTCCCTCGTGGCTCCCTAGTCTGACTTGTCTCATAGGCTACCAATTCAATCTTGATTCGTTTTGCCTTAGTAATGTCTTACATGTTTTATCAGTACTGATCACTAAGTGTCTCTTGAAATAATGACTACTGTCTGTGTCCAGGATACTCTGATCTGGTTTCTGTTTATTTCTGTTAGGCCATACTAAGTAAATACCTTGTTTCACAGGCAATCCCGCATGCCATTTAACTACCGCATGCAATATACTTATTTTTTATTAATTTCCGGTATAAAAGGAAATCTCTGATGGCACGCGTGCCGGAAGTTGGCCGGTAAGGCCACGCGCTCTAGCCCCGAGCCACATTTCCACGATTGTGTATGTAGTCATGGTAGTACTGTCAGTCCAAAACTCCGTCAATCTTAGTGTGCTAAAGGTTTGGGGATTGCATCCACTGGACGAGCTTGCTACCCTTGCAGAAGTCCTGGAACAGTTTAAACGTGGCGAGATTGAGCCAGCTTTATGTTCCCTGATGCTCTCTTGGAGTAGCCGTTCGAGTGCTACATCGCTCCAAATTTGTCTGGGCCGGTTCAGACAGTTTATCTAAAAAATAATAAATAACGCACGCGCGCATGCGCAGGTGGTGTAGGAGTGCCTGTGAAACAATGAATTTACTTAGTGTGGCCTTAGCTCAGGAATTTAAATAATGCTTAACAGTGTATGCTCTACACCGCGCGCGGCGTACGCGGGAGGGTGGCCTACGTACGTATATCGGCGCAGCGCCCACCGCAGTAACCAGTATAAAGTGAACCACCGCTCTTCTTCACGCATTATTACTTGCTTTGCTATGGAAGGAACAGGATCTGGAAAAGGTTTTAGGCTTTTCACGATAATCCCCTGCATTGGAGCCATTGTAAGTGCTGCTACAAGCGCACGGTAGTCGGTAGCGCGTGTCAATTATTTTTATTTCCACAGGTATTCGCAGTGATACTCCTCAGTGTATCTGCAGCAACTATAGGAATTATTGAAAACAACGATTTCCTCGATATCTTTCGAAAAACGGCTAGCGATAGTAAGTATTGGTATATCAGATCTATGCAGAGATGTTGAGATGCATGTATTATGTACAAAGAATGTAAATGGGTGCATCAAACCATCATCAGAAATTTTGTATTTTTTTATACAGTAAGTCATTTAAGTGATGATGTGGATGATCTTTTAAACCTCATCAATGGATCTCTGAGTGCTGCAGGCTGGCTTATTGCGATGAGTGTTGGTATTATAATTGCTGAGATAATTTTCACTGTCATTGCAATAATAAACATTCAGTCAACAACGAAACTCATTTTTGGCATTATTGTAAGTTCTGCACTTGCAATATAGTTATTACATACATATGCAGATAACTTTGTATGATACCTGCAATCTCAGATTGACCCCCTATAATGTGTTTCACTGGCAGAAAATTTTGTTCAGTGGTGCTGTGATAGTCTCTTACCTTGCCACTGGTATTGCATGTGCTGTATATGCAAGTCGATGGGGAAAAAAACCTGTTCTGTGTGCTCAACTGGATGATTTTCTTGAAAATGAGGACGATATTTGTGACAGTACTCCACTCACTGTTACAAATGCTCTGGAAGCTGTAAGTATATACCCAAGCATGCTGAGTTAGTCTCTCTTATACACTCACTTATTGTCAACTTTCAGGTGTTTTGTTTCATTCAAGTGGGAGTATTTGGACTCATAGCTGGTATGGCAATCCACAACCTCATGAAGAGCAGGACAACTTGACCTCAGTCTGTAGATAGTTGAAACTCAATTCTTTGTAACAGCTACCATTTAGTATAGCTACTGGCCTTGAGTCACTTAAGTATAGTCCTAATGCAAATTAGTATGCGTGCCTCGACAGGAAACATGAGGAAATTATAACAAAGCTACGTATATTGCACATTGAAAGACTGTACTGGAGGCTACGTCTGGAGGGAACGTCCCGCAATTCTTCACCCGCGCAATTCCGTGGAGATTGATACTCATCAGCCTTGTGGAGACCAAGATGTCGTTTGCTGTTTATAACTGCAGCGTACCTGAATGCTAGATAATCCGTTTGTACCTGAATGCTAGATAATCCGTTTCATATTTCGTGTAAGCTTACTCCATCCCTACGCAGTCTATACCCTGGCCCTCTGATATTGATGGCAGTGACAAACAAGTGTGGAGAGTTACATAGCATGACATAGAGCATCATTCGAAGACAGTACATAGGCGTAGGAGCCGGTCGGCTGGTCCGGTTTCGGCTGGACCACTTTTCGGAGATTATTTCATTATTAGGGTGCGGGAGCGAGCCGACCTAGTCGCGGTATATCTAAACGACGTTGGCGCACAAACCGTAACTTTTTACGCTAGTCGTACCCGAGGTCGTATCCACAGCTCAATAATATAGTATAATAAATATAATATAAACAACAAACAACAACAAAAAATAAAATATATGTACAAAATATAACAAGAGAAAAATAATTAAACGGCAGAGAGATGAGATTCAGAGTTAATTAGGTCGACCGTTGTGGGCATTTTGATGGCATGACCACACGATGATCTTGCTCCCCTGATGGCCTGGATGGAAGAACGCAGAAGGGAAAAGACTAAGCGGCAACGGAGCCAGCATAGGGTGGTGCTATAGGTGTGGTTCCACTCGGTGGCTAGCATGGAGGCAAGTCGCTTATAGAAAATATTGGCCTCCCCGGCCAGACCACCTGTGGCAGAAAGTACTAGTGGCGAGAAAGAGGCATGCTCAACCTCTCTTATCCGTTGCTCGTATGCACGCTTCTTGATTTGTTCATGCTTTCTGTAGACGGATTGTACTTTGGTATGCCTGTTTGATGGAGCGTGTGGATTAAATACCCTAACATCGAAATATGTTCTCTCAAAGGTACCACCCCAGACACCATTTGCAGCAATATCAAGTCGAGCTCCTGTTTGTGAGTTGGCAGTGGAACCTGTCAATTCCTCATTGGTCACAGGCTGGAGCTCCGGCTCAACGCACACGTCATTGCACACTTCTGTTAGAAGGGTGGCTGTCAAGTCTCGTATTTCATTATGCCTGATTGATGGAAAGCCGCCTTTGGCACATGACAAAGCATGTTCAACTGAGAAGGAGGCACCACAGGCACATTTCGATGGTAGTCTGTCAGGTGTCCAACCATATCGTAGTGTCAGAGCATCGTGGAAAGCCCCTTTGTGTAGTGCAAAGCCGTGCTCAGTAAGTGGCAAAACAGTGAGCCAAGTAGATGATCCCTTCTCACTTGCTAGTTTCACAGATCTCTGCAGGTTGTCTGGTAGATGTTGGATAATATCTCGGGCTGCCATTGAGCTTTTCTCCCTGTTTGTATTTCTCACGGTGACTTTGGATTCCAATTGCTTGGCAATGACTTCGTATCCATAGGTGTCATCCTGCAATTTGATGCCATCTTGGAGTGCAGAAGTTATCAATTGGGATGATAGGTGATCTTGGTTAGCTTGCTGGGAAGGGATTGTTATTCCTAGCGACTTTCTGGTGAGTGCTGGAATAAGTTCGGTTCGTAAAGCGTTATCGAGTGGCTTTAAGAGGTTACTGATGTTAGGGATTGTGCGGCATATATAGGTCCACTTACTTGAGAGGCCATGTGTGAGGGCTGAGTAGGCCGCGTGTGGTTGGGTCTTTGCTATTGTTGTTAGATTGCCCACATTGGCTAGCCAGGAGGAAACCTTTGACTCCACAAAACTCTCAATAAACTCTGCTGAACCTACTGCTGTACCAAGATAGGGTCTGCCATTCAAGGTAACATTCACTCCTGTGCCAGCAAAGGTAGAGAGTGCCACACCTTGACAGCCTTCCTTTGTGACTAGCCACGTCTGAGATGGATTTGGGTAATAACCGAAATCAGGACCTTCCCTGGTCAAATGGTCCCACCAGGCTCGTAGGTCAGCTAATTTACCAATGGCAGCAGCATCGTCTGCATACCAGATCTGTTTAGAGTGGCCCTTCAGCTTCTTGATAAGGGGGATGGTGGCAAGAGCATACATAGGCATAGCAAGTGGATCCCCCTGCGTTGTACCCTCTTGGGAGAATAATGTGTCACCATCTACAAATAATTCTGTAGGTGCTCGGTACGTGTTGATAAGTATAGTTGCAAGTGATGGACAGAGCCTTCTAATATTATGAAGGGCAACTTGACGGTTTAAGGAATTGGTGGCATCGACAAGGAGCACGGCTTCAGTATCCTCAAGGTCGAAGGTGGTTCTCACTGTGTGCACTGCAGCTTCAATACCAGAGATCTGTCCTCCACACATCTGGAGGCATCCTGAAACTTCCTGGATGTCTGGTTTCACTACACACAACACAGCTTTGGCAATTATCCGCCGTGCGGTGTCCCCGATGCCTATTGGGCGGATACCTGGGTTCTTGTCTAGGGCCATAAGCCTGCAGGCAAGAAGGGGTGAGCTCAATAATGTAGTTGGATCACTCATGCTTGCCGCCAATGCTAAAGCAGTAAAATATTGCAGGCGTTCCTCCCGTACCTGCGTGTGGATCTTCAGCAAGCGCGCGTATTACGAATGGCATCGCTTTTCCAACATTCAGCGTTTAATGCAGTGGAAAAATTTGCGCGCGCGCGCCTATTACAACCGGACCACTTCTAAAGTTCATCCTACGCCCCTGCAGTACTTATGAGTGTACATGTACTTGTTTTCGGCTAGACTGAGTGAATTTTAATACCTCCTATAGCTTTCCAATGTTCTACTTAGAAGCTCTGATTCCACTGCTCTATCTTGTTGTAGGTTGTACTACCGCAAGACTCGCGATCGATCGGTTGTAACGTGCTGCAAGACTGTCACCAGGCCCTTTCCCGTTTCGGGTGGGGTCTGGGTATGAGACAAGGACTAGGAGAATTGTGCGCATGCGTAATAAGACGTAGAGCTTGGGAAAATGTACTAGTCATCAATATAACAGGGAAAGCTAAGCCTAGTAAGGGACACTGCATAAACTTATGTACTAAAGATGGTCAGTCTACTCTACATCAATGGTGGTTTAAGAATTGCAGTAATTGTGAGTTAATCACTTTATTATAGCTCGTATTTGTGTGCATGGTGGCTATTTTGTCTAAAAGGTTTGTGCGGGAATATTAATTCTTGTATCTGCTATCACCGTTGGAATAATTGACAATAACAAAGACTTAGACGACATCAGGGACCAAAGAAATGTAGAGTCTCATTTAAAACGGGCAAAAAAGCTAATCCATCTATCCTTGGCAACTGCTATTTGGCTGATTGTGCTAAACATCACTGTCATCTTGTGGGAAGTGGTATATGCTATTTTTCCAGTGGTATCACCACGTTTCAGTTTTCTACAGCGTTTTTCTGTGGTGCTAATGATCATGGTCAGTTGTACACAAGCAGTATACACATACGAAAAGGCTATAGCTGATATGTACTATTGGTCTGTGGATAAGTATACATTGTATTTGTCTGTTCTTTGTTTCTTACTTATTAGGATGGTGTATTCAGTTGTGTAGCAGTGATCTGTTTTGTAGCGTCAGCAATAGCCTCTGCAGTATATGCAGCTGGTTGGAGTGAGCCACCAGAAGTTTGTGATCGAAATGGACTCTATTACATGTACAATGACTGTGATTATGAACATCTGGAGAGAACCAATGGAATTGCTGCAGTAAGTTACTTATTTGCTAACATTGTCATGCACACATACTCAATTCTTGTTTCAGTTCCTGTGCTTCATGCAAGCAGTACTCCTCTCTGTTCTAGGAGTAGTAGCCATTGTTGGTGGCTACCCCAAAATACTTGTCTTCCTTACATAAAATACTGTTATTATGTTGCATTCACTTTTGTAAATACTCTTATGCCCATTCCAAACCAAGAACACAGACAACAGCAAAGAAAGAGTAAAGAATAAGTTTGTGTTCACATCTCACATTATACATTGAGGATATACGTTTTTGGCGAGTGGAGGAACCCTGCCCAGTTACAGGCCGATTTGAAACGTCAGTTTGCACACAAACTAAGAATTTACATTACAGTATGTACAGTGTGGGTCACAAACATGAGATTGTCGTGACTAGGTATGCTCATTCCGCTCACCAACTGTACCATCATGATATTTTTATCCAGAGCTGCTGCAGGAATACATGCAAATACATAGCCATGAAGATATGTGACTGGCCATTAACATTAGACCATAAGAATCATACCACTGTTAGCACATTAGAATGATGAAGGGATCTAGGAGCATGAGCTGGTCATTTACAGTATGAATGTGATAGTTCAAATTAGGAATAAAAGAGCTTGGGAACATGTATGTTTGGAAACTTTTGGTGAGTAAACCCTGCAGAATGGAATAGTAGACACAGGGAGTGAGGAATGCAGAGATTATAGGTGAGCGAATACACATACATATTTTCTCAGACGCGGTATGCTTACACATTGAAAGGAAGGTACCAACAATGCTGCTTTGCATATTTCATCATGTATATATAAAATGTGCTTCAGACAGGCACACAGACACATATATTAAGTAGAGTAACCCTCACTGCACATGTGTGCATGGAAGGAGATAGAGAGGAATAAACGCCTGGCTCACCAAGATCTTTGAGTCTCTCAGTCCATTGCTGATGCTGCAGCATCCACATTGCCTCTGCCTCGTGTCTCTGCCTGGTCAACATGAGTGTCCTCTGGCTACAAAACTTGTCCCAAACATCCTGCACCAGACTAGCCAATAGACGGTCATCTACACCCCCTGGCCTAGAGTGAAAGACATGTATACATGTACACATGTATTGTGACATCCCAATGGCTGTTTGTAACTTTCCACTGCCATTTTACAATTCTGTTTATAAACTATGCTTGCTCCCAACTCTTTTGCTATAGCTTTTACCATGCTCCGTCTATGAATATATGATAACATGTACAATTACCTATGGGCCTCTCCCTCGTTTAGTATAACCTTTTGAACTCAGTGAAAGGATACACTAAAGGTGTCACTCAATAAAGGGAAAGGAATATACATGACATACAATGTTATAACTATGTAGGTACAATAGTAGGAGATATATCACAGCAACCTCAATGTCAATAAGACCAAACATTTCGATCTGGAGACCCTTAGTAAAACTGTTTTGTACCATGAAGAATATCTCCACTGTTTTGTACCACTGAAGATCTACATTTTGTCTTAATGACATTGAAGTCACTGCAATGAAGTGTTATTACTATAATACATGAAGTGGATTACAGATACTTGCTTACAGTTCTCCCTCCATTAGTCTGTCATCACCTCCAGCCTCTGCCCGAGGCAGTAGTCTCTCCAGCAATACGGCACATACACTGACAGAGGGACACTGGTGACTGGCTCGCTGGTGAGCACGAACCAGCTCCTGCTCCATACACAACAACAATCGATCCTACACAATCCATGGGAGTGTAAAGACCACGTTTGAAATATGCTTAGAGAAATTTCCACCAAAGTACATTGTGGTTGCAGTGGACAGCCAGGGCAGCATTTGCACACAGTAGCCCCAAAGCACCGCAACTACTATATACTAGGTGAATGCAGTGCATTTTTGGGGAGCCGAGTGAGCCCACCTCTCAGTGGCATGCACAATTAGAATTGACGCAAAACATTACGGTATGTGTGGCACATTGAATAGAAATAGACATGAAAAATCGGCCAATTGAAACAACTAGGTAGGCTTGCTCCACTCCCAATAATACTGATAGTATCGTGTGTAAAACATCTATACATTATCTCATACATATACATATATACATGTACATGTCCTAACTCAGAACTCAGATACATGCAAATGTACAGTGTAAATTGCACAATAGCCTGTACCTGTTGAGTAGCATGTGCTGAGCGTAGTTGTACACGTTCAGCCTCTTGCTCAGAGAAGAGCTTGTACATAGCAGAATGGATGGGAGGGTACACAAACTGGAAAGAAAGACAAATAATCCTGAGCTGCACATATATGTAACTGTGCCAAGTAGTATATTATAGCAATCTCTTCTGTAATCGTGCCCTTGCCATACATAGGATTTTTCTAGAAAAAAATTTCAGGGGGGAAAATCAGGACTTCCTAAAATTGAGGGGTGTGTGACTTGGAATATAATAGAATTGATCATAGCCCATCTCAGGGGTGCAAAGCCACTTTCAGGGGGGAGAATTGCCCTCCTTGTCCCCCCCCCCCCCAAACCCTGTTATTAACATGCATGTCTAGGCCGTCACAGAGCAGCTAGGTGTATACACGGTGCTTATGGAGGCCAACTGTTTCCTCAGCACATCTTACAATGTATTAGTGTAGACTCACTGCCCTCCACCTACATTTATACACCAGTAGCTTAGGATCTCTATATTGAATGGATACATGCACATACATGTGTAAAAGTACATACAAATGTACATGTGTATGTGGTACATGTATATAGGGGTACTTTGGGGCTGGTGGGGTGGTGGGGCTGTCTGGAGATGTAGTGCTGTGTGGACATCAGGAAGGAAGGGATGTGAGGTTTAGCATGTGTGTGACCAGCACTCTCTCTCCTCTGCTGCACTACTGCTGACTTCAGCACTGGCCGACAACGAAACTTGGGTGGCTATAGGAATGAAAATGTTATGTGTAAAGGACATTAACAAGGCTATACAGATAGTGATGTATACACACAATTTTGTTCCAAAGACTTTTACATTGGGCATGTAATGGATTGTGATGTGTTTAGTTATCATATTTACCAATAACAGAGGGTCATCCACATCTTCTATGAAAAAACAAACATAAAACACTAAAATTACCCTGCGGCTTACAAGGCTACAAGACACCTCAATTCATATCTACATGTACATGTATCTACACTGAATACAGATATGATATGCATGTACATGTCAGAGTGTTTTCTAGGGGGGAGTAAGGGGGGCAATTTGTCCCCCTGAAAATGGTTTATGCCCCCCCCCCCACCCCAAGCAATGTAGGCCTAAATAAGCAGCCAGACTCATCAGTTAACGTAACTCCTGCCATCCCCCCACCTTTCTATATAGAAAGTGCCAGTTAGCTACATATACATGTATATGTACGTACATGTGTACATACCTTGTACATGTACATGTACATACCTTTCATGCCTACAACCTGAGATGTTTTCTTTACAGTACTTATGATCCTCTCTCCAAGTCCAGCAGATGGTACAGGCATTGCTTTAGCTATCGGCTGTTCTGAACCAACCAACAGGTCATCTTCCTCTTCTTCATCCGCCGCTGGGGTTATGGTGCCAGGTCCACTCACACCAGTGTTAGTGGTGGCCAGAGGCGAGGGTTTAGGTGTCTGTTGGTGCAGTCCTGAGAACACAATGGGGAGAGATGTGGAGAGAGACACAACTGTCCCACAGGAACTATCAGAGTCATCCGACTGTCCCTCTAAGTCATCTTCATCGTCAGAGCCCCTGCTAAGAGGTGAGTCACGACTGTCTGGTTCTTCTACTCTGCCAGGGATGACTCCGGATAAGAGGCTTAGTCTACCATCTCTGAGACTTCGACTAGAGCTGGCTCCTTTGCTGCCTGCTACCCCACTGCCAGGGAGAGACAGAGCTGAGGCTTCCCAACCAAGACCCATCCCCAACCCCACACCATCACCACTCCACCCTCGTCCCTCCCCTACCCCCTCTCCCTCTCCACCCCTCTCTCCCATTCTCCCCTCCTTTAGTCCCATCTTCTTAGCAGACAAGAGAGGCCTCCGACTTTGCTTGACATACTTCTCAGACATAGGTCGGCCAGCTGTCCGAGGCTCCAGAGCTAACAGGGCATCCACTTTCTCTACTGTCTTCACTGACACACTGCTCTCTGGCCTCTGGCTGTCTCTCAGAATAGAGCTGACTGACTCAACTAGATGGGCACAATGGTATTTATATAAGGAGAATGTGTGAATACCAATAACCACTATAAGCAGGTGGCACCTGGTGCTAACATGTAGACAAACCACTATAAGCAGGTGGCACCTGGTGCTAACATGTAGACAGTATGGAGAACAATGTTTCTGACACATGCCCTGTTATTGATGCTAAAGGGGCACTACAAGTCTCACTACATGTGTAAATTCCCACTTAGAGGCAGCGTCTGCTGCCTTCAAAGGGATAATGTATATAAGGAATGTCCTTATTCAATATACACACACATGACAATTCAATGAAGTATGACAAGTACTACACACACATACACTGTAGTGTCCATACAGTACCAGATGCAGAGTAATGATTACAACATATTTGCAAAAACCAAGGGGAAAGTACATATAGACACTCAATACATTTGCCATGCTGTACTAACCTTTGCCATGCTGTACTAACACTGACGTCTCGTGAGGTGCTCTGTCCTTTGAAGAGGTTCTCACAAATCTCACTGCAAAAGGGCATAGGATACCAGTGTAAGAATGGCTGGTAATCAGATTGGCATTACGCATTCCTGAAATATATGGATGGATCGTTTACTAGGTCCCCAGATGGATGGATCAGCAGATCACGTGACTTCTCTAGGTAGGGCTAGGCTAGGACTAGGGTGAGGTGTGCTTACATATGTATACTGAATGATGTAATGCCAATACTGCAACTATGGTTACATGCACAAACTACCGTAAGAGCACACATGCTCTTTACATGCACATCCTCCAATTTCCACTCCACACACGCACACACACACACACACACACACACACACACACACACACACACACACACACACACACACACACACACACACACACACACACACACACACACACACACACACACACACACACACACACACACACACACACACACACACACACACACACACACACACACACACACACACACACACACACACACACACACACACACACACACACAAAATACACACAGCAAGATGCAGTTAAAACACATTGTACATGTAGTTCTCACTTGGTGATCTTCCATGACCCCTCTTTAACTTGATGTGGTAGAATGGTATGGACAAAATTAGCTTGGTAGGGCTTGTCTCTTCAGTCTCCTCCCTGCGTACTCCCTCATTTCCCTCCTCTCCCTCCCCTCCCTCTTCCATCCTCTCCTTATCAATATGACCCTGGCTTCCCTCAACCCTGGGTGAGTCACTGGAGCCAGGAGGTGGGGATTGGCGAGGACTGTTTGTCTCCATTTTGTCATTGTTCTCTGGTCTTTGCTTTGATTCGAGATTTTCGTCTTCTGCATCTCCCTCCAGTTCAGTGAGCCTGAGAGATGGTGGCAGGTTCTGGATGTCATCTCTCTCACTAGGCTGGTCAACAGACACGTCATGTTCATGTACACAGCCATCTGGCTGATCACTGGTTGGGGAGTGTGGTGGTTCAGTAGAGACTGATGGTAGTAAGTCGAGATCATCTTTCTCTTTGGCTGTTTCCACCACTGTGAAGAGTGAAGTACATGTATATATACATGTATATGTAACTAACACATATACATGTACATTGAGTAACAATTCACCAACAGCGAATCTGAGGGGAAGCCCTCACAATATAGATGTACATGTCTTCATGCAACATACACATATACATGTACAAATATTTGGTGTTTTCAACATCCTGTCATCCTGTGCATGTGCACATTCAATTTTTCTAGGTGGGTTTGCTCCCGCTTGTTCACAATGCTGATCATTCATTTAGTACATGCACTAGTACACGTACATTGTAGGTATATGATATACTTTGCCAGCACACAATATAGTGTGGATGGCCATGCATAAATATGCTCCCAAGATAGTGGGAATAGCAGCAGTGGTAGAACTGTAGTATATATACATTCATACTTGTGAGATTTTCCTCAGCAGTTGTTTCTACTGAGGGGTCTAGCTTCTCCTTATCTTCCTGTTTATTTGCAACCTGTGTATCTCTCTCAGGTAGTTCCTCTCCCTCATATGTCACCTGGCCACCCTCCTCTACTTTCTCTGCTTTCTCTATCTCTCCTTCATATCCTTCCCTGACATTTTCACTGTCCAATTTGCCTTCTTCCTGATTGGTGTTATCCTTGACCTCAATATCGCTGTCTTTACTCTCTCCTTCTCCCTCCCCCTCTACCTTCTTTCCTCCCTCTTCCCTAACCATCACACTGGCCTCAGACACTAGCTGCTCATCAGCACTACTCCCTTCCTCTACACTGGAAGGGAGGCGATCCACAAGCCTCGGAACCTTTCTGACTATCGCCAGTAGTTCGGATTCACTCTCGGATGAAGACACATCACTGTGTCCCTTTCCCTTTAGTGCAAACCCTCTCTCTCTCTTTCCCCGCCTCCTTGCTCGTGACGGGGTACCCTCTGGCAGCTGTAGTTGTTGAGTAGTGTCTTCGGCAGTAGTGGCACTGATAGATTGGGCAGCAGTGGCTTTAGGGATGAACTGAGGGTCTGGGAGGAATGCACAATCTTCTTCATCTCTTCCTTTCTCTTCCCCTTGTTCTACAGACTCTTCTTTTTCTTTCAGTTTAAACTCAGCCACATCTACATGTAGGGGTGACGGCTGGCTGTGGCTGTGGGCTGGTATGGGAAGTTCAGTCTCAGCTGTTGGGTCCTCACTGTCAGAATGGTGTGTAGATTTGGTCTGAGTTATTGCATTTGTCAAAAGTTGTCGAATGTCTTCATTGGGACAGACATCTAATGGGGTCTGCTCCTTCTCGTTAGCTAGATTGGGATTACTGCCGTGCTCTAGGAGTAGTTTTACCACCTACAGATGCACACACGTACATTCCAAAACAGTCATATACATGTATATACATGTACATAGCACAAATGCAGTACAACACAGAGATTCCAAGTGAATGGTCGGCATTCAATCTTCTAAGGACAGTGTTCTAATGAGAGCTACCAGGCATCTCTCAATACACGGTGTACTGAGTTTCACACACAGACACACAGATACACAGACACAGACACAGGCACAGACACAGACACAGACACAGACACACACACACACACACACACACACACACACACACACACACACACACACACACACACACACACACACACACACACACACACACACACACACACACACACACACACACACACACACACTATTCCAACCTCAGCATGGTTGTTGATGGTGGCATCATGGAGTGGTGTGTCTCCATCCATTCCACGTGTGTTCACACCCGCCCCAAACCCCAGGAGCAGAGACACCAGCTCTGAGTGACCATGATTACATGCCTCGTGCAGTGGAGTCCAGCCTGTGGACAAACAGCAATACATATAACCTATGTATACATGTACAATGTATGTAAACCACTCAGTCACAGACATCCTAACACAACAATACTATCAACACATCACAAGCAGTAATTTTTCAAAGAAAAGTTTAGCCGCCTCCAGTGGATTCCACTCAACAACACTTTCACATTCAAGACAATCAAATTCAGGTGGTAGGGCCAAATCACACATACATGTATATGTATAATCAAGCATTGAAGCATAACTATATATACGTATACACAGGTTATTAGTAATGAAGGATGAAACCAGCAAAGACACCAAACTGTACATGACAACTGTTGAGTATGCCCCTCTGAAAATACATGCTTGTCCACGCTTGCAGCCATTATTATGCAAATCACATGCTTTATCAAGTTTGAGCTTCCCTCTGTCAAGGAAACTGGCCAAGCATTTTCCATAGAGATTGAACAAGCTTGCTCCATATGTGAAGGTACATGTATCTACATAGACTGCAATTCAACAAGCTCCCTTCTGTCAAGGAAACTAGACAAGCTACAGAGCTTGTTCCATAGGTGAATGTACATGAAGGTACAGATCAAACTTGTCAGGCAAATGATGTCTGAGCTTATAACAAGCTTGACTACTTTTCAGAGAGGCATATCAATGACTTCAATTCTTATGCATACATGTGTATGTATATACACTATGTACCAGCATGATCAGCTGCGTTGACCTCTGCACCCTGCTCAATCAGTGATGTAGCCAAACGCAAGTCTCCTCGTATGCACGCAGTGTGCAGAGGTGTTTCTCCCCTCTCGTTGCGTTTGTGCACTCGGCTGGGAGTGACCTGCACCTCTTTAGCAGGAGTTGGAGAGTCCTCTGCAGTTAGAAGTACATGTACATATCAATATTACAACTGTGGAAGGCACAACTACTGTCCACTGCACACATACAATACATGTATAGCACACGTAAACTAGCCATGAAGTAGAAACCTCACCCCAACAACAATACACACAAGACATACAACACACACAACATACACACACTGTAGCAGGACACCAGATGCCCAGCCTTGAGAACTGGGATGGTGGGTCGAATATCTTTTATGGCTAGCTAACTTTCCCTGTACGAGTATATGCACAAAGTCCAAAAGTTGCTTAAATTGTACGTACAAGTATATACATGTACATACAGCTGATGGTCGTGGGTTCGAGTCCCACCCGAGGCAGCCAATTTTTCTTTGAAAAATGACTGTTTCGGGCGAGTTGTGTTGTGTTGTGTTGCTTTGCCTTTCTGTTGTGTTGTTGTTGCCTTGCCTTTCAGCATCTCTTGAAAGATTGTTCATGTACATACCTCTAAAATTACACCTGTGCAGGGTGAGGGGACTCACCAGTTTTCTTATGAGGATCAGTCATTTGTAGCAAGTAGGCCATCTGCTGTCTCTCAGTCATGGCTGCAGGGTTGAAGGAGGTGGAGGGAGAGCCTGTCTTGCCCTGTGCCAGGCCAGAGGACATGCTCTTACGACGCTTCTTGGCAGAGCCAGGCTTGCCATCTGGGGTCACAGGACACAACGGGAGGGAGAGACACACTAGGTAAGAAACTTGTTCATGGACAGCTGTATAGCCATAGATGATAATCAGTGGAAACTGTGATACAATCTGTCTAGCACGTTCATGTTTTATTGCAGAGATTAAAGGACAGAACACTATTTTGTATGTGCACTGCAACTGCATTGTAATAAGGGTGAACTTGACATTTGTTGGAGTGCATGGAACTTATCAACAGACAAGGTACATGTACAGTGCTTGTAACCAGCTTTGTAATACAAGTGCTGTACAGATGACTCATACATATATATACACATGAAAGTACATGTGCTAAGAATACTAGCCTAATAGAAGATAGTAAGAAAGAAAAGAAAGGAAACCTGCCCAGCTACATTCACCTGGATGCCCAGCCTTGAGAACTAGGGCGGTGGGTTAAAGATCTTTTGTGGTCAATGTATACATGTGGTTGTTTGCTTTACTGTACAGCTGCAAGTTTCGCATTTCAGTGGCTTTTCATGAACATTCTCTATGCATTATTCTATACATTGTGGGTGTGGTCTGAAATCCACAAAATATCTCCCACAAATATATAAGTTTATCATTCACAGTTTGGCATGCATACCATCCTTGTCCTTATTAGGAGTCACTGAGGCTGCAGGAGAGGCTGCAGTGGTGGAGGGAGTGGAGGAGGAGACAGGAGGAGGGGGAGACACGTTCCTCCTCTTAATTCCTCTGCCAGGCCTCAAGGGAGTCTTCTACAGTTGCAGAACAGTGAGTGTGTCTCGTACTCAGTATGTGTGGAAATCGGTGCTCAATGTCATACACATACACATGCAAGTGCATAAAGAACCTGCGTATAACATGTAGAGAGGTGCGAATGTGTGTCCACGCGTATTGGGTAAACACTAGACCAAATTAGCACATACTTCCTCTTGCACGCTGCAAGCTTCCTCCAGACCCTCGGTAGACGCTAGCTTAGGCTTTGGCGTCCTTTTAGCCTCCATCGCTCACGTTGGCCATACCGGGGTGAAAGGTCACGTACTGCCCGCCAATCGTTCTATTTAGTGCACACCAACAACATCGGCTGGGTTGTTTTTCCACAGATAGAGGGGTGCAACTGGGCTAAGGAGTCCGTTGACTTTATTATACCTGTAGCAATATGGAAGGTGAGAGTTTATTTCCTACAATTTGTTAGATGGCAGGGTTAGAGTAGTGAGCACGTTGCAGGTACCTGTTCGCGTATTTAGTGCTTTGTTGAATCCAAATATGTGCATAGGTATACCGGTTTGTTTTCCAATATTGATGTTGCAGTGGAGGTAGGCAGTGCAGGTGGGCCGTGGTCTCGACGGGTGGTGGCAGCTATGGAGCGAGCAGAGCTGGAGGACAAGCACCTCGGTCTCATGGACGAAAACCATGTAAGACAGACAGTGAACATCTACCACTTCTGGCATCCATAATTATATATATTCAAACAATTCACCAATACATTTGCAAGGAACACTATGCAGCTAGCATAGCATTTACTTCCTATTTCTTCCTCGTGTCAATGCAGCTTCTAAAGAAACATGCACGCTCACAGGAAGAAAAGATGAAAAAGTGAGTGAAGAGATTCTGTGGTAGTTATTGTACATGAAATTATGTATAGACCTGTATGTTACTCATCCACTCAAGTCTGTATATGTTTACATGTACATGTACCTGCATATACTGTAGTTACGAATGCACTTTACATATATGTACATGTATGTTGTAATACCTCGTGGTCTATGTTGTGAAATGTGTGTTTGTAGGATGGCTACTAAACTTCTCAAGCTAGCAGCGGATGAGAAACGTGAAGCCAGAAAAGATGGACTTCCACCCTCAGGTGTACATATACTGAATGAATGTACGGCATTTAATTTACATGTACCTCATCAAATCCTCTCTTTCCCCACTACTTTCATGGCATTTTGTTTTCTTGTATGTGTAGTAGCACACGTGAAAGAACTGGAGGAAGAGGTTCAGGATCTGATATCCAAAGTCAGGGATCTTGAGAAGACCAACACTTCTCTACAGAATAAGGTCCCTCTGCATACAATACACATCATCTACATGTAACTACGTATGTGTTGTGGTGTGCACAGGTTACTGTACTGAGGCAACAGTGTGACAGCAAATGGAAGAGGAGGACTCCATATGATCATGTGCAGTCTAGGATTAGCTCTGTAAGAATGGCCGAATACATGTATATACATGTATATATTATACATATACGTATACTGATTTTCTGTAGGGACTCACCAGACGAGGTCACCTGAGGTCAGTGATGTACATGTACATGTATCTCTTCTGGGATACATGTAGTGTTCAGGAGCAATGTACATGTACAACTAATTATCAGAGCTGAAGATATTAACTGAATAACTTAATACATCTTTCTAGAGGTAATGTATCTTCCAATTCCTCTCCAACACCACCAAGGTACGTGACATGTACCATACAATATGTACATTGTAGCTATCCTGTCAATGTGTGCAGATATGGTCGCAGTCTACTGGACGACGCTAGAAGAGACAACCAGGAATTGTGAGTACATGTACACATGTAAGCTTTAGTGCTATCAATGTATTTTAAATTGCAGAGAGGAGCTGGTTCTAAGGTTGAAACAAGAGGTATCAGTGCTCACAGCTCAGGGTGTGAAATATCAAGAGCAGGTACATGTGTATGCATGAGTGCATGAACAAATTACTCCAGAGATGCTAAGAGAGGCAACACAGCACAACTTGCCCAAAGCAAAGAAACTTGGGTGGGATTTGAACCCATGACACTCATTCTAGGTGGTGCTCTTACCAACTAAGCTACTGAGATAGCTGGGTCAAATCACATGTGTAGATCAAGGCAAAGCACTTCTTTTGCCTGTATACCTCCTATTCAGATGAAGTTGCAGGCAACTGAACATGAACAAGAGAGACTGAGTCTACAGCAACAACTGCAGGCAGAGTCCGCAGCCAAGCAACAGTCAGTAATGCTGTACTGTGCATGTACATGTACATGTATATTTTGTGTATTGATACATGTTCGTATAGTCACTCAGGCATGCGTGAGGTGCTGTGTATGTGCCTGCATTCATATAATTGGCTTTGTGTGTAAGTATCCAGACTAGAATTTGACACATACATGTACATGTGTACATGTACATGTACAGTGTATATGAGTTCTCCCAGAAGCATATCAGTTTGTGCATGCTTTCTACTACATGTACATTAATTGTGTGCAAGTCTAAGAACATGGATATATTCTCCTAGACAAGGTATAGAAGAGGATGTGGAAGTCATCAGACTACAGAGAGAACTACGAGAGAAGTCTGATCACCTACTTACACTCCAGGCACAGCACTCTGCTCTTGAGAAGGTCAGTGTGCTGCAGTAACTATAAACCTATGTAGTTGTACCATTCTGCAGTGTGTTGTGTTTTGTACATGTACATTTACATGTACTGTATATAGATCTAGCATGTGCAGTGATCCTGGTTGGGCACAATGTTACCATGATAGTGATGAGGTTGGTCTGCTGTCCCCTCAGAATCTGGAAGCAATGCGTTCTAACCACTCCAAGCTATTGCAGGAGATAGAACTTCTCAACAGCAAACTGAAGGAGGTGATATGAGGATGAAGCATAGTGTGCATATTACACTCACTCAATCCCACACTTTATCCTCTGCCTCACTACCTCCCCCCCTCCTCCTCCTTCTCCTTCCAGGAGCAGACACACAGTGTGGAGCTGCAGGGTCAACTCCACAGCAACACTGTGTTAAATAGGGCAGTGGTGGAGCTGCAGGAGATGGTGGATGACTTGCGGGCAGAAAAAGATATACTAAAGAAGGCCAATGATAAGTTAATGAAGAGGTACATGTATGTGCTATACATGTATATATTTAAGTATCCGGTGATTTGCATTTAACATCTTAATAGAATCTGTGTTTTGCTATTAGTAGTCTACCAGACCTGCATTTGGGGGGTAGAGGGTTCATTTGAGTGAGAGGGAGGGTTCATTTGGCTTTGGCTTCCTTTCAAACCCCCTTACTGTCAGATTTCTGTCTGCTAAACCCAGTATAATGTTGTCTAGACACTGGTTCTCTTCTCTAGTGCAGCAGTGGTGGAGGATAGAGGATCTGAGTACAGAGGTCAAGTGAGAGCTCTCCAAGAGAGAGTCAGGGAATTGGAGAATGCTCAGCAGGCACACGTCACGGCCACTTCACACACAACTCAAAAGCTCTCCAGTGACAGAGGTGCATCTTTGGTAGTAGAGCCTGGGAATCAGACCACTCTGCATTGCCCACTTGTGTCTCACTGTGTGTTTCCCAGAGGGAAGTAAGGGTCTTTTGAAAACCTTTTCCTTTCAATAGAGGAAACCACTTGAAATAGCTTACTGTAAGAGGTTGCTATACATCTATTTGGTGGAAGGTACTAGGTAACCTGTTTTGTTGGATGTTGCCTAGCAACTAGCTTTTATCACATTTATCGCGGGCTAAGGAATGGGTGTGGCTGAGTGAGACTTGGACTATAACATCCAACAAAATAGTTACTTGACCTTAATTGGGGTGCATTCAACCATGCATCTCATGTACTCCAATTAAGGTCATGTAACTACTATACATTGGAGGACTTACTTCCAGAGGTGTATATAGTAGTTACATGACCTTAATTGGAGTGCACGAGATGCATGGTCGAATGCACCCCAATTAAGGTCAAGCAACTATTTTGTTGGATGTTATAGTCTGACTGTCCAAGTCTCACTCAGCCACACCCATTCCTTAGCCCGCAATGGGCTTCCAAAAATTCTAGTTGTTAGGCAACATCCAATAAATTTTCGAACATGCCTATTGCTTTTATTATGTCCATCCAACTCTAACAATTGCCCAGACAGGCCTCTACAGGGCTCTTATATGCCTGTCTGCACTTCACAACTACTACATACATGTATATACAATCCTTAGATTTACATGTACATGTGTATGATCTACAAGCATGCTCTCTCCCCTTTCTTACATAGAGGTGAGGGAGCAGTTAGAGCAGGAAGTGCGTGAGACACGTGAAGCCTACCACCACCTACAGGCACAGCACCAACAGCTACAGATCAGGCTGCAGAGTGAGGTACGTACAACTCCAAGATACTGTACCCACACATGGCTGTTAGGCAAATACACCTGCAAATTGCCAATATTACATGTACATGTACATGTACATGGTTTAGAGTGTAAAGAACATATTGGGGACTGTGTGTGACACATGTTTGACAATTGTGCATGCGTGCGTGAGTCATGTATGTTCACTGCAAGCTTTGACATGCAAGGAGGAAATGAAGGCTGTGAATGTGATTAATAAACCACAACACAAGAGTTCGAGGCAAGCTATATAAACCTGACTGGTGGGGTGGACAGTTAAGACTGTACTCACTAGGATCATTTCTATAGTACATGTCTCTCCCTCAGTACCTCAACTGAGGAAACTCCTCGAGCCACGAGGACGATAAGAAGCCTCCTCCCCTGAGCGTGAAGGGGGCCAAGGTCAGCTCTCCCCAGAGCTAAGCCTTGGTGTTGATGACCGTTCTTGGTCTCCCATGTGGAGACCAGGAGGGGGAGGAGGCATTCAGAGTGGCTTTGAAGACACAGCATATATTTGCATACAGCTGGATCCTGAGTTTTTTTCAGGATCTTTCATAATGACTTGGTATTGATGTTTGGTTGACAGTGTTTCCATCATTTAGGCTATTTGGTTACTTCACATGTAAGCTTTATGGACGGAGGATGGACTGTCCACTTCTAACTAGGAAGAAACAAGGAAGAGTGTGAAATGAATATTGCAACCTAGTTTATATACATACATCTATACTCCCTTTCACATACATGTGTAGTGTATGCAGTCCATGGAAAAGGTGATACCTGTGTTTAACAGGTTTATTTCAGGAGGGCTTTCGCCTCCCCTTGGAGTTGTCTTGTACCATTAAGATTAGGGAGTTACCATAATTATTGTACATTGGGATTTACACTTGTCCCCCTTAAATAAACTTAAAGTGAACCCCACACTTACGAAGAGTAAATACACACATTATTCAGGTACGGGAGGGCAGTAGTGAGCCGAGAGAACAAGTAAAAGATGCAGCAGTTAACACAGATCCTACTCCTGTGGCCCCACCAGTGACTTCAGACCCGCTTGGTTTACCACAGAAAGTGGATGACAAGTGTTAGTCACAGTATACATGTACATGCATTCATTTATTCATTTTGTAGAGCGTCTACTGCACCTAGTACAGAGAATATCACATTTGAAGGAGCTCACTTTTCTTTTAGTTGCATTGTGATGTGTTGTATTGGCTTAGGAATCTCATGTCTGAATATTTTGTGTATGTATATATACTAACCTCGTGTACTGTAGATGTAAATGTACATTTGTTAGGAGTTGAAGGTCATACCTGTGCACATTCATGTTTACCATGTAATGTCTTCTTCAGCTGACCTTCATGAAGAGCTATCAGAGCTGCGTTCATCACATGCTGACATTGTAGCAGAGCTAGAGAAGACCAGACAACTGCTGGCAACACAACGCACCATCAACCAGGACTACAAGAAAGAGGTAACATAAAGACATACATTGCTGTACATTGCTACTATACATTATTAATATGTACATCTGCGCACACCGTTTTCCATGTATACATGAAAAAAAACATATCTGGTGGGGCCAGACAAGCTAAGCGATCCCTGGACAGCGCTGTTTCAAGCTTATTAGCTCTCATCAGCAGGAAATATGTGTAACTTGTCTAGCACACCACCGGTTTATATACGCAAGGCGCACCAGAACAATGCATGCGTGTGTACTTACTGTATGTTTTTCTCACTGTAATTCATCACATGTGTGGTATCCAGGTGGATGTTCTCAAGGAGCAGATGTCTCAGCTACAGTCTCACCACTCTACACAGATAGCAGAGCAGAAAAAGTGCCTAGCAGGAAAGGTTGGGTTCATGTCATTCATACGTATACTACATGTACATATGCATGTATAAGCTTTGGATTAGGAATGTAAAACGTGTATAGCCACTTCACCTACCCATACAAGTCATGCAACACACCCTAGTATACACAAGAGCAGGAAAATGGATATATGTACATGCATTATACATGTACATGTCACACACACAACAAAATCCTTGATCACCACATCCATCATCTCCCATGCTCCCTCAGGTCACCCTCCACTCCTCACCAGAGCACCCTTCACACACTCACAATCAACAGGCTGGTACACATACTGTTGCAGCAGATGCAGACACTCAAGACAGTGGGTCAAATGGTGGTCATGATAACACAGAAGGATCGAAGGGAGTGTGGGAGGGGCAGGAGAAAGGGAAGATGGGAAGTGAAGAGAAACAGGAACAGAAGAAATTGAGCAAGAATAAGCGAGAGAGGAAGGAAATGAGAAGAGGTGCCGGAATTGACCATGAGCTAGTTACTGACCCAGAGGCAAGTGGAGTGAAGCCACAGCTGCCCACACAACCTAAGAAGCTAACTAACGATACTCCACCTATTACTGCACAGCCACACCCCAGAGAAACTTCTAGACTTGGAAAGACTGCTACTGAGAAACTGGAGTCAGGACAGGGACTTCCAGCTCATCATCTTCCTCCTCTTAGAACTGGTGCTGGAATGGCATTGCCACCTGACCAAGTTGAATGTAAGGCAGGGTTGAAACACGAGTCCAGAGAGGAGCAAATGGTTAGAAAAGAGACACATGATCTGAACAAGATGCAAGAGAAAGATGAAGCTGACGAGGAGGAAAGCATCGAAGAGGAGGATATTTCTTCATCTCACTCTTCGTCTGAGGTGGGGACACCGTCAACTTCAACTCCACTGAAGGCAGTCCCTCCCCACTCCAGTAGTGGCAGCACTAGTGGTGGGCCTGAACCATCATTACCACCTCCACTCTCTTCATCTCTGTCTGCCATCGTAGAGCCACACTCCAGTATCACTGAGCCAAAAACGAAGACAAGGGAGAATGGAGGGAGAGAAGCGAGAGGTGTGGGAGGAGGAGGGTTTGTGATGATGGGAGGTGGAGAGGAGGGAGTGGGGAGTAGTGAGGATGGTGACAGTGTGAGTGTAACAGTGACAGAGATGAGTGATGAAGGGGACGAGGATACTATGTTTGAGGAGACACTCCCTCAATACACAACAGGTGTTGGTGCATGTGCACTATTCATATACATGTACATGTACATGTACATTGTTCTGTGCATTGTACATACATCATTATGCATGAAGTTGTCTTTTTCTCCTTCTAATATATATGCACCATGCTTCCACTGCAGAAAGTAACATGAGTGGCCGTACTATTGCCACACCCAGCCAGCCCAGTGTGAAACTGGTCAGTGATGATGAAGAGGACTCCCCTCTCATTTCGTCCTCATTAACAAGTGGCGATGAGGAGAACCCAATCACTCCCACCGCACCACAGCCTCAGCATGTACAGGTGAGACCTGTACACACACACACACTGGATAGGACACAGTGTATGCTCTGAGATTGCAATACACAGTACATTTACAAACTGAGTGTGTCTTCTTTGGACAAGCAGTGCTACATGTATTACAAGCCCATCATTGGATTGACTGTCTGCATGTATAATAGTCTGTGACAACTGTGAAACAAAACACAATATACATGATGTATTTCAATATGAATATAGTTTCACAGGTGGGATTTTAATCCATAATGCTCTGGGCCACAATAGTCTAATGTTTCCATCATTTAGGCTATTTGATGTATGTACTCTTGCTTTCAGTTTCACGTCTTGGTGGCTTAGTTGCCCCAGTGGACTGATTAATGCTTGAGTCTATCATGCTTTGCATGTTGTATATGCCTTGCCTGGGTAGCCAAGTCATTGTCTGGGTTTGAACTCAATCCTTAGGATATTAACATCCAACCTACACTCCTCTGCCACAATAGATCCAGTGGCTCAGTGGTAAGAGTGTCTGACTAGTAATCAGAATGTCCTGGTTTGAATCCCAGCTGGATCCTGAGATTTTTCATGATCTTTAATAATGACTTGGCATTGATAGTGTCTCCATCATTTAGGCTATTTGATAACTTTACATGTACATGTACATGTTACCAATTGAGCTATTGAGACAGCTCGCCCTGGGCAAAATTGCACATAAAAGCAATTAAGACAAAGCAAGGCAAACTCTATCACCACAGGGTGGTAGTATAGTAGTAGAGGACAAGATGTGCTACATGTGCATGTGTTAATAATGTGTATTTGCTGATCTCCTGTAGACTGCTGCTCAAGACACACTGTCAATCACTATAGTCAGTTTCACAATAGAGCCAGGTAGCTCCCTCACAACCAGGGAAGACATCTCAGGGTACTTTGTGGAGTTCCAACTCCTGGACTATGACTATGGAGAGCTGGAGACACCGTCAGCTTTCACCTCACCTCACTCCACTCAACCAGTGCTCTTCAACTTCAAAACAGGTGTCTAACATTCAAGTGTGTAGTGTTTTGTATTCACCATGTACGTGTATACACACAATACAGTGGTAAATTTATCCCTAGTCGTGCTGTATGTGCAGTGTTTCATACAGGGGGGATATCCCCCCTAGCCTGCGGGTCCCCCCCTAGATTTTTGGACTTAATTATATGCATAGTAATAGGGATTGTACATGTGTACATGTACGTAACCACTAAGATGCTCCCCCCCCTCCCCCCCAAACTTAAAATCCTGTATGAACCCCTGATGTGCACTACAAAACTGAATGTCAAACTTTAGCTATGTAGTGAGAAATGTATGCATGGCATGTATACAGTGCATATTTAACTGGTACACATATACATATACGTATATGTACATGTATACGATATAACACCCACACCTCAGTGGAGCTGATGAAGCTTGGCATTGGCCGAAACACGTCCTGCACATTGGATGATTGTTAAACATCTAGGCCTTAAAGGCTGTTTGAAGCCTAGGGAGTTGTGGTAGTTCTTCATGTACTGCTTGTTTTGTCACTTCATGGTTATTTCAAGAACACTTTCTATATATAAAGTTGACACATTCCACCTTAAGAAAATAGTGACATGTAAAACAAACACTATAGAACAACAAAACATGCAATGGTATATTTCTCTATCTCTGTCTGTCTGTCTGTCTGTCTGTCTGTCTGTCTGTGGTGTGTGTGTGTGTGTGTGTGTGTGTGTGTGTGTGTGTGTGTGTGTGTGTGTGTGTGTGTGTGTGTGTGTGTGTGTGTGTGTGTGTGTGTGTGTGTGTGTGTGTGTGTGTGTGTGTGTGTGTGTGTGTGTGTGTGTGTGTGTGTGTGTGTGTGTGTGTGTGTGTGTGTGTGTGTGTGTGTGTGTGTGTGTGTGTGTGTAGATTTCCATGTAGGTCCCTCGCAGAAGGCACTGCTGTCATCTGCACTCAGTCACACTGCAGATACTTCTGATGCAAAGTATGACTGAAACACATGCATAATCTCATCAATATTAGGCTTCACATGTACATGGCAAGCGGACGTCCTGGGTTCAAGTCCCACCCGAGGCAGCTTTTTTCTTTGAAAAATACTGCCTTGGGCAAGTTGTGTTGTGTTGCTTTGTCTTTCTGTTGTGTTGTGTTGCCTTGCCTTTCTTTCTAAGCATCTCATGGATGATTAAAAAAGTCATGTTGGTGAGCGGAGCAAGCCCACCTAGTCATTCTAACAGGATGATTTTTCAATATAGATTATACGTGAACCGCACTGTACATACTGTAAGGTTATACATGAGTTCTAATTTGTGGTTGATCCATGGGTATGTATGTACATGAGGTTACCTAGTAACTTCCAGCAAAATGTTATATACTGTTACAGGGTAATTTTCACTGTGGTGAGTGATCCTGTGGACCAGGAAGGGGATTGTGATGAGGTGGGCACTGCTGAAGTTGACCTCAGCACTGTGAGTAATTCTACTGTAGAATGTACAAGGCATGGCGATGCTGTTTACAACCCAGGGAGTTGTGGTCGACTAGTTTACATGACATTGTACATACATGCATGTTGATATGCTGAATACGAATAATGCTCTGCAGTGTGCACACACATTACTCACTCTACATTTTCTGTGTGCAGATATTGCAGCGTAGAAAAGACGTGATCAATGAACACATTGAGGGTAAGTGTGGTGTTGTTACATGTATTATCCGTGTTGCATGTGTATACATGTACAGCATATTTCAGCACCTTTGCAACAGGAGCCCGTATACCACACACTGTTTCTAAGTGTCATTATCTAACACAGACTATGCACACACACACTCAAGTACATTGAAGCCATCTATGTACTAATGACACTTAGAAACTGTGTGTGGTTTACAGGCTCCTGTTGCAAAGTGCTGAAATATGCCGTGCCTTAGTGACTCAGTGTGCCACTGATACTTGAGTATGTAAACATTGTCATTCTCTTGGTTTAGCTGTTTATGTAACTCAAGTGAGGCATTCTCATTTATGGACACAGAATATGCTCCAAGTGTTGCATCATTTTTCTATTCCATACAGTATACATGTTACTACAAAATGTCAATGTATACATGTATATACGTATGTACTTATATGAAATCATCACTGCTACCTACATGTAGTTCTGAGTTCTGATGAGGATTCCGAGCTGCTCGGTCATCTCACTGTGTCTGTATATGCCCTGGATGTTCTGCAGCATCTCTCATAGTGTCAATCCATGTCTCTTTGTGCATACATGTACATGTATATGTATATACTATAATAGCTTACATGTTCTCATGCTATGTATAGTACACACAAGTCAATGTACAAAGGTATTGATGTAGATGATGTAGAAAGGTATACGTTATAATTAAAAGGGGTGTGCATATTAACTTTAAAGGATGGACATGTGCAATGTGCACGCATGGTACTCAATGCTTAAAGTGTGTTCTTTGCATGTGTATAGCCAGGTACAACGTATGTATGTTGATCCCTATTCCAAGCTATATATATATTGGCCAGCAAGGGACCACTGTAATAAGTGATAATACATTTCAATGTTCAGTATATGGGGAATAATTACAGTAATCAATTGCAATCAGTGTGAACAATTAATACATTTGTGTCGATGATGTTCACTGTCTAAAAATAATATATTATCTACTACTCAAAGTCCACCTCTGAGGGCGAGCACTAAATGGAGAACTGAGCCACCCTGGATCTTGTAATCTGCAGCTGTCTTCTCATCGTTCCTACAAGAACACAACACTGGCAATGTTATTACAGCCAAGACCTCAGTATGCAAACTACACTTATCTAAGCAATACAGGTAGAAATGCAAAAACCTAGCCAGGATTGTACTCATTTCAAATGGTCTATAATAATGACTAAGCAATAGCAGCTCCCTTTGTGCCACTCTAAACTGTTACAAAAGCACAGATGCACACGAGAAGTAGAGTTGGATGAACTTACATCTGCTTTCCACTGAAAATCAACCTATGTATGTAAGAGAACAAAAATAGACATACGGACAAGTCATGTGTACAGTAGTCATTCAAAACAAACACTTGAAACTAAGAGGAGTACTAACCTCTGCTGGGGAGGTGGGATTCCCTCCTTCTCCTCCACTCTCTCCTTTATTCTCTCCACCTACAGCAGATGTACCACGACCTAACACCTGACTGTTCCATTTAGTATGGCACTGACCTTATCTGTGGGCTCTATGTCAATGTCAATCTGTACACATGAACAGAACCGTGGATAAATAGGACACAGATGATCATGTATTGTGTATACAAGTACAAGTCATGAAATGAAATAGCCAAGCCATGAAATAGCGGAGAAATCCATGATTAATTTATGAAACTCAGTGTACACTAAATAATTAAATACCCAAATTCACTTGAACACCACTCCCTGATATACAACAACACTCACAAACAATGATGTACACAAGTCACACAGACACTGTACAGTCATAACATTGCATCCACAGTGTGCACTAATTGGAATACACTTACTTCTTTCCCGGTAAGCGTCTTTGTGGAACACGAGTTGGACCAGTAATAAAAATAGAGAAAAATTTTGAAATATGTACAGTAAATTTTCAAATCGATAAAATTGGGGTAGGATATGTATAGCAAACTTATCTATGGCAGTATACAACACAGTACATCTGGCAATTCCATTAGTGGACGGTTATGTCTACGTCATTTACACGTACCTTGACTTTAATCAACATCCTGATACTGCTATTGCTGGTTTTATACGAAGAGATACAGTTCTGCCTTTGAAATGCAAGGTCAAAGTTCGCTAGGGTTTTATTCCATTCTGCATCGAGATCCTTATCCAGCCCCGCCCCCCCGAAAAGAGCTTGCCCTCTTCTTGGGACGAGGAGTGCCAAGTCTATGTCGACTGATTTAGATCTAGTGCTTGACAGCATGCCAGAAAGAAGACCTACGTTATATATATATAGCATACAGGCACAATTCAGGAGGGGAGGTGCCTAGGACTTGTCCCGTTGATGACTTAGGATATTCATCGATCAATTTATCATACCGCGGAACCGGATGCGCTTGTATATTAATTATTGCCCAGTCAGTCTTTCAACTCTCTTTGTCTGAATCACTCATTATAAATGTCTGCGGCAGGGAGCCATAAAGTGGTGCTAGTGGGGGATCTGGACGTGGGGAAGACGACCTTGTTCAACAGATTCAAACAGGGGAAATTCGTGGAGAGCGGGGACGAGAAGCAAACGCGGCAAGAGGCCGAGTGTAGCAAGACATGGGAGTACAAGGGGGAGAAGCTTTCGGTGAGTGAAAGTAAATCTCATCGGAATACTAAACAAGGCCTGTCCTAGCTCTACGTACGAGGTGTAAAACTTCCCCATCTTCTTCAGGACCACACCCTAATAGATAGGCGGTTAACCATGCATATTATATTCGTGATATGTATTTTGTGAAATAAACCACAGAGATGTTTAATACTGCAGAGAACAATAGCACAGATGTTCATTGATGTTGCTGCAGTGATTATAGTGGTTGTATGGTTCTGTGTTTCTGAGAATATCACTGTACTATGTATGAGAAATATCTCCTGGCATGGAGGAAATATCTTTGGTCATGTCCACATCTGAACCCTTGTATATATGTACCTGTCCTTTTTACCCGGCTGGACACCTCAACATTCAGTATACTTTCTTTTGTCTCAGAAGTTTTTATTCTGGCATATCAGGGTTTCTTTTAGGGGGGGGGGGGGGGGAGAGGGGGCATTTGCCCCCCTTAAAAGGTTTTGCCCCCCCCCCCCCCCCCCCCCCCCGTCAAACAGACCTTCCTCATAATTATACAGCCATACATGTTTTCATGTTACCCCCCAAGATTTCTCGTATATGCGGTTCGCCCCCCCTTATAACTTTTTCTGAAATAAACCCTGCATATATATGTACATTGATTCCTTGGGCTGTTATGTTGGTATTTTGTAATGTTTTGTGAGCTTAGACACCTGGTGTGTGGGGAGAGTTGGCTAAGATTTTCAACCCACCACCCCAGTTCTCAAGACTGGGCATTCAGTGTCCTGCTCCAGTGTATATACGTTGTGTGTTGTATATATTGTGAGTTGTTTGGTTGGTTTGGGTGAGTGTCTGGGTTCTTTTTTTTACTTTCTCTTCTTTCTTGGCTAGTATGCTATACACATGTTTTCCATGTACGTAGCTAACTGTGTATGAGTAACTAGTCCAACTCACCCTCCCTGTAGATTACATTATTTGACACAGCGGGAATGGAGCGCTTTGAGGGGACTCTGCCACCCACCTACTTCCGCAATGCCTTCTCAGTGATCTTCATGTATGCCCTCAACAATGCAGAGAGTATCAACAACATTCCTTCATGGGCAGATAGTGTGAGCGTCCAACACATTGGAGACCAGGGCATGAGAATTGTCAAGGCTCTAGTGGGAAACAAGAGTGATCTGAAGGATGAGAGAGAGATCAATGAGTCAAGAGCTCAAGAAACAGCTGAGCGGTCGGGGATAGAGGAGAGTATGGTGTTTGAAATATCTGCAAAGGAAGGGGATGGGGTGGACGAAATGTTTGCAACCATTGCTCGAGCATTTAAAGGGACAGAAGATAAATCTAGTGGTGGTGGTGGTGATACCTTTCCTGAACCCCAGCCAAGAAAGAAGTCGTGCTGTTCCTAGTCCCCTGACTCCATTATTGATGTCCTTTATATACATGTATAACTGCACATATCTACTGTGTCACACTAGTGTACTGTTATATTGTGCTCTCCATTTCTTATGATGCTCGTGTATTACATCCTACTGCCTCCCACGCAGTTTGGGCGTTCCACGAACGCATGCGCGCGCAGCGAACGAAGTACAACTCGGCGCATGCTTTGTCATAAAAAGAACAGACTTCATAGGCCACGTCGTATGGCAGGATTTCAAAAAAGCAACAAAATGTCTTTCTGCTTCTTCCTTGCTCTACTATCAATGAGCATCATTCGTGCGAATGGAGGCGGGCCACTATTGTCAACACGAGAGGAGCAAGAACTGTTAACCATTCATAACTACTTGCGAAGTATTGTCAATCCAACAGCCACAAACATGCAGAGGATGGTAAGTAACTTAGCTACTAGATCTATAGTAGCCCAGCTGAATGCTTCTGTTGTAATATCATTATGCAAACTGCACGAAGTTTTTTTACTATTTCAATATATACTGTGTATACTTCTTAAGATGTACGTGTGTGCAATAAACTATTGTGTTCCTTGCATTAAAAGTAGTATATGTACATTCAACTCATTCAGCAAGTTGGCGAATCAATAATCTATAGATATTCTGCCCCTGGTGATATCACCAGGGGCAGCTTATAACACCAGCACATAGCTATTTCACTGACTACACAATCTATATTCACACAAAATGTTCACAACAACATAAATTCACATGAAATGTTCACAACAACATAAAATGCACAGCCAACACACATAATAATGTTTCTGAAGTTAATTCCTTATTTTCGGAGTTTGTGTATATGTCATTATATACTTACTGTTTATACTTATATCGATGTTCTATTTAAATCCAGCGAGTTTACATCTCGAATGTAGCTACATTAATAGTCTCCAATTGCTATTATTCAGTATGCATATCATTGCAGGAGTGGAGTACTGAGTTAGCAGCAGTGGCTCAACACTATGCAGAGCAGTGTATTTTTGAACACAACCCTCATCGCAGTGACCAAGTTCACCTGTTCTCCTATGTGGGTGAGAATATAGCCATAACAAACAACCCCACACCCGACTACACACAGCTGGTTCATGGCTGGTACAATGAGAGTCGCTACTATGACATCACAACTGGAGAGTGCACTGACCAGGAGTGTCTCCACTACACACAGGTACCCACTTTAGTAACTAAAATACCTTCCTTTCAACGTATAAGCTTACGGGGTTTAAGAAAATGTGTGTCAGACAGACACACATACGGACACACAAACCAAGTCACTGCACATGCATGCCGAGGGTTATCAATTGGTGTAGTAGATCATAATTTGTTTTCTTGAAGTGTGTTATGTATATGAAGCAGTTCACACTCTACTGCTATGTTGGTGCTGCATGCCTACAATGCAGCAAAACAAAGTGATCAATGAAACGTCATATTCACCTTATTCTGCACTTAATGATGATTAAGTTCATGATTGTCTGGCTTTGGGGACTTCCAAATTTTCACAACACAGGCATTCTAAGCGTTATTACAACAATTTGTCTATGACAAGTCTAGACAAAACACAATGCCACATGTAATAGAGTATCTATAATAGCATTATTAGAAATGAGTGGAACCCCATAATTGTTAACATGTCATTGCTGTAATAAAATTAGCTTTGGCAGCATTACCCAAATACCCCCCCCCCCCCCCCCCCAGTGTCTACATTCTTGAACCCTTGAAACGTGGATATTGCCTATGGTGTTACACAGAGTGACATTGCACCTTATAGCAGAAAACAAATCACGTATTGGACAATAATAGTCTATAGACTATTATTATGTATCTATACATTACAGATGGTGTGGGCTACATCCACCTCAGTTGGATGTGGAGCATATAGATGTGAAGAGACAGTTGGATTTCTGCATCCATCAAGTACAATCCTTATCTGCAACTACGGACCTGGGTAGGTATTATTGACATATACCACAGTGTATAAGTAGACATCAGCCTATAGCTTTAGTGCTCAATACCAGCATCAGCTCATCTCTGGCCTGATATATTTCACTCGTATAACTCTAGTAGAATTTACACGTGGATTATACATAGGGACACGTGTAGGATATAATTCGGTACAAATACACATCCCACACACGTGTACCGTACCTTTTTAGGACATGTGCATGCTTACACCTGCTACATTTCAATGGAGAGCTATTATTCAAGTATAACAGTGAAGTATATGCTATTGTGACCTACAAATGACTGCATCAGTGAACATGCTATGCTTCTCACTACATGCATGTATATGACTAGCAAGCTGAAAGCACAGATAAATGACCCCAAATTCAACAACCTTATTCATCTCCACATGCTGTACATTTACAGTTATAATTATCAAATTGTCATTGCATCTGACTCAGTACTTTCCAGTCTCCAAAAGGGTTGTATACTCACATGAAAAAAGGTGTGCACAGATGTACGTATACTCTCATTCAATACACAATACCTACCTCATTTGTGCTGATGCATATAGACTTAAAAGCATCGTTTAGCAATAGCACTATAATTGATGGCCAATGCACATTAGCTGGTCCTATGTAATATAAGAGCTGCAATTACCTAGGTCAATAAGTATCTACAACATAAGTATAGGGTCATTAGAGCATTGGTCATTCATGAAATTTACCCACCTCAATATCTTTAGTGGAAGCATTGCAGGAGAGAGACCATATCAGATTGGGGTAGTACCCTGCTCATTTTGTCCCCGGGACAAACCTTTCTGTTTGAATAACCTCTGCAGTAAGTATGTGCAACTTACATGAGTAATATTCTGCATGTTGTTCACATATATAATGCCTCTTAGAGGCTGATTAAGTATGCATTAAATTTGTATAAAGAGTAAAAGCATTTTTAAGGATGTAGAGATGACAGTGCCAAACATCACAGAAACAAGATGCAGTATGCAGGCAAAGATAGCAATGATTATAATATGAAATAAGGAGCAGTATGAAGTCAAGGACAGGGGATGGGCATGCAACAATCATAACATGCGTGACCCCTCCCTACATCGAGTTACGTGTGTTATGATTGTTGCATGCCCATCCCTGCCTTTGCCTTCGTAGTTTACAGATTCTCTGATAGAGCACTATGACATAAACAGTGAAATTTGTTCTGTTGATTTCATTTAGCTGACAAGTTGTCGGTGTACCACAAGCACTGAGAATGAAGACTCTCATCATACAGCCTGACCCTAACATGCATGATCATCAGTCATATACCATCATGTAGCATCTGTCAGTGTGTAAAGGTGTACCAAATACACCTGTAAATATTTACTATTTTACATGCATGCTGTTGTCATAATATCATCATGTGGCATCTGTCAGTGATTATTATAGTGTAAAGGTGTACCAAATACACCTGTAAATATTTACTACTTTACATGCATGCTGGTTGCCATAATATTGTTGCCACTGGCCATGCACCAGTGCAATGTATAGCTAGTCTGGTGTACCACACACTATTCATAAAACGGGAGATGGTCTAGCTTGGTGTATAGGATGCCTGTACTGCCATTGGCTTTGGAGCTCTTCTTTGTTTGGAGACATACGAGGAGCTTCTCTAAAGTTTGGTAGTGAGGGGAAGACAAATTACGGAAAGTAGCTAGAACTGTACATAAGAAAATGTTCGAGACATGTACACTGCTACTAATGCGACGTATGACGCGAACAGTTAACACTACAACCCTCTCAGCATGTATAGTGTGTCTATGCCAAACTATACAGCTACAATCAATGAAGAGATAAATATCTGCGCAGCTCGAAAGGTTAGCTTAATTCTGACAATAACAAATACCTCAAGACTAAACAGAACTACACACCTGTAAGAATGAAGGAAACAGGTGGCTAGTGGATCTAGAGTTACTGTTATATACATAACTCAAAGTGTAAACTAGCCTATCAGGTAATTACATAGTAAGAAGAGCATAAAAATTATGCTATATATAAATTATGTGAAGTACATATACACCTACTTTAGGACAACAATTTAGGACATGACATTGATATATAGCCAGTCTGCATATAGGGCTGTGCTTATGTCAATGGATCATACTGCGTTTGTTGTACACACATCTACAAGGGTATATACCCATAAGCTACAGAGAGAAGCCAGTACTTCTAATCAGCCCAGTACAGGCAATAAAGGTAGCAGTTGGCACAAGGTGGCAGATGTCCCCTTAAAAGTGTTCCACACAGTTCAGGAAAATTATCAACTGGAGCCCCGACCACTTCTCAAAGCTCAGTCCGAGCAGCATCCTCACAGCAAGGAATGGTGAACACCAACACAGCATTCCTTAGACACAGCTTCAAAACTTGTGTCTATACTACATGCATGGTTTCACTTACAACTCAATCAATACCTTCAGCACAACCACTTCCAATCTTTATTGATCAACTCTGCTGGCCACTAAAACTGCCCCGTGTCCACCTGCTGCTGCTTCTCCACAGACTACTATACAGCTTGTGACCCACTTCTTCATCCAGCAAGTATATACTCAATTTTATATCCAATTTTCTAACTAAGTACAGCCACCACTCTAGTTTCTAGGCAACCACTATGGTATTTCAACTGAATTACCACTTTCGGGTGTGTACATATCCATCACACCATCGGCTGTTTTCAGTTGTCTTAGCAAGCACAATCTGCATAGTAGTCTAGCTGGCTAGCCTTTGCAATGGCCAACAGCCCACAATACCTTGCAGTGCTTAATCAATTGGTGACACTCCAAGAGAGACTTGATCTCAAGGCAAACGCAAAAGCAAAGGAAAAGCTTCTATTGATGTTTCAGGCCAAAAAATGGCTAGGAGGTACTGCTGACCCCACTGCTGCTGATTTAGTCCATTTGGCCCTGAACAGGATCAAAGATGATGTGAATCAGTATGGAGTGTTCATTAAAATTCTGCAGGACATAACAGAATTGATAGATATTGCAGACAAAATCACAGGTATTTTGATCAGCTCTAGATCTCCCTGGTAGAGGGTGTATCCCTGTTAAGGACTTGCATGCTTGAGAAGCATATATTCCACTGAGTTTTCTATCGTTCTCTTCATTATGCTTACTGTCCTATTTATCTATCATACTATACACCTTTCCTTCATTCGACTCTGTCAGGTATACTATATAAAGAAGTGCTGTAGCTATTTGGCATGTATAAATATTGTACCTTCCTGCAGCTGAATGTCCTCTACCTGCTCCTCCACAAGGTATATGATGATGGGATGATGATAATGGTATTTCTCAGTGAAATACTCTTCATTTCTGTCTTTTACTGCCTCAATTGATTGACAAGTCCATGTGCTTCTGCTAGATATATATTGTGAAACATTTCTGCACCACATGCACAAAGTCTGATCTTATTTGTCCTAAAATGAAGACATTCTTATTAATCAGGGCACTGCATGCATGCTGGCAATAGGTATAGGATTTCAATCTGGATGATAACCACATTCCTAGATAGGCCCGACCTTCCTTATAAGTAGTATAACAGGGCTCTTGCATTGTTCTTACAGTTGTAAGTAGTATCCCACACTACACCACTATCCATGCCAGTTTTGATGCTACAGTGTTACTGCTCAACCACAGCTGCTTCTAACTATATATTCATACCCACTTTTTGATGTAATCAGGGGATTTTTGAAATGATTCGGCTGTAGATAACAAACATGGGTGCTGAGTGTTGCAAAAAGGTTTGGATATAGTTGCTGGATACAAGACTATATTGCACAAAATAATACACGTGCTCACTGAAGATCCACACATGTGTATGAGAGGAGGGGCTAGTCTATTGCTGAAAAATGGTCCAGCCACAGCCAGACTGGTGTAACAGTGAATTTTGTCCCCCAAAAATCGTCCCCCAGACCTTATTCACTAGTGAATATTCAGTGAATAATATCCCTGTGAGACTCTTTGCTGAGACAGGTATAACCAATAAGCAATAGTGTTTTGAAAGGGGGGGGGGGGGGATATTATTCACCAGTGAATATATTGTCCCCTATATACACAGAGGAGTGAATAATGTCCCCTAGGATTATCTTCCCTCCTTCCCTATATTATATGTATGCAGGTCAAATTATGCTTTTATGGATAAGGAGATCATATTGAGTTGCAAATGATCTTATCAGAGAAAAGACAGAACTTCAAGTCAAAACAGTTTTGGTAGAGTAAAGTGTAGCTGTAATACTATTTTGTAAAGCACTGTTCACGGACCCCATAATCCAACATGGGGGACATTATTCACTAAGAGAGGACAGTATTCACTAGTGAAAAATATGCAGGAGGGCAGTATTCACTCCTACACCAGCACTTAGGCCTATGGTAATTCTTCACTAACGTGAAGGTACAACTACTTGTACCTTAGGCACTGTAAAATTATTTTATGGCCATGGTTGTCTTGGTTGCATCCATTCTCGGGTAGCTAACCTTAAAATTTGTAGTAGAAAAGAGCTATCTTGGTAGAACTCTTCACATGATGAATCACTATGGATAAACAGTTTCTCTACCACCCAGACAAATTTGGTAATGACAGATGATACATATGCATACATTACATTCCTTCCCATATGCACTCAAAGTCAGCTATACTACATGAGATAAACAAACAGTCCCATTCTAAAATCAATCCAATGCCTTATTACACAACTGAGATGATGTTAAAATAAACTTTTTGCAGTGTGTAAGTTGTTACTATAAAACTGCTTACGTGTAGTATGGTTGGTGTACATGTGACTGCATACCTACCTTTGCCTTTGCCTTGCAAGTCATGTAGTCCTAATCTCTACTTAACATGCAATATATAGTTCACCCAATTGACATACTTAAAAAAAACACATACATCCACAGGTGGGGCCAAGATTGTGGTCATACACCTGTACAGAGCAATGACAATCATTAAATTTACATAATTGTCTTTTTAATACATAGTACAAACACAGCAACAAGGAGAGCCAAGAAAAAGAAAACTGAGTAAGTGTATTTTTATTAGTCTGTCAACTCTTTATGTGGGGATGGCAACATCATACCATTAGCCTTAACATTGTTATGAAATGGCTCAGAACTCCTGAAACTGCACTGGAAGCCTTATGGATACATGCTTAGAGGAAATCACAGAAACCTCAAAGATCTGAAGCTACAGTTTATGAATGTTGTATTACAATATTGAAATTCCATTCTTTTTAACACAGGCTTAGATGATGACATTACAGTCCAAGACCTTTTGAAAGACCTTACGAGAGCAGAACTAAAAGAACTGTTCAGGAAATTAGGCCTTTCTCCAACGAGAGTGGAACTTCAATATGACAGTGCTCTCAATGTCTATAGGAATGATTTGGTACGGTCTTGGATTCTGGAAGATGATAAGGTGAAAGAAAAAGGAGGGGCAACATGGGAAACCCTTCGAGATGTTCTTAGATCTATGAATAAAAGAGGAATTGCAGACAATATACCAACTTAAAAAAATAGAATTTGTGGACTTTACTTTTATATATGTATAAGGAAATTGTATATATATTATCACATAGTTAATCAGAGAGTCAGTAGACTCTCTATGTAGGAATGGCGCCGACACACCCATTAAGCCTTAACAAACGTTACGGCTCAGAACTCTCGAACGCGGCAACTATGAGCTCTTTTAGAAACATAAATGGTTAAAATAAACTTTATGTCCTACGAATGTTTCTATACACGATAAGACTCACAAAAGTGGTAAACACATGCACCGCTACAATGACATACGTGAAATTGCAAAAAAAAACGATTTCTCCATCTTCTTCTTCTTCTTCTTCTTCTTCTTCTTCTTCTTCTTCTTCTTCTTCTTCTTCTTTCACGAGAGGGTGTGGCTAGTATTTGCAAGCGAGTATACAACGAAAAACCAGTGAAACGGAGTAAAAACATTAAAATGGGATGAGGGCATGCAACAATAATAACAGGTGTAACCCCTCATGGGGTTACGCATGTTAGTATTGTTGCATGCCCTCATCCCCTGTCTTACTGACTGTAGATCTACTGCCCTCATCCCCTGTCTTGCTGCACATATACTGCACTTGTTTCTCTACCTTTTGGCACTATCATCCCTACATCCTTCAACGTTGGAAATGTTTGTATTCACTTTGTATAGTATTGTGCATAACCTGAACATGTATAATGGGTAAGAACTTGAATTGAGACTGCAATTTTAGCACAGGAGTGCGTCACATCAAGTTATCAACTCTCACTCATGCATGGAAGAGTTATGGCTGGCCAAAAAAGCAGTGAATTCAGTAAAGCTGCTCAAGAATCAGCAACTGCAGGCTACCTCTGATTATGCCGTACTTAGTTCATGATGAAATGGAATTGTGCAATAAACGTTACCTTATCAGGAAGGTTCCTGATTTCAGTGTAGCTACACACTGACAGATAATTTGGCCATCCTGTTTTTTTAGTATTCTAATTATATAATCTTTATTTCATGGAGTTTTGAGACTCAGAGGCTCCACTGAAATTGCTCACCTGGTATATAACATCAACGTTGAGGCCTATATGTATTTTATATAGAGGGAAACCAAGGATTTCAAGGATTTATATAAAAATCAGGTGCTCCTATCCTATATACACACATAAAAGATATTCGGCGCGGGCGACCCAATAAAACATTGGGCGGCCCATTTACTCATTGGGCGCCTCTCACTGACACCTCTCTGCCATCGACAATGCTTTTGTGGCTCTCTTAGTCTCGTACCCAGACCCTCTCTAAAAGTGGGAGAGGGTCAGGTAACATTCCTATAGTAGACTTGTGCAGCGTTTGCCGCATTTTTTCCGGCAACTAAGTGGCTGACAGACCACAGTTTACTCTATGAAATACAGTACACCTGCACTTAATGCAGCTTAATTAAGTGTTTGTTGTTTTACACCCACTTGAGAAGCCATAGATGCTGCACAAGTCTACTATAGGAATGTTGCCAGACCCTCTCCCGCATTTAGAGAGGGTCAGGGTACGAGACTATGGCTGTCTGTGCTAATATTGTCTCCATTTTTTCACAAACAAAGAGTTGCTCAGGTACCTACATACTGTACACTCTACAGCTAAGGTAGGGCGGGGTGCCTGACAGGGAGGGGTTTGCTTTTCTTGTGGCTACCCACAAACGTGAATTTTGGTACAAACCGAAGACTCACTTGGCTTTTTGTTATGCCTTTTCGCTCACGATAATTTCTAAGCAATGCAGAGGATAACTCGTCCTGTGTCAAGGAGGAGACACAGCTACTCCTAGGACTAGCTTGTCCCTCAGGAACATATACCTAGTCCTCAGAACCAGGTTTCTGGGGGACAGCTGGTCCTAGGACTGTGAGTCTGAGAGGTATATCTGAAAAGGGATAACTTAATATCCTGCAAGAATGGTGGCTTACATCAATGATTGCCCTAGCATATATACATGATGACATACACAACTTGAGAACCCTGCATGACTACAGTTAACTTAATAGATACTAACAGTCTACTTGGTGTTTCTATACATGGTAAAATACACCCTTTTCTGAAAGTAAGCATTCATATTTCATCTATCAGTGTCTGTATATATGTAGCACGGATTGCATATGTACAGTAAGTTAGCCTCATCCCCAGACTCCCACTATCTGTGGACATCCATATCCTATTGAGGTATAAAATGTCAATGATAAGGATATGTCTGCTTACTTCGATCATGTTCAGTCTCAACAATCACCTGTTGGCAATAAGGAACCCCTTGAAGTTTTATATAGAGATGGAAATATGTAACATTGTGGGATGAGTTTAAGTGAGTGACAGAATTCAAACTTGTAATCACATGAATGCACATACTGGGTATTAGATCTATATATGTAATTCTTCATTGAACCAATTTATAGGACCAGAACTTAATGATATACAGAAAGTGTTGAATGATGTCAATTGGGAAACCCTGTCTTACCAGCTAAACCTAGGACACCAGGTGGCTGAAATTAATGCTCTCTGCAGGATGAAAATACATATAAGATCTTGCTGTTTGAGGGAGATGATTTCAAGATATATTCAGTCCCAACCTGTAGAATTGTGTGATGACACTAGGAGGAAGATAGCAAAAGCTCTTGAGGATCTTGGCTATGTGAATGAAGCTAGTCATCTAAGAGAATGTGAGTTGTAAATGCATTTGTGTTTTGCATTGTGTATCATTGAGTCGGTAGACTCTATATGTAGGGATGGCGCCGACACGCCCATTAAGCCTTAACAAAAGTAACGGCTCAGAACTCCCGAACGCGGATGTTTTAAGCCTTTTTAGACAAGCTACATGCTCTGCGAGTGCTTCTGTACACTTTAATACTCTCAAAGTACGTAAAATATACAGCTACAGTGAATCTCGGAAATTTGTAAAAACCCGGATTGTTCATCATCTTCTTCTTCTCCTCCTCCTCCTCCTCCTCCTCCTCCTCCTCCTCCTCCTCCTCCTCCTCCTCCTCCTCCTCCTCCTCCTCCTCCTCCTCCTCCTCCTCCTCCTCCTCCTCCTCCTCCTCCTCCTCCTCCTCCTCCTCCTCCTCCTCCTCCTCCTCCTCCTCCTCCTCCTCCTCCTCCTCCTCCTCCTCCTCCTCCTCCTCCTCCTCCTCCTCCTCCTCCTCCTCCTCCTTCTCCTTCTCCTCCTTCTTCTTCTTCTTCTTCTTCAGTTCAAACGGCCTACCGCGACACTGGGGTAAGTAATCATCCTCCATGATCCTTGATGCACAAAATCTTCATACCTTCTCCCAAAGCCATCAAACTCCAGGTCTGCAGTTAGTTTAGACGCCATTTTCTTGTTTGCTCACGTGCCGAACACGTGAAATTAGTTTTGTGCACAGTTCGTCGAGCTGCCTCTGTTTCGAGCGCTGTGTTGTCTTTTTTGGCTACGTTGCTCCGTTTCTTTGAACGACTAACTGTTGCAGGCAACTGGACCCGCTGTTGTACTCAGTAGGCAATATTCGTACAAGACAGGATGTAGGAGTCACTGACAATTGCTAGATATCCTGCTTGTAGGTATGCAAGGGAGGTAGAACTCTGCACGAAAGTCAGTAGGTTTATATGTGTTGCTACACACAGTAAAAACCAGTGAAACAAGTGTAAAAACATTTTCACTAAAATGTTGAAGGATGTAGGGATTGAAGTGCCAAAAAGTATAGAAACAAGGTCAAAGTGCAGCATGCATGCAGACAAAGGGAGGGGATAATAGCATGCAACAATCATAACATACGTAACCCCATATCCCTACATCTGTAAATACTAAAAGGGGTTACGCATGTTATGATTGTTGCATGCTATCATCCCCTCCCTTTGTCTGCATGCATGCTGCACTTTGACCTTGTTTCTATACTTTTTGGCACTTCAATCCCTACATCCTTCAACATTTTAGTGAAAATGTTTTTACACTTGTTAGTAGTGTACTGCTGCCAAATAAACGAACAGTCATCGCACGCATGAAGTATCAATCCGCTCCGGATGGGTGGGTCATAGTATTGTTAATTATAGCTTATGGAAAGTGGGTGGGTCATACAACGATGATACATAAATAATATATAATCCTAATAAGTGTTGAAGAGCAAAATAAATATGTCTGACGGTGCACCTGTGATTGATTGTGGTTAACAATGAGGTCTACGTACGTACAAGACTACTCATCCTCCTGTTTAGCTTTGTGTGTCCTGTGCTTTCTCCATAATAGTACCCAACCAGCTACTGCTACAGCTACTGTTATAGCTAATAGAATGGCAGCAGCCGTCCCCATTGCTATCAGCTTAACCTTATACTTGCACTTTGGAATATCACCTGGTAAGGAATGAAATCTGTCATTATAACACCAACACATACACATGACAAGTGCCCCTCTACCTGTTGTGATCGAAGCTTGGGGAGAGATGAGGAGCTGCACAGTGTCTACAAGTATCCATCGTGTGATGTTCACATAGACTTGGCATGTGTAGAGCCCTTCATCAGAAGGGCTCACATCTCTAACCAGTAAGTATCTCCCAAAGCCTGTATTGTCTTTCTGATTACGTCTAAGCTCTGTGAACTTATAGTTGTCCACTGGAATTTGAACTCCATCCTTTGAGAAGTTGACAAGAGTTCTGTCTTCACTGCCATTAATAAAACATCCAATAATGGCTGTTCTCTGATCATCACTGACAGTGGCATTTAGGGTGCTCACAATGTGCATTTTTTCTGTTAGAAAGGCAATACACAAGCACTATCATATTTCTTCTATGTGCATTAATCTCTATGACTCACCATACACATTTAGAGTGGCACTTTCAAAAGGTTGTGTATTGACATCATTCACCTCACATCTCAACATCCCAGCATCATCTAGTTGAAGGTTGTGGAACGTATAGGGACTCCCATTGTCCAGTTTCATGTGACTTCCATTGTACTGCAGTGTAATTGTGGAGGGTTGAGGGAAGCCTGGTTCAGATGTATAGCACGTCACTCTGGTGTCTCCGCCCACTTCCACAGTCTGTGGTTCCACCTTTATCGACACCTTTGGAGGAACTGCAGTGGAGGAACAGGACTTATAGAGCAGGATGTAGATCATAATATTATACATATTTAAGATGCTTCTAAGTTCATATCACTGCGACAATAGACTATATACATGTAGGCAACACATAGGCAACCCATAGAGTGTGTCATGGGGGGACCTCCAGGGGAATACCCTGTATAGGTATATCGGAGCGGAGTGAGAGAAGCATTGGGTTTATGTTGTATATAAGACACCTAAAACCAATTGTACCATCACAACTCACTGTGGATTTCGTAGCAGTCTAAGTATTTGCCACACATACATTGGTACTTCTGTCCACCAACCACAGATGTAGCAGACCTTGTGACTTGAAGTTCTCCAGTGGTAGATTCAATACCTGTATGTATACAGTACAAGTGTTGATCAGCTAGCCTACAAGCACAAATACTTAGATCTACCTATAATAGTACATTACATTTCATACAGCAAACGGAGAGTTAATTGTAAAAGACAATTTACATACCAGATTCGATTTCTTCTCTGATACCGTTACTAATATTGAACCACCGCGGCTGGGTGAGATGACATCCCACAGCTCTGCACGACAGGACCAGAGCGTTACCCCTTGCGGCGTTAATCGACTGACAATCCGGATCAGTTACCACAGCGCCTGTAGGAGTAATATATAAGTATTCACTGAAGCATTACTACGCATGAGTCCATAGTATACCCTATAGTAAGCGTAGTATACAGTTTCATTGACTCACCAATTAGTAGCGTGCTTGCAAAAAAACACGAGTAGATGAGCGACCAGAGTGCCATGTTATCGTCAACTTTTTTGTAGTATTATTAATAGTGTTGCGAACCACGCGCTGACAAGCTTTATATTTCTGTTGCTCAGTTCTGTTGCGTAAGCGGATTTTTTCCAACTAAGTTCTGTTGCATAGCACGAAACCCTATGTACTTCCGCCATGATGAAAGTACGTCTGCGTTTGAGAAGGTTCAACTGCACCTTTCTACGTATGTCTGCGTTCGAGAAGGTTCACCTGTACCTTTCTACGTACGTATGTCTGCGTTCGAGAAGGTTCACCTGTACCTTTCTACGTACGTATGTCTGCGTTCGAGAAGGTTCGGAAGGTCTACGTATAATACGTAGGCGGAAGTACGCCTACCCGGGGCGTGAGGCATCCGTGGACTGGGCATAACATGCGCGCGCGCGCGTGATACACCCACATCAGGATTATGATACAGTTTATCATAGAGTCGGTAGACTCTATATGTAGGGATCTCTTAACCACCCAACAAAGTTGGTAATGGCTGATGGTGCATTACATATAGTATACCTTACATCCATATACATCTCAGTGTGGTCACCTAGTACACTAAGAAAACAAACAGTCCCTCTACCATTCTAAAGTCAATCCAATCCCTTATTACACAGCTGTGATGACCATAAATGGCTTTTTGCAGTATAGCTTCTATGAGTAACTGCTTACTGTAGTTGGGGATGTGCATGTGACTGTATACTTTATCTTTGCCTTTGCCTTGAAAGTCATGTAGTACCGATCTCTTATTAGCATGCAATAGTTCACAGTACTAAAACAGTTTAGTGGGCATATAAAAGTATATACATCCACAGGCCACAGGGGTGTGGGGGCAAGATTGTGGCCATACACCTCTACTTGAGGAACACCACATTGATTCCTTGATTGTTTTATACAAATTGTCTCTTTAATATATAGCACAAAGACAACAACAAAGAGTGCCACAAAAACCGAGTAAGTGTGTATAATTATCAGAGAGTCGGTAGACTCTATGTGGGAACATTACACCCATTAGCCTTAACATAAGCTTAAAAGTATACTTACAGTTTATGTATTTTAACACAGGCTTGGATGATGACATTGCAGTCCAAGACCTTCTGAAAGACCTTATGAAAGAAGAACTAAAAGAACTGTTCAGGAAATTAGGCCTTTCTCCAACAAGAGTGGAACTTCAATATGACAGTGCTCTCGATGTCTATAGGAATGATTTGGTACGGTCTTGGATTCTGGAAGATGATAGGGTGAAAGAAAAAGGAGGGGCAACATGGGAAACCCTTCGAGATGTTCTTAGATCTATGAATAAAAGAGGAATTGCAGACAATATACCAACTTAGAATATGCTTTTTCGTATGCATGTGTATACTACGGTGGCCGAGAAGGGCTTTTCGCTTTTACCTTCGCGCAACGCAAATCGTGCGCTTCGCCCAACGAAACATGTGTCCTTCGCTCAACCCAAATTTTGTGTGCGTTGCGCGAAGAAAAGACATTGTCGTCCACCGTAGTATACAGTTTCCTTTAAACGTGTACGTTTGTGTGTTAACCGGATATCCTGGCTGCCCAAACATTGGGCGGTGCACCATTGGCATTATAGGGACTCTGTGAGCATCAACAATGCTCGCGTGGCTGTTAGTCCGTCTCTATGTCTTATTGGCTCTATCTTTTTCACTAACAAAGAGTAAATATATACACGTACTGTAGGTAAGGCAGGGGACGTTTTCAGGCTCGTGGCTCAGCCAAACGCCATGGCTTTACTCTGACCGTGTGCAATAATTATATAACTCGTCCTCTATCAAAGAGGGGACACTGCTAGGACTAACTTGGCCCACAAGAACATATTATACATGGTCCCCTTCAGATATGTCAGATGTCTCACAGGCCTAGGACCAGCTACAGCTGTAGATTTAGCTGTACATTGTCCTCCAGACCTTGTGATGTCCTCCCCCCCGCCCCCTCGGACACCTGGTTCTAGCCGTAGCATATGCATGGTGTACACAACTCAAGACCCCTGACTGCAGTATTTTAGACACTAACCTAGTCTTCTATAAAGATAAGTAGGCAAAATGCACCCTCTTGAAAAGTGAGTGTTCGCCAATTGATATAAGTATGTACTTCACCTATCAGTGTCTGTAGTATTATATTATGTGCTGCATGGATTGGAGTTAGCCTCACCCCAGGCTCCCGATAAGTAGAAGTAAGACATCCATATGCAAAACTTCAATGATGAGGATGTGTCTACTTAAATACTTCGATCATCTTAGTGTCTAGCCTTGTTCCCAGGCCCTATATACGAGAGGAGAGGCCTCGTACACACTGTGCATATGCCGGGTCTCCATGGAAACCCCCAGAAAAATGTAGGGTATCAGAATGTGTTACCATGAAGACCCGGCGCATGCACAAGCAGTGTGTACCAAGCCCTCTCCTCTTGTCTGTAGGGCCTGGGCACAAGGCTACTTAGTGTCAGTCAGTAATTGGCAATAGGAAAAGACCTTGCATGATTTTAGAGCTGAAAATATGTTGAGATTTATGTGAGTGAGTGACAGTTAAACTGCAGAATTCAAACTTGTAATCACATGAATGCACATACTGGGTATATAATTCTTCATTGAACCATTTTATAGGACCAGAACGTATTGCTATACAGAGAGTGTTGAATGATGTCAATTGGGAAACCCTGTCTTACCAGCTAAACCTAGGACACCAGGTGGCTGCCATTGATACTCTCTGCAAGATGAAAATAGATATAAGGCCTTGCTGTTTGAGGGAGATGATTTCAAAATATATTCAGTCCCAACATGTAGAATCATGTGACGACACTAGGAGGAAGATAGCAAAAGCTCTTGAGGATCTTGGCTATGTGAAGGAAGCTAGTCTTCTAAGGGAACGTGAGTGGTTAATGTGTTTTGGTTACATGTCAGTGTATTGTACATTGTGATCTATACATGCCTAATTAAGATTTAGTTTTGTGTTTCCATAAAAGACAGTATATCTAGAACCTCCATACTAGCTATATACTGTATGGTTGCAGTTATAGGCATGGCTAGTTTGCAGCCATATGCACAATTACGTGTGTCTGAGCATAAGGCCATAATGACAAGCAGCTTCACACAGTAAGGGTTTGGAGCCATGTCATTAATGGAAGGGTTGTTTGCAGTTGGCTATGCCTGATGATATATAGAGAGAGATTACAACTAGTATATCAGTGTTTCTTGTGTGTGTGTGTGTGTGGGGGGGGGGGGGGGGGGGGAAGATCCAACAACCAAAATAATGAAGAGGGCAACAGTGAATAGTTAAGAGGAAGCCCGTCCCCCACAAGGGAAGCCATACATAGGAAAGACACATCATGCTGTTATAGGCACCACAGCAATTAATATTGGCAATAGGCTTTTCTCAACAATATCTCTACCTCCTTGCCCATTGCTAAACTTTTCTCCCTAAATAATAGAGTAAGTACTAGCAACTGACAACTAAGAATAGAAAAGTATAGCCTCGTCCCCAGGCTGAAGGTCAAAACATGGAAATGCATAGAAGAGCCTAGGAATGAGGCTATGACAAATATACATAGTTCCAAAATTGATATAGTGCATACAAGTATCATAAGTCAGACAAGAACACAGCCCCTGTACATCACATGACAAAGTTTAGCAATTGTGGAATCATTGTCCGTGATAAGGCCACATAAAATAAATTCATAGTTTCTCATCCTTCCAGTTTCTTAATTTCAATGCGGCAGGTGGGCACTTGATTTTACTTACTACCCGGGGATGAGAAACTTAATATTAACTTTATGCAGCCTAATTAAGACTACCATAGAAGTATATAATGGGAAATATCTCAAAGCTTGCATACATGCTTATATACTTGCAGAGAACCAGATTCCTGATATTTCTATACCTGGTGAGTCTACTGCACAGCCACCAGTGCCAGGAGGTTTTCTGACATGGCTGGTATCCACTACAGAACATGGAATTGTCTACTGGGTACTATCTCCTGTGATTATTGCTGCACTCACCTATGTCTTATACATCAAATTCAGACCGAGTCATGGTAAGGATATGTACCATATCCCACTTTCCAGATCAGACCTGCATTATCATCACTATATGTATGACACAAGTGTAAAACATTTTGTATGGATGTCAGTGCCAAAAATCAAGGAAACAGGATGCAGTAGATCCATGTGAGCAAAGCAGGGATGATGATATGCAACAATAATAACACGCATACCCAACACAAACAGATATAAGGATATGGGGTTACACATGTTATTATTGCCATCATCCCTGCTTTAATTGTCTGCACAGATCTACTGGAGCTTGTTTCCTTGATTTTGGCACTGTGTCATCCCTATCTATAAAGTGCAACATAGGAAATAAATGACTGCACAAAGTTAACACTCCTGTCCTCGAGGGCTAGAGCAGCATCACACATGTATCACCTAAGTCAAGTCCTGCTCTTTATGTGTATACCTAAGAATTATACCACATTGGTAGGGGGGAGGTTTGCATCTACATGTATAGTTCTTTATTACATATCCATTGCATACCTGCTCTAGTTAAAATGACTTCAGGAATGGATTGCAACATCATTCTACATATGTCGTACATGTACATATTTCTTTGATCAATTGCCGTGGCTACTATTCATTTCAGCATAACAAAAGTGCAAGCACAGAATCTATTCGAAGGCTGCATTTATTCAAGGATGGCATCTGTTACTTATGTGCGCACACAAAGAGCAGACCTTCTGTAGACAGTCTATCACAAGTTATGGCCAGCCCACTGCGTCCTGATATGCTACTTAGTCTCACTAACAGAGCCATGACAGCATATAGTCACTAGTGCCTAAGGGGAAGCAAGCAGCTACTCAGATACATCTACCATAGCTCTCACGTTTTCTCACACTGTCTGCAGTCAGCCAGGTCAGCAAATAATTGTCACTTGACTTACTTTTCATTTACTCTGCTGATCCTTCTCAAACTCCCTCTGAAGTCCCACCTACCACTAGCACACAACCTCCCCCTCAAATATGTGGTAAGTGAGTTGTACTTGATATCGTCGACGTCAGGGAAAGAAATAAGTATACCCATGCATAATCCTGGATTTCCACAACTGATTCTATATAGTTCTGCAGCGAATGAGCTTCATGCACTTAATAATAACATTAGGAATGGATGTATAGAGTTGTGGAGATTCCTGCAGAGCTATAGAGAATGTGTGCATATTCTGTGCTTGTATATAACTGTGCGTTATATGTAGCTAGTCAAGAAAGCCAAAGATTCTGAGTGTTTTACTGTCTTTAAAGTTTTATAGACTTAGGAAGTGATTTGTAATAGTTATACTTGTGAATTTTATCATATTACAAAACTAGGCTTATATATGGAGTTCTAAGCCATTTCATATGGCTATGATTGAGCATATGTGAACCCACAGAAATGGGAAGTGGGTTATACACAATCATGTTATTGTTGGAGCAGCTACTCAGATACCATTGCTCTCACATTTTCTCACACTGTCTGCAGTCAGCCAGGTCAACATGACTTACTTTTGTTGACCTGGCTGTGTGCGTGTGTGTGTGTGTCTGTTTGTCTGTCTCTCTGTCTGTAAACAACCTCCCCCTCAGCTATCTGGTAAGTGAACCCACATTGTTGGAGGGACAGCCAGGTTGCCTTCAGGGAAATTCCCTTACAATGTGCCCTAGCCTCAGCCCTATCCCTAACCTATCTCCCAGGATGATGTAATGTAATGAATATGATTATAATGTCACTATAGAGGCAAACTTGGACATTAATGTATTGTTGTTGCATTCCGTCATCATCCCTTGCCTGCAGATTGTTGGCACCATCCATACGGAATTGTACATCCTCAAGGTAACCCTATGTCTTCACTCTTTGTTCTGATGTGCTTCCACATAGGCAATAATCAGTAATAGTGGTGCTACCTTAATATTGGACCTATACATGTATATTGCAGGTAAAGTTAAGGCTGATGAGGCAGAATCTCAAGAAAATCTTAACGGTAATTTCCAGTTATTTCAATCACAAATTACCATGAGTGACAAAGAAGAAAAGATAGGGCTATAGGTGTAAATTGCATATTTTATGATGCTTTCAGCTGAGGCAAGATTTGCTTTGTGTACATGAATTGAATATTTATTATGTTGGCATTGGCATGACAACAAGAAGTAAGAATTGCACACTTTATTATATAATCCTTTTCCATTGAGGCAAACTCTATTAATAGAAACATTTATATGATATACTTGTTTACTCTACACATTCAGTTGAGGAGGAGAATGTAATTTGTGATGACACATTTTATCAGAATGAATCAGATGATGAAACGACAGATGAAGATATTCCAGAAGGTCACGAACCAATTCTTGCCACACGTAGTCTTATGTGGCCAAAAGGTCGTAATGATGATAACTCTCCTAGAGTTCTTCGGGTTCACTTTATGGATAAGGTTCCTCTAAATGACGAATGGAGGATCGAAGGTGACAAGAATGATAATCCTATAACAACAGATTATATCTTGAAGGTAGCTAACGAGTGGAATGTTTGTGATCCAACTGTTGTCCCTGTCTTTGAAAGCGAGGGCAAAATTAGCCAAAGTGATGTCAGGATTTGTTTTAAAGGTAATGGGTAGGCGTTATGTATACATGATCTTCATGCAGCTATATATACTGTGTTTATGTGTTATGCTTACATATTTTAGTAGCCATATTTTATTTATGAACATAAACAAGCAGTGATAACCTAAGAATAACGCATTAATGCATGATGGTTGGACAGATGAAATCTCTCTTGTGTTGATCATGATTTTGCCTCTAAGTGATTTCTGTGCTTTTGATAAGTGTACAACAATTGTACCCCCTCCCTATTCATCTTTTATTGTTGGGGTTACGCATGTTATTACAGTAAAACCTCTTTTAGCGGACACTCCACATAGTGGACACCGACTGTATAGCGGAAAAACTACTATGTACCAAGTGTTTCCCCCCTTTATACCGTACTTAAGAAACCTCTGAATAGCGGACACCTCTTAACTCTGAATAGCGGACACTCTGTCTTGCACTGGCACTATTATAAACAAGAGCACTAAAGTGCAGAACCCTCGGCGTCCACGCGTGCGTGAATCCTTGAAAGCGCACGCGCTAAATCTCATATATAACGCGCGTGCGCGAATGCTGGAAAGGCACGTGCGATTGAAACTCCAGGTTGGCTCTGTACACTGCTGGAAGCGCTATAGGTTTGACTGGAGCAGTATGCATGTTTGTACTCCCTCGTGCAGTAACCGCTGGTGCTTCGCTGTACTTCGAACAGGAATACCTGATCGCGGGTAAGCCAGAGTAGGCTAGATCTAATTAGCATATTGGCTCTTTCGCTTGCGTTTCACGCCATAACTCTTGAACGGAGCGGTTTCAAAGAAAACCCCACAAATTTTTTGACCTCCCTTGCCCGCTGAGTACGTGACAGTATTTTCAGGACGAACAGATGCTCCAGAAGTGAGATGTGACTTAACAGACAGACAGACACACAAACACACACACAGACCCAAGTACCGTAACCCTCGCTGCGCATGCGCGCCGAGGGTTAACAACCTCTGAATAGTGGACACTGTAATTAGCGCTCACCTACAAGCCCCACCCCCTCTTATAAACTTATGTACGCATGCCGCATGATGTCCCTCTGTTCAGATCTCTCACAATTTTCTGTATTCTGCTTTTGTTTCACGTGACCCATGCATGTAGCTTGAGACTTGCACTGCTTACATGTATGTCAATGTACCATTAGAATGATTTACTATAACTTGGTATATACATAATTGAGCATTGATAGCAGGTAACTTTTGAAGGATGTATACAAGTGCAATATGTATAAGATATTTAGCAAAACAGAGATGATGGCATACAAAAATTGTAATCCCATAGTAAGAAGTACCATGTTATTTTTGTTACATGCTTCTTGCAGTCAAACAGCAATGATTGCACATTTCTATCACAATTTACAAATGATTACACATTATAATTTGTGGATACAGAAGAAGGAGTATCACATTCACTTGTCGGAAGAACAGCTGAAAAGAAGAAGTATAAAGGACATCCTACTATGACCCTAAACTTGGGAAAGGACCACCAGCGTCGCACTATACTTCATGAATTTGGGCATGTACTTGGGCTCAAGCATGAACATCAGCGTCCAGATCGCCCTGATGATCTCTACGATAAGGAACCAGATGGCAAATTCTACAAGAAACTCCCTACATCTGTACTAGATGAAGAAAAGAGTATACACTTCGAGTATGATGTTGACAGTATCATGCATTACAGGTCAGCTCTATTACAACACAGCCAAATTCCTACCTAACAAACACGTTGATGCATCCTGAGCTAGGGGGAAATTCTAGAGAAAATAAATTAATCTGTACAAGTGTTTATTTCCAAACATGGCTGTCCCATAACTATCAATTTAGGCAATAGTCTCTGGTCTGAAATTGTATGCATGTCAGCACTACTATATACACTCCACTTTACTCCTTCGTAAGGTCACTGCTGCCATATTTCTTACCTTGTGAATATTTACAGAGGGGCTCATTCATGCACATTCACCCCAATTAGTATACTCACTAACATGCAAACCCTTCACTTTAACAGAACAATTAGTCAGCTCATGTACTCTATATTGTGTTTGACACAGGAATGATGTGGCTAAGAGGTATAAGAGGAAGTGGCGTAATTCATTGTCAAAGGGTGACCGTGAAGGCATCTCCAAAGCTTATAGAAAGGTTTCTATATGCACACAGTAATATTTGTCACTGTTCATCTGATGCACAAATACTACCTTTAGATATATAACTGTGAGATGATCATTGATTTTATCTGTAATGGCAGTTTCTAGGGAGAGAAGAAACTGATCATGAAACAGGAGGTGAAGATCATGAAGCAGGAGGTGAATTATCATACACAATCACAGACACATTTATGCCAAGATAACTTTAAAGTGAACTGATGAAGCATATCACAAATTTAATTCACATAAGCCTGTTGCAATCACCTTTCCTCTGTGTATGTGTGTGTGTGTGTGTGTGTGTGTGTGTGTGTGTGTGTGTGTGTGTGTATGTGTGTGTGTGTGTGTGTGTGTGTGTGTGTGTGTGTGTGTGTGTGTGTGTGTGTGTGTGTGTGTGTGTGTGTGTGTGTGTGCGCATGTGTTTGTGCATATGTGTGAAAGGAATCTGACTTAAATTTTCCTTTCCAGGATTTGAAGAAGTGGATGCACCTCCAGGTAATATCTAATAACTAGAAAAGTATTGTGGGCAAACGGGAGCGAACCAACCTAGTCGTACAGCTGGAATAATTGAACCTCTGCCTGCAGCATGTGTTTCCCACTCAAAGCTTACCTTTTGCAAAGTATTGGTGCTCTCGGTAGCACTCTATACTCTATGCTTCGAGAGAGCCTAGGCTAGCTTGTTACAGAACTGATCTGTGCTCCTTCTGCTTTGTGGCAACAGTGAGTAGTTTCATTACAGCCAGAAGAGTCAATGACATCTTTGCCGCTATTTTATGTCTTGTAGGCTGATGGTTGGCCTGTACTGAGGCAATACGCTCTCTTGCTCTTAGTGCTGCCTGCTAGTCTATCGTGAGCGGTCAGGGCAACTTAATATTGGCTTTGCATGTACGATGATACACCTTTTGAAGAACACATATAATCATAAGCAAAAGAAGCACATATAAAAAGTTACAGTGTCGGCTGTCTCTCCATGAATACTGTCCCCCCAGACATTATTCAGTAGTGAATATTGTCCCCCCTCAGTGAATAATGTCTCCCATCATAGAAAGCTCTGAAAACCTTCAAAAATATCAAACGTGATATTAAATTTTATGGTGCGGGAGACAGTACACTAGCAAATAGATCTACTGTCCCCCTCAGAGTATTCAATATTGCTCCAGCACTCACAGGACGTTGACAAGCGAATCACAACGATGCATTATTCTCTGAAATACACTCTTGATGTGTCACTGCTAGCGGTTGGTATAACACATAAGCATCTAAAATTAAGGCAGCACTTAAAAGGCACTTAGAAATCCATGTGCTACTGCAAACAGCTGACTGACTGAGGTATGTAAACTCAATAACCAGTAGCCCCTAAACTGATTGTAGCTCTTGAAGTAAGCTTAGAGTGATTGATGCAGAATTCTGAGCCTGTAGCCCGCAATACTACAGGGTGACATTCACAGTTGAATAATCCCCATCAGACACACTATAGTTATATTCGCTGGTAAATAATGCCCCCCCCTCCATCAGATCAGATAAACTACAGTTGCCTTAACAAAGAATCTTATGGGGGACGTTATTCACCAAGGGGGACAATTTGGGGGGGGGGGGGGATAATATTCACTATTACAACAGTATGTGCGCAGATAGTCAGATATTACAGACAAGGAAAATTTTCCCAAATTGCACGACTACATATATAAGTGGACTCGTTCCACTCACCATAATTACAAGCATGCATAAGCATATATAGACATACTTAGATGTATAGAGCTTTCAGTATTATGGACCTGGCTATGTATTCGTCTTATGTTAAGAGTCTGAGAATCAAAAAGTTGCTGGTGTTCCTCCTGAAGGTGGAAGAGGTGGTAAGGGTCTGTACCTTCAGTCTGACTATACTGCAAATTGAGGATGATCATGATGGCCTGCAACAATAATAGCATATGTAACCCACTTCCCTATATCTTGTATTTATGGGGTTACGCATGTGATTATTGTTGCATTCCATCATCCCCTGTTTGCTGTATGAATGCTTCTGTTTCTATACTTTTTGGCACTTCCATCCCTATGTGCTTCACTAGTTTATATGAAATTTCTTTTTTACACTTGCTATTGATATACCAATTATCTAAAACTATATACGTTGATATACAGATCTCGCACTCTAATCGCAGATATATATGTAGATCTACGTAGGTGTAAAAGGTGTCAGGGAGATGGCATATTTCGAGCTGAAATCACTGCAATTTGCACAAACATCAACAGAATAGTAGCTGCAGTGACGGTCAGCAATCTACAGTGGTTCACTAACTCCCTTGGCCTTGTACAGGAAGCGTTTATTGTTCAAACAGCAGCTCAGGGAATACTCAGAACGCTAGGAACTGCACTAGATTACCAACCCCGCATTTATATTAACCGTCGGCGCGCATGCGCAGTGAAGGTTACTGTACTTGGTTTGTGTGTCAGTGTGTGTGTGTGTGTGTGTGTGTGTGTGTGTGTGTGTGTGTGTGTGTGTGTGTGTGTGTGTGTGTGTGTGTGTGTGTGTGTGTTACGGAGAGCATGCACGGGGTAGCTTTATACGGTCAGTATAACGTGGTAGTTTATTTGTGCAGAGAGAAGCCCTCTCTGAGCGACCGAACTCGCCGCGGGGTACGTATTCTTCGAATACTCTAGTTGTTGCATGTAATTATCCCTTGTCTGCATACATGAATTGTAATCCATCTTTGAATCACCATGCACCACTTGGGTTATTACAATCTTGTTTCTTTAATTTTTGGCACTAAAAAACATTAAAATGTTGAAGGATGTAATTCATCTTTGTTCACCATGCACCACTACAATCTTGTTTCTTTATTTTTTGGCACTACCATCCCTGACTGACACACACGCACACACACACACACACACACACACACACACGCACACACACACACACACACACACACACACACACACACACAAACACACACACACAAATACACACACGAGACAAATACCGTGACCCTTGTGCATGCACGCCAAGGGTTAATGAAACATAAGATAGTATTTTAGTAGGTATTGTGTTTAAAATTGTCATTATAGGAAACACTCAGAGTGGTTTCAGAGATCAGGAACACCCTGTCTTTGGTAAGTTTTGTATTGTAAAAAAAATTATGATAAGGATCCATACATGAATGCGAGCAGTTCTTATAATACTTTAAATATATGCAGCCACTAAGCCTTCACTTGGTGAATTGACAAAAATAAGATACATAAAGAATGGAGAAAAAGAGGAGATGGAAATAATCGAAATGATTGCCCAAAGATGGATGAAGTTTGGTACAGTTGGGCTAGGTCTGAAAGATTACAAAGTCAACAATTGCGTTTGTCAAAAACCAGAAGACACTTGCTGTGAAATTTTTAAGATATTTTTGGAGAATGGAGCTCCCCCCAAGTTTGAAAAACCAACATGGCGCAATGTTATAACAGCTGTTAGGGACACTGACTTTGGTCACCTTGCTGATGAACTCGAAGAGACACTACCACTGTGGTATGATCAGAAGAAGAAGAAGAAGTGAACACAGCAACTGATGTAGAACGACATATTTAGCCTATATATGTAGATATTGGTGATGCAAAATAATGCATGTGCTTATTACTCAAACAGTGTTAATACTTAGCATGTAAGGAACTACACCATACTTTAAAGACCTACAACCTTACAGATAGAGATGTTGTCAGGTCCACTGTGAAAAAAGCTATTAGATTCTGCTGTATACAGTCTGATTTGGTAAGCAGGGTTGTGCGTCTGCACTGTCGCACTGTCGTAATTGGTTTGGTGATACTGAATGCCCTCCATGCACATTTTTTGCATCGTATACTTACCTACGTAACTTGGGACATTCTGGGCCTGGGGAGTTGTTTTAGGCGTCTGCACATGCACAGAAGAGGAAACCATAATTGGACAAATGATTTTGGCATATTTGATTGCCTTATGTATTAGTTTCTAAAAATGCTGTCATGGCAACTAATATTGTGGTTTCCAATATATAGGCTTATGAATATTTAATTAGGTATCAGGCATCCATGAATGAACTTTGAAATGAGGATAGGTGTGCAGCAAATCGGTTAGTGTAACTTCGGTTTGCGTTAGAGGTGTTGATCGACTCTGTTCCCATAATCTGCTGGGTTTTTTTCCACTCTCCATCACTCGTACTGGCTATGGAAGTGGCTGGAGCCGACACGCCCATAAAGCCTTGAACAGCGCAGAACTCCTGAACGGTGCTATTATAAGGCTTTATAGACACATAATATGGCATACGACTGTTTCAATACAACAAAAAAACAGTGAAACAAGGGAGTAAAAACATTTCCATTAAAATGTTAAAGGATGTAGAGATGACAGTGCCAAAAAGTAGAGAAACAAGTGTAGTATATATATGCAGCAACACAAGGAATGAGGGGACTATATTTATATGCAGCAAGACAGAGGATGAAGGCAGTATATTATATGCACCAAGACAGGGGATGAGGGCATGCAACAATAATAACATGCGTAACCCCTCCCTACATCTCTCATTATGGGGTTACACATGTTATTATTGTTGCATGCCCTCATCCCCTGTCTTGGTGCATATAATATACTGCCTTCATCCTCTGTCTTGCTGCATATAAATATAGTCCCCTCATTCCCTGTGTTGCTGCATATATATACTACACTTGTTTCTCTACTTTTTGGCACTGTCATCCCTACATCCTTTAACATTTTAATGGAAATGTTTTACTCCCTTTATACAAGAACATAGCCCTTGTACATCACATGACAAAGTTTACCAATGGTGGAATTATTGTCCGTGATAATTAAGACTACCACAGAAGTATATAATGGGAAATGTCTCAAAACTTGTATACATGCATATATAACATGCAGAGAACCCGATTCCTGAAAGTCCTCACTGCAAAAACATGATGGTTATTTTAACACAAAATGTTGTTAACTCAGTTGCATGTGTAGTCACTCTTTCATGTTAGTGGGTGTTAAAACAAAGATGTGTAGTTATCTCAGTTGTATGTTTTGTCAGTCTTGTATCTTCAGACAGAATGCTGTGTACTATGGCTGGCATTCAACTTGGAATGTAGCAACAGCACAGGTAATCATTCAACCATTTTCATCACCATAATTTACTAGCTGAGTGATTATATAATTGGACCTCACATGTTTTCCATAGACCCTAACATGACATCCTTGGATTGAAACAACATAGTTATATACTCCGTCTATGGGTGTATGGTATGTGCCTTGTTGGCTCTCCTCTCAACATTTGTTCAACAGCCATTAAATTGTCAATTACATGAATGAGTGACTACACATGCAACTGAGGTAAAACACTTTGTGTTAAAATAACCATCTCGTGTTTGCAGTGCTGTAACTGGTGAGTCTACTACACAGCCATCAGTGCCAGAAGATTTTCTGACATGGACGATATTCTGTGATTATTGCTGCACTCACTTATGTATTATACATCAAATTTAGACATCAAATTCAGACAGAGTCATAGTACGGATGTGTACCATATATATTCCACTTTCCAGATCAGACCTGCATTATCTTTACGACACAAGTGTACTAGATGTATGGATGTCAGTGCCAAAAATCAAGTAAACAGGATGCAGTAGATCCATGAAAGCAAAGCAGGGATGATGGCATTAAACAATAATAACATGCATACCCAACACAACAGATGTAAGGATATGGGGTTACACATGTTATTATTACATGTTGCATGCCATCATCCTTGCTTTAATTGTCTGCACAGATCTACTGGAGCTTGTTTCCTTGATTTTGGCACTGTCATCCCTATCATCTTATACATAGGAAGTGAATGAATGCACCAGATACACTCCTGTCCTTGAGGGCTAGACCAGCATCACACATGTATCACCTAAATTATTCCTTCTCTTTGTGTGTATACCCTAAGAAAGAATTATACCCACATTGGCAGGCAGGAGGCTTACACCGTATAGTTGTTTATTGCATCCACTGCATACCTGCCAGTGGTGGATCTAGGAAATTGGAAAGGAGTGTTCTTCCAAGATTATACGCTTTGAAAATTTTGTTTGGACACACACTCATTTTGTGAGGCCACGCCTATTTTGTTCACCTACTGTCCTGCCTAACAATGTAGTAACTGACCTCTTTATGCTGCAAATTCACTTACAAGCAGGTGCACGGGCGTGAAACGAGCAATTTGACTGTACTTCGATCACTCTCTGGAGTAGCATAGACTCCGCGTAAGAGTTAACTGACGTGCTCTTTGTGTAAACTATAGCTATCCATGTCTTGTGTAAACACAAACACAAATAGACTACAACGAAACCTTCATAATTACGTATTACCCTGGCAAAAGAGGGTTCCTTTGCACCCCTGGATTCCCCCTAGATCTGCCACTCAATAAATACCTTCATCACCAACCATTTCTCAAAGTGTCCAATCTATTGATCAACTCTGCTGCCCACTAAAACTGCCCTGTGTCCACCTGCTGCTGCTTTTTCACACACTACTACAGCTTCTGAGTCACTTCTCCATCCAGCAAGTATATATTCAATCCAATTTTCTAACGAAGTACATCCATTTCCGACCACCAATCTAGTTTCTAGGCAACCACTATGGTATTTCAACTGTAGTATGGAATTACCACTTTGGGGTGTGTACATATCCATCACACCGTCCGCTGTTTTCAGTTGTTATAGCAAGCACAATCTGCATAGTTAAAGTCTAGCTGGCTAGCCTCTGCAATGACCAAGAGCCCACAATACCTTGCAGTGCTTAATCAATTGGTGGCACTCCAAGAAAGACTTGATCTCAAGGCAAATGCAAAAGCAAAGGAAAAGCTTCTATTGATGTTTCAGGCCAAACAATGGCTAGGAGGTACTGCTGACCCCACTGCTGCTGCTTTAGTCCAGTTGGCCCTGAACAGGATCAAAGATGATGTGAATCAATATGGAGTGTTCATTAAAATTCTGCAGGACATAACAGGATTGGCAGATATTGCAGACAAAATCACAGGTATTTTGATCAGCTCTCCCTGGTAGAGGGAGCAGGCGAATTCTCTGTTGAGAGAAGTTATTAGGGACTTGGATGTTTGAGCAGCATCATGCTGAGTTTTCGCTTACTGTCCTATCTATCTATCATACTATACATCTTTCCTCACTCTGTCAGGTACAGGGTTAATAAATAGCATTTCAGAGAGTCGGTATATAGACTCACTATGTAGGGATGGCACCAACACACCCATTTAATAACTTTTAACAGCTCAGAACTCTCGAACACTGCAGCTATAAGCCCTTTTAGAAACATAACATGACCTATGAGTGTTTATAGACACGATAACACTCTTAAAGGTGATAAAATGCACTGCTACAATGATATACATGAAATTGCGAAAAAAAAACGATTTCTCCAAATCGGTATTTATCTTGATTTCTGCACAAATCGGCTTCTTTTTGGCCGGCGCAGTGCCTTTCACCAAAAAATTGTTATAGAAAGTACAACTAGGAGTCACACACACGGTACTTCCTCCCGTTATACGCCATTTTTATTTTGTGTACGTATTCAAGCGCTCGCGCGCGATATGGAATCTATGTGTGCTGCAAATCTGTTAGTGTAACTGCGTTTTGCGTTACGGTGTTGATTGACTCTGTTCGTTTAGGTTTTTCGTCAGTATCCATCGCCTGTACTTACTAAGTTTGCTTTGGAAGTGTCTTCATCCTTCCCTCCCCGCACTTCCCTCTGCTCTATTCACTGTAAAAAATTAGGGTTATATTAAACATTTTTATGGTCATCTTAGTTGCATCCATTATAGTAAAAAAGAGCTTTTTATTTATCATGGTAGTATTAGCTGATGCATAGGAAAATGATTGCATACCTTATCATTCCTTTGCACCTTATCTTCAACGTATGAATGATGTACTTCCATAAAATAAACAGTCCCTCTATATAGCTACCACCCACCTTACATTCCTTCCCATATGTATCTAATCAAAAATTTGGGAAAGAATGTAAGGTGGGTGGTATATACAGGCACTGTTTATTTTCTTCAACATATGAATGATGTAGTCACTACCCATTTTTGATTAGTTGCATATGGGAAGAAATGTAAGGTGGGTGGTAGGGACTGTTTATTTTCTTCAACATATGAATGATGTAGTCACTACCCATTTTTGATTAGTTGCATATGGGAAGAAATGTAAGGTGGGTGGTAGGGACTGTTTATTTTCTTCAACATATGAATGATGTACACTGTGAAAATATGAGGGTTATTTTAAACACTATATGGTCATCTAAGTTGCATCCATACTTTAAAGTTGGTAGGTGCATATTAGTAGTTTTATTCCTTTTCACCACATCTTAAGCATATGAATGATGACTATCAGATAAATAAATAGTCTCTCTACCGCCGAGATAAAGTTCATATTTGCAGATGGTGCTTTACACACATTCCTTCCCATATGCATCTCATCATTAAAGGTGTGAATAATGTAGTCACCTAGTGCTATGTGAGAAAAACAAACACTCCTCCTCCCCCTTACATTCCTTCCCATATGCATCTCATCATTAAGATGTGAATAATAGAGTCGCTTAGTACTACATGAGATAAACAAACAGTACCCACTCTAAATTTATTCAATGCCTTACTATACAACTAAGATGACCATACATGGTTAAAATAAACTTTTATTATTGCAGTGTAGTCACTACCCATTTTTGATTAGTTGCATATCGGAGGAATGTAATGTGGGTGGTATATAGAGGGACTGTTTATTTTCTTCAACATATGAATGATGTAGTCACTACAATATACCACCCATTTTTGATTAGGAAGGAATGTAAGGTGGGTGGTATATATATAGTTTATTTTATGGCTGTGACTACATCATTCATATGTTGAAGATGAAGTCCAAAGGAATAATAAGGTATGTAATCATTTTCCTATAGATCAGCTAATACTACCAAGATAAATAAACAGCTTTTCTTTTCCTAGCTTTTTCTACTATAATGGAGGCAACTAAGATGACCATAAACCTAATTTTTTTACAGTGATACACTCTCTATGTAGGGATGGTGCCGACACGCCCATAAAGCCTTAATTGAACAGCGCAGAACTCCTGAACAGTGCTCTTATAAGCCTTTATAGATACATGGCATACGACTGTTTCAATACAACGAAAAACCAGTGAAACAAGAGAGTATAAACATTTCTTAAAATGTTGAAGAATATAGGTAGGGATGACAGTGCCAAAAAGTATAGAAACAAGTGCAGTATATATGCAGCAAGACAGGGGATGAGGGCAGTGTATATGCAGCAACACAGGGGATGAGGGCATGCAACAATAATAACATGCGTAACCCCTCCCTACATTTCTTTTATTATGGGAGTTACGCATGTAACCTCATCCCCTGTTTTGCTTCATATATACTGCCTTCATCCCCTGTCTTGCTGCATATATATACTGCATCTGTTTCTCTACTTTTTGGCACTGTCATCCCTACATCCTTCAAAATTTTAAGAAATGTTTTACTCTCTTTATATAGAAGAAGTGTGGTAGCTATTTGGCATCTCATGTATAAATATTGTACCTTCCTGCAGCTGAATGTCCTCTACCTGCTCCTCCACAAGGTATATGATGATGGGATGATGATAATGGTATTTCTCAGTGAAATGCTCTTCATTTCTGTCCTTTTACTGCCTTGATTGACAACAATGACAAGTCCGTGTGTTTCTGCTAGATATATGCAAAAATAGTTGACCAGTGTTGTTACCTCAGTTGCATCATATTTTAAAATATGACTCAGTATTATATAAGGAATGTGCTAATTTGCAGTTCACACTGCAAAAAAGAGGTGGTTGTTTTGACCAGTGTATTTGGTTACCTCAGTTGCATTACATGACTATAACCTGTCCTGGTATGTAGAGCATAATTTTTTTATCTGAGTGCATACATGAGTGCAAGCTACTCCTCTATTAGATTTTACTACAAAAGTAGTACAATGGGGTTATGTACCTGACTTCCTCTGTGAGATAATTATCTCAAGGGACATCGTAGTAACTTGAGATACAGGAAATCATTCCTTACAGATATCCCACATATCTCTTGGGAGGTTATGTTACAACTGAGGTATAATAAGGTTAATTTAAAAATAACAACCCATATTGCTCTACATACCATGTGAGTTGATATCGTCAGGGAGAGAAATAAGTATACCCATGCATAATCCTGGATTTCCACAACTGATTCTATATAGTTCTGCAGCGAATGAGCTTCATGCACTTAATAATAACATTAGGAATGGATGTATAGAGTTGTGGGGATTCCTGCGGTGCTATAGAGAATGTGTACATATTCTGTGCTTGTATATAACTGTGCGTTATATGTAGCTAGTCAAGAAAGCCAAAGATTCTGAGTGTTTTACTGTCTTTAAAGTTTGACTTAGGAAGTGATTTGTAATAGTTATAATCATATACAAAACTAGGCTTATATATGGAGTTCTAAGCCATTTCATATGGCTATGATTGAGCATATGTGAACCCACAGAAATGGGAAGTGGGTTATACACAATCATGTTATTGTTGGAGGGACGGCCAGGTTGCCTTCAGGGAAATTCCCTTACAATGTGCCCTAGCCTCAGCCCTATCCCTAACCTACCTCCCAGGATGATGTAATGTAATGAATATGATTATAATGTCACTATGAAGGCAAACTTGGACATAATGTATTATTGTTGCATACCATCATCATCCCTTGCCTGCAGTGTTGGCACCATCCATAGAGTATTGAATATGTATATGTATGTCATCAAAGTAACCCTATGTCTTCACTCTTTGTTCTGATGTGTTTCCACATAAGCACTTGTAAAGTGCGTAACCCTCACGCAGTTATGACTATCAAGTAAATATATTAGAGCTCCTGACTCTCTTCGTGCTCTGCACATACTTGTAGCTAATGCAAAACTATATCTAACAGCAAGTCGTGCTGCTGCGATCTCCAATTAATGCGCACCTAAAGATACACTTCTGACGATACAGCTCCTGACTTTCTATTACGAAGTAGCAATACTGCTTGTCAATATATCCATGTTTGGCTATCACAACAATTATGGTTCACGAAAATCGGCAATTTACCGCTTTTCTTCAACAACGGAGGTCTGGTCTCTTCTTTCCGCTCCAAACGTTGACTGTGCCGAGCGCTAATGCTACTTCTTCATATCTCCAAGTTTGGTACTTATAGCAGTCACGGTTTACGAGAAAACTTGTTTACAGACAGACAGACAGACACACACACACACACACACACACACACACACACACACATACACACACACACACACACACACACAGACCGACTACAATAACCCTCCCGCGCATGCGCGAGGGTTAATAATCAGTAATAGTGGTGCTACCTTAATATTGCACATCTACATGCATATTGCAGGTAAAGTTAAGGCTGATGAGGCAGAATCTCAAGAAAATCTTAACGGTAATTTCCAGTTATTTCAATCACAAATTACCATGAGTGACAAAGAAGAAAAGATAGGGCTATAGGTGTAAATTGCATATTTTATGATGCTTTCAGCTGAGGCAAGATTTGCTTTGTGTACATGAATTGAATATTTATTATGTTGGCATTGGCATGACAACAAGAAGTAAGAATTGCACACTTTATTATATAATCCTTTTCCATTGAGGCAAACTCTATTAATAGAAACATTTATATGATATACTTGTTTACTCTACACATTCAGTTGAGGAGGAGAATGTAATTTGTGATGACACATTTTATCAGAATGAATCAGATGATGAAACGACAGATGAAGATATTCCAGAAGGTCACGAACCAATTCTTGCCACACGTAGTCTTATGTGGCCAAAAGGTCGTAATGATGATAACTCTGCTAGAGTTCTTCGGGTTCACTTTATGCATAAGGTTCCTCTAAATGACGAATGGAGGATCGAAGGTGACAAGAATGATAATCCTATAACAACAGATTATATCTTGAAGGTAGCTAACGAATGGAATGTTTGTGATCCAACTGTTGTCCCTGTCTTTGAAAACGAGGGCCAAATTAGCCAAAGTGATGTCAGGATTTGTTTTAAAGGTAATGGGTAGGCGTTATGTATACATGATCTTCATGCAGCTATATATACTGTGTTTATGTGTTATGCTTACATATTTTAGTAGCCATATTTTATTTATGAACATAAACAAGCAGTGATAACCTAAGAATAACGCATTAATGCATGATGGTTGGACAGATGAATCTCTCTTGTGTTGATCATGATTTTGCCTCTAAGTGATTTCTGTGCTTTTGATAAGTGTACAACAATTGTACCCCCTCCCTATACATCTTTATTGTTGGGGTTACGCATGTTAGTACAGTAAAACCTTGTTTAGCGGACACTCCGCATAGTGGACACCGACTGTATAGCGGAAAAACTACTATGTACCAAGTGTTTCCCCCCTTTATACTGTACTTAAGAAACCTCTGAATAGCGGACACCTCTTAACTCTGAATAGCGGACACTCTGTCTTGCAGTGGCACTATTATAAACAACCTCTGAATAGTGGACACTCTAATTAGCGCTCACCTACAAGCCCCACCCCCTCTTATAAACTTATGTATGCATGCCGCATGATGTCCCTCTGTCCAGATCTCTCACAATTTTCTGTATTCTGCTTTTGTTTCACGTGACCAATGCATGTAGCTTGAGACTTGCACTGCTTACATGTATGTCAATGTACCATTAGAATGATTTACTAATTTGGTATATACATAATTGAGCATTGATAGCAGGTAACTTTTGAAGGATGTATACAAGTGCAATATGTATAAGATATTTAGCAAGACAGAGATGATGGCATACAAATTGTAATTCCATAGTAAGAAGTACTATGTTATTTTTGTTACATGCTTCTTGCAGTCAAACAGCAATGATTGCACATTTCTATCACAATTTACAAATGATTACACATTATAATTTGTGGATACAGAAGAAGGAGTATCACATTCACTTGTTGGAAGAACAGCTGAAAAGAAGAAGTATAAAGGACGTCCTACTATGACCCTAAACTTGGGAAAGAACCACCAGCGTCGCACTATACTTCATGAATTTGGGCATGTACTTGGGCTCAAGCATGAACATCAGCGTCCAGATTGCCCTGATGATCTCTACGATAAGGAACCGGATGGTAAATTCTACAAGAAACTCCCTACATCTGTACTAGATGAAGAAAAGAGTATATATTTCGAGTATGATGTTGACAGTATCATGCATTACAGGTCAGCTCTATTACAACACAGCCAAATTCCTACCTAACAAACACGTTGATGCATCCTGAGCTAGGGGGAAATTCTAGAGAAAATAAATCTCCAAACGTGGCTGTCCCATAACTAGCAATTTAGGCAGTAGTCTCTGGTCTGAAATTGTATGCATGTCAGCACTACTATATACACTCCACTTTACTCCTTCGTAAGGTCACTGCTGCCATATTTCTTACCTTGTGAATATTTACAGAGGGGCTCATTCATGCACATTCACCTCAATTAGTATATTCACTAACATGCAAACCCTTCACTTTAACAGAACAATTAGTCAGCTCATGTACTCTATATTGTGTTTGACACAGGAATGATGTGGCTAAGAGGTATAAGAGGAAGTGGCGTAATTCATTGTCAAAGGGTGACCGTGAAGGCATCTCCAAAGCTTATAGAAAGGTTTCTATATGAACACAGTAATATTTGTCACTGTTCATGTGATGCACAAATACTACCTTTAGATATATAACTGTGAGATGATCATTGATTTTATCTGTAATGGCAGTTTCTAGGGAGAGAAGAAACTGATCATGAAACAGGAGGTGAAGATCATGAAGCAGGAGGTGAATTATCATACACAATCACAGACACATTTATGCCAAGATAACTTTAAAGTGAACTGATGAAGCATATCACAAATTTAATTCACATAAGCCTGTTGCAATCACCTTTCCTCTGTGTATGTGTGTGTGTGTGTGTGTGTGTGTGTGTGTGTGTGTGTGTGTGTGTGTGTGTGTGTGTGTGTGTGTGTGTGTGTGTGTGTGTGTGTGTGTGTGCGCGCATGTGTTTGTGCATATGTGTGAAAGGAATCTGACTTAAATTTTCCTTTCCAGGATTTGAAGAAGTGGATGCACCTCCAGGTAATATCTAATAACTAGAAAAGTATTGTGGGCAAACGGGAGCGAACCAACCTAGTCGTACAGCTGGAATAATTGAACCTCTGCCTGCAGCATGTGTTTCCCACTCAAAGCTTACCTTTTGCAAAGCATTGGTGCTCTCGGTAGCACTCTATACTCTATGCTTTGAGAGAGCCTAGGCTAGCTTGTTACAGAACTGATCTGTGCTCCTTCAGCTTTGTGGCAACAGTGAGTAGTTTCATTACAGCCAGAAGAGTCAATGACATCTTTGCCGCTATTTTATGTCTTGTAGGCTGATGGTTGGCCTGTACTGAGGCAATACGCTCTCTTGCTCTTAGTGCTGCCTGCTAGTCTATCGTGAGCGGTCAGGGCAACTTAATATCGGCTTTGCATGTACGATGATACACCTTTTGAAGAACACATATACTCATAAGCAAAAGAAGCACATATAAAAAGTTACAGTGTCAGCTGTCTCTCCATGAATACTGTCCCCCCGGACATTATTCAGTAGTGAATATTGTCCCCCCTCAGTGAATAAATAATGTCGCCCATCATAGAAAGCTCTGAAAACCTTCCAAAATATCAAACGTGATATTAAATTTTATGGTGCGGGACAGTATTCACTAGCAAATAAATCTACTGTCCCCCTCAGAGTATTCAATATTGCTCCAGCACTCACAGGACGTTGACAAGCGAATCACAACGATGCATTATTCTCTGAAATACACTCTTGATGTGTCACTGCTAGCACTTGGTATAATACATAAGCATCTAAAATTAAAGGCAGCACTTAAAAGGCACTTAGAAATCCATGTGCTACTGCAAACAGCTGACTGACTGAGGTATGTAAACTCAATAACCAGTAGCCCCTAAACTGATTGTAGCTCTTGAAGTAAGCTTAGAGTGATTGATGCAGAATTCTGAACCTGTAGCCCACAGGGTGACATTCACAGTTGAATAATCTCCATCAGACACACTATAGCTAGTAAATAATGCCGCTGCCCCCCCCCCATCAGATCAGATAAACTACAGTTGCCTTAACAAAGAATCTTATGGGGGACATTATTCACCAAGGGGGGACAATTTGGGGGGGGGGGGGGGACAATATTCACTATTACAACGGTATGTGCGCAGATAGTCAGATATTACAGACAAGGAAAAAGGAAAATTTTCCCAAATTGCACGACTACATATATAAGTGGACTCGTTCCACTCACCATAATTACAAGCATGCATAAGCATATATAGACATACTTAGATGTATAGAGCTTTCAGTATTATGGACCTGGCTATGTATTCGTCTAATGTTAAGAGTCTGAGAATCAAAAAGTTGCTGGTGTTCCTCCTGAAGGTGGAAGAGGTGGTAAGGGTCTGTACCTTCAGTCTGACTATACTGCAAATTGAGGATGATCATGATGGCATGCAACAATAATAGCATATGTAACCCACTTCCCTATATCTTGTATTTATGGGGTTACGCATGTGATTATTGTTGCATTCCATCATCCCCTGTTTGCTGTATAAATGCTTCTGTTTCTATATGAAATTTCTCTTTTACACTTTCTATTGATATACCATTTATCTAAAACTATATACGTTGATATACAGATCTCGCACTCTAATCGCAGATATATATGTAGATCTACGTAGGTGTAAAAGGTGTCAGGGAGATGGCATATTTCGAGCTGAAATCACTGCAATTTGCACAAACATCAACAGAATAGTAGCTGCAGTGACGGTCAGCAATCTACAATTGTTCACTAACTCCCTTGGCCTTGTACAGGAAGCGTTTATTGTTCAAACGGCAGCTCAGGGAATACTCAGAACGCTAGGAACTGCACTAGATTACCAACCCCACATTTATATTATTAACCGTCGGCGCGCATGCGCAGTGAAGGTTACTGTACTTGGTTTGTGTGTCAGTGTGTGTGTGTGTGTGTGTGTGTGTGTGTGTGTGTGTTACGGAGAGCATGCACGGGGTAGCTTTATACGGTCAGTATAACGTGGTAGTTTATTTATGGAGAGAGAAGCCCTCTCTGAGCGTCCGAACTCGCCGCGGGGTACGTATTCTTCGAATACTCTAGTTGTTGCATGTAATTATCCCTTGTCTGCATACATGAATTGTAATCCATCTTTGAATCACCATGCACCACTTGGGTTATTACAATCTTGTTTCTTTAATTTTTGGCACTAAAAAACATTAAAATGTTGAAGGATGTAATTCATCTTTGTTCACCATGCACCACTACAATCTTGTTTCTTTATTTTTTGGCACTACCATCCCTGACTGACACACACGCACACACACACACACACACACACACAAACACACACACGAGACAAATACCGTGACCCTTGTGCATGCACGCCAAGGGTTAATGAAACATAAGATAGTATTTTAGTAGGTATTGTGTTTAAATTGTCATTATAGGAAACACTCAGAGTGGTTTCAGAGATCAGGAACACCCTGTCTTTGGTAAGTTTTGTATTGTAAAAAAATTATGATAAGGATCCATACATGAATGCGAGCAGTTCTTATAATACTTTAAATATATGCAGCCACTAAGCCTTCACTTGGTGAATTGACAAAAATAAGATACATAAAGAATGGAGAAAAAGAGGAGATGGAAATAATCGAAATGATTGCCCAAAGATGGATAAAATTTGGTACAGTTGGGCTAGGTCTGAAAGATTACAAAGTCAACAATTGCGACACTTGCTGTGAAATTTTTAAGATATTTTTGGAGAATGGAGCTCGCCCCAAGTTTGAAAAACCAACATGGCGCAATGTTATAACAGCTGTTAGGGACACTGACTTTGGTCACCTTGCTGATGAACTCGAAGAGACACTACCACTGTGGTATGATCAGAAGAAGAAGAAGTGAACACAGCAACTGATGTAGAACGACATATTTAGCCTATATATGTAGATATTGGTGATGCAAATAATGCATGTGCTTATTACTTAAACAGTGTTAATACTTAGCATGTAAGGAACTACACCATACTTTAAAGCCCTACAACCTTACAGATAAAGATGTCAGGTCCACTGTGAAAAAAGCTATTAGATTCTGCTGTATACAGTCTGATTTGGTAAGCAGGGTTGTGCGTCCGCACTGTCGCACTGTCGAAATTGGTTTGGTGATACTGAACGCCCTCCATGCACATTTTTTGCATCGTATACTTACCTACGTAACTTGGGACATTCTGGGCCTGGGGAGTTGTTTTAGGCGTCTGCACATGCACAGAAGAGGAAACTATAATTGGACAAATGATTTTGGCATATTTGATTGCCTTATATTAGTTTCTAAAAATGCTGTCATGGCAACTAATATTGTGGTTTCCAATATATAGGCTTATGAATATTTAATTAGGTATCAGGCATCCATGAATGAACTTTGAAATGAGGATAATGTGGTCAGCACTATTTTGTGGATTTTTCTAGGGCGTGTATATATGTTATACAAAGGTAGTGGTTGAGAGAGATTTGATGCAGGAAGAGAAGTAATGTGGATTGACAAATATTTATTCCGTACAGGAAGAGAGGTAGTTGAGGTTGGCTACATTATATAGTTCATCTTCAACAGTTCTGAGTTAGTCTAGCAAGCTAGCCCCTTTTTTCTCTTGCTGACTTTGTATGAGCACGCGATTTCCAAATCTCGAAAGCAATTATAGCGTAGGAGGCATACATAAGTGCTATCATGAATCTAGTTAACTGACCCATGAACTCGCAAGTGTTGAGTCATGCTATGAAATCATTACAGCCCTTCGTTTTGGTTTCACACGCACTTACAATAACTACCTACCAATTTTGGCTTCCCTGGTACAGATAGCATGAAAAGAGTTACCCTTTTTTCCTCCCAACCAAAGTCAGCAAGAAAAAGCAGATCTAGAGGTTAGCTTGCTAATACATTTACATATAGTTTCATAGGATAGTGTCAGATAGCATTGTTTACTTTCTGAACCTACTTTACACTTACAGGTATCAGCAAGAAACTTCTGAATGTTAGCTTTATCTCTTTAGCTCTTTAATATCACTCTCATTCTTTTCATAGTCAGACACTTCACCTTCCCTACCAACTGGGCTGGTGTCAGCATTTAAGTCCATTTCTAGCACTACTGTTGTAATTATAACTAACAGACAGACTTTCTTTGATGGATGAGCCATATTTGCCCCTAATTCCTAGAACTAATTCGCTAGGATATCACTGCACTGACCTTGACTGTCATCAAATTCAGTACCACTGCGATTTACAATAGCCAAACTTCAAAGCACTGCAGCATGGGATCAAGGTTAGACATCCACTATCTTGGACAGGTCATATTTGAGGGAGAGAGAGACTGTGAATGTAGTTATATAGGAAGGGGTGGATGTTCTCACTATATAGTGTCTACCTGTATGGAGACTAGCTGCAGCTGAAGGGCATAGAGTAAATATTGTCTTTTCAAATCTGGTGCATGTGTACTAAAAGGGGTGTATTTTAGACTTAACCTCAGTTCATCCCCACTCTATTCTACATGATTCATGCACTAATCTTGTGATTGAGATGGCTATATATTGTACACAGAAGAATAGCACATACAATACTTCCTCCCCACAACAATGTTTATATATACTAATTAACCCTCGGCGCACGCGCATGCTCAGCGAGGGTTACGGTAGTTGTGTGTGTGTGTGTGTGTGTGTGTGTGTGTGTGTGTGTGTGTGTCTGTTAAGTCACATCTCACTTCTGGAGCGTCTGTCACGTACTCAGCAGGCAACGGAGGTAAAAATATGTGGGGATTTCTCTGAAACCGCTTCGTTGCAGAGATATACCGCTTCCTGCGTTGTAGGGTACTGCAGCGACGTTCTGCGCACTTTTTCGACGGCAGAGCCTTCCAAGGGTCCTAAAAAAGCTAACAATAGGCTAAACTCTACCTGGAATACGACGGCAACAAGCTGCTTTCTGCTTTGCCTAAAGTCTTCCGTATACTTCCCGTTAACGTGATTAGAATGGTAATAGATCTAGCGCGTGCGCTTTCAAGGATTCACTCATGCGCGTACGCCGAGGGTTCAATCCCAAAGCACCACCACAAGACAGTGGCGGATATCAAAGAGGTAGCATGTCGCGCGAGTTTTGAAGCCACACCCAGTTAATAATAATAATATATTTTTAATGACAAAAGAAGCCAGGGAGGCATTAGTCAGTACATGTACGTGCTATAAAAGCATTGTGTATGAAATATGCAACTGCATTGTTAATAACCTTGTTAGATGATTCCAATAAATAAATAAATTTCTGTTCTGATGATAACCACTTGTATCCGGGAAAGTCCATTTGTATTGCTTGTTCAAGTTGGTCACGTAATGTATTATACTTGGAACACACACACATGAAATGAATCTCGTCTTCTATCATGTTACATTTCTCAAGAGTCGTTGGCATACAGGGATGGACTGCGGTTTGTGGTATCTACCGCACTCTATTTCAAGACTGTGGCATCCCACTCTCAGCCGAGTCATAGACACACGTAGTGTTGTAGACCTGACATTCAATAAATATGGTTCTATGTCAAACTCCTTTTTAAATAATCTGTAAGATCTCAGTTTATTTCCACCATGTCCAGTTAAACTTTATTTATTCATAAGGTTGGCATGCCATACTTGAATAAATTGGTCACGTATCTAATTGTCTTAAATTAAAGTAGTCAATAATGAAAACATTGCCTGATTTTTGCCTGATTAGCAAAATGCTTTTTGGCTACCTGAAACCGACCATTCATAATTGAATTTATCATATTTCGGTCAAAAACATGGTGTCCTGAGAAAGAAGCATCGAAACCAGCGTTATTGAGAAGAGTGGCTACATTACTGACGCAACATTTTCTTCCACAACTAGCATTGTGTAATGAGAGATGAAAAGCTGCTTTGAGTAGCGTGGGTGCATAAGCTGAGCAAATTCTGTTCCAGTATTTCAAAACTCTCTCCTTCCACCATAGATGGATGGGGAGCTGTCCCAACTCTCCAAAAACAGCCATGTTAGGTGCTACACTAGGCAGATGGAGTATACTCTTGAGGAAATATAACTCTACTCTTTCCAAATTTTGGTCACCAGTAAAGCCCCATATTTCAGATCCATAACACATAATGGGCTTCAGCATAGCTGTAGTATAACTGGGATTGGTGGGTTATCTAATTGTCTTAAAGTAGTCAATAACGAAAACATTGCCTTTTTTGCCTGATTAGCAAAATGCTTTTTGGCTACCTGAAACCGACCATTCTTAGCAAACCACATTCCTAAATATTTATAAGACTGTACTTTTTCCAGGGTGTGATTATTCAACTTGAATATATCAGAACAGTATATATTCCTTCCAAAGATGCATATTTTGTTTTTTCTGTGTTAACTTCTAATTTCCATTTTTGGTAGAATTCTGATAGAGTGCTTAAGTGTTTCTTTAAACCAGCTGCATTATCTGAAACAAGAGCCACATCGTCCGCATACATCAGTATATCCAGGGTTATTCCACTGTGGAGCTGAATTCCAGCATTGTTTTTCTTTATTTCTCTATCTAAGCCCGCTATAAAAAGAGTGAAAAGTAGTGGACTCAGTATACACCCCTGACGAACTCTTTTTTGACACTTGAAGGGGACTGTGGCTTCATTACTGGATACTTTGACACATGAAGATGCAGTTGCATACATTGATTGTAAAACGGTAAGAGTTCGGTGACTAACTCCAAAATTAACTAAACATGACCATAATAGTGTATGATTCACACTGTCAAAGGCCTTTTTGAAGTCAATGTAACATATACATAAAGATGTTTTTTCTGACTCAAGGATACTTCAATAACTGTATTTAGAATGAAAATGCAATCAACTGTACTCCTGTTGCTCCGGAAGCCAAACTGTGACTCAGGTATTAGAGGTCTTTCCTCTGCCCACACTAATAGTTTCGACTGTAACACTGATGTAAATATTTTTCCAATGGAATTTAAGACAGTTATTTCTCGATAGTTGATAGGGTCATACCTTGACCCTCCCTTATGTATTGGAGTAAGAATTCCTCTTGACCACTGCTGTGGGTAGTGATCTGTGTTTAATATATGGTTGAATAGATCTGTCAAAACTGAGATGAAGTCTCCACTCAACACTTTATAAACCTCAGCTGGGATTCCATCAGTTCCTGGGGCACTGTTCGGTTTCAAGTGAGCAACAGCTTGGAGAACCTCCTCATGACCAATTGGATCATCTAGTTCAGGTACATATGGTATGGCAGATGGAATGGCAAGATTTAGATCTAAGCCAGCATTATAAGTGTTAAATGTTTTCTAAGCCTGTGAGGATCTACCTCTGCTACTGTAATTTGTTTTGGTCTTGCCTGTGAAATAATTTTCCAAAACGTTTTGGGATCTTTCTTATATGTGGCCATGAGCAAATTATGAAGATGACAGCTTGCCGCCTTCTTTTTTTTCTTTACTAAACTCTTATATATTTACTTTTCCTTATAGTAAATGTTTCTGAGATTGGAATCATAAGGGAGGGCAATTCTCACATCATTTACTCTTCTCTTTTTGATTTTACACCCTGAATCAAACCATAAGTTGGGGGTTTCGGTTAATTACATCATAATAATATTATATGCAGGCGCGCGAATGACGACCAGCGTGTACACGTAACCCTGCCCAGTTTCAGTTATAGAAATGCTACTAGACTTTACATGACTGTAAGTAAAGATCGATAAGCGCTGCGTAGGCGCTAGGCGTCCGTAAATACTGCTTGCTAGCATGCTCGCGCGCGCGACTAACAAAAACATGGACAGTAAGTCAGCTGCGCGTGTTCGTAAGATGTGAGCTATTATACATTCGCAGCAAAAGGGGGTTTCGGTGGAAACCGACCTCTGAAACCCCCCTAGATCCGTCACTGCAGGAAGCCCTGAAGAATGCTTTCCCTTTCCTGCAGACATGCAAACTTTGGTGTTTCAACAACAATGGCTCTCATGTAGCCAGAGGCATCAAGCTACTTAACTATACATGTATGGAACTAGTAACTCCATGATTTCATTAACTTTCTTACAAAAAGATGACAATGTTACACAATGCAGTTCAGAAAGTAGTTGCATTTATCAACATAGTGTGTCTCTGCCTCTCCGCCCTGCTCTTCAGCTTGGACATGACTGTCGACGTCATGATGATGATAAAACCAAACATTCCAATTTGAAGAAAAGAAAATCCCTGCATGGGCATAATGATGGATAAAATACTTCACACTGGTTCACATGAGTCATGCTATGAAATCATCACGACAGCATGCAAAATAAATCTACAATAAAAAGAAATATTCCCCTATATCTCACTTATACCACATGTAAATAATTTGTAATCACCTTTGGGGTTGCTTTTGTCATCCCCTTCTTCCTTGCACTGTCTCTCTCTCTCTTCCATGGCCTGAAGAAGAAGGGAAGGACCATCTAGCTCATCATCATCTTCCTTCTCAGCTAGGTTTTGGGCCATCTGATGTGGTCTTGTTTGCTGCACCATACAGGCGAGTTTCCAATGATACTGTGGTGAATTGCGTAAATTGTATGCTAACTTGTACCTGTTTGTAGTAAGTATTTGTTCTTCTTTCTTCTGCAGTCTTCCATGACAGGAACTCTTCCCAGTTGGTGAATTCCAGGGATTGAACACCTGCATTTCAGCATGTATAAATGTATGTGCATAAGATTATGATATTGCTTGTACCAATTTGATCACAATGACAGGCTTCACAGTGCTGGAGCAGGTCTTTCAAGAAATAGAAGGAAGTAGAAACGTGACATCCAGTAAAAGGGCACTGAAATCGTGGTGCACGCTTCAAACCATGTTCAAGGTATTCTTTTTCCTGATGTTCCTTCAGAATATTGGACCTTGAATATGCTTTCCCACAAGTTGGGCAAATATGGGCTTTTCCAGCTGTGTCAAGCTGCCTCAGATGCTCCTCTAGTACTGCTTTGTTGCAATTTTGATGCCAATTGTTCCAATGCCGTCGAAGGGATTGCCTAGAGGCAAGAACCATGTTGCAAACGGGGCACTGGTTGGGATTGGAGATCTGTTACGTAGCCATCTGGTTATATACGCGTTGTTGCACAGTCTCAAATTCCCGCCGAGCGACTAAGTATATATAGCGCATGCGCATTACAATAAATGAGATTCGTTGTTAATTAAGATCACGTGAGCTTCCACGGATTCCCAAACATTGGGCGGTGCCATTATTAAATAGAGACCTCTGTGAGCATCAACAATGCTCGCGTGGCTGGTAGTGCTCTATGTCCATTACAATAAATGAGATTCGTTGTTAATTAAGATCACGTGAGCTTCCGCATTCCATCAAGTTGCGAGCGAGTGTATTTCTCCGCCGGATTACCAAACATTGGGCGGTGCCATTATTAAATAGAGACCTCTGTGAGCATCAACAATGCTCGCGTGGCTGGTAGTGCTCTATGTCCTATTGGCTCCATCTTTTTTCACTAACAAAGAGTTGTTCAGGTACCTTCATCTATATATACACACGTACTGTAAGGCAGGGGACGTTTTCCGGCTCGTGGCTCAGCCAAACTCCATGGCTTTACTCTGACCGTCTGCAATAATTATGTAACAGGCCCTTTATCAAAGAGGGGGCACTGCTAGGATAACTTGGCCAACAATATGGTCCCCTTCAGATGTGTCAGATGTCTCACAGACTCACAGTCCTAGGACCAGCTATATACAGCTGTATATTGTCCTCCAGACCTTCAACTTGTGATGTCCTCCTGGACACCTGGTTCTAGCCTTAGCATATGGCATGGTGTACACCACTCAAGAACCCTGACTGCAGTATGTTAGACACTAACCTAGTCTTCTATCAGAGTCGGTAGACTCTCTATGTAGGGATGTCACCGACACGCCCATTAATTGAGCCTTACCAAAAATAACGACCCAGAACTCTCGAACGCGGCAGCTATAAGCCTTTTCAGCACACAGCCTGCTCTACGAGTGTTTCTATACACGGCAAGACTCTCAACGTAAGTAAAATCCACCGCTACAATGGTACACGGAAATTCCTAAACCGCCGATTTCTTCATCTTCTTCGGCCTACCTCAAAATTGACAAACGCGCTCACCTTTATTTTAGTATAAAACGATTCCTTTCTCTCCGGTGCATGATCCTAGGCCAACAGAATCGTCGTAGGATCCCTCTCGCATGAGAACGACAAGGATTCTTGTAACCCTCCCTACATTTTATTTCGTGGGGTTACGCATGTTGTTATTGTATGCAATTATCCCTTGTATGCATACATGAATTGTAATCCATTTTTGTGGTAGTATGAACTATATAACGTTATGTTGTTAGTCTGCCATTGTTGCGTATGCATAATTAATTTTGTTTGTCTTGTTTCTTTAATTTTTGGCACTACCATCCCTCAATGAAATGTTTTTTGCACTTTAAGGATAAGTAGGCAAAATGCACCCTCTTGAAAATGAGTGTTCGATGATCAATAAATCTATGTATGCACTTCACCTATCAGTGTCTGTAGTATCATGCAGTACGGTAGTACTGTGTATATAGGGATGGCTATGGTCTATCCCCATTGAAAACCATATATAAGGTTTTTCATCACTTTCACTTTCAGTTTGCTACCTACTGGACTTCTGTTAACATGAATAAGTAACTATACCTAGAAACTAACTCTGATTAAAAAATGGCATAATTCACTGCACGGGAAAGGTGTTAATTATTAAAAAGTCCCTTACACCAATTGTTTATCTTCCCCTTCTTCTTCTTCTTCTTCTTCTTCTTCTTCTTCTTCTTCTTCTTCTTCTTCTTCTTCTTCTTCTTCTTCTTCTTCTTCTTCTTCTTCTTCTTCTTCTTCTTCTTCTTCTTCTTCTTCTTCTTCTTCTTCTTCTTCTTCTTCCGTTTCAACAGGCGTACCTCACTAACTATAGCACTTGTAAACACGAAACTTTGCACAGTTATGTAGTTCCACTGTGGGTAGCACATAGTCATGTTAAACATTTTGTAAACAATGTAGTTCTTGTAAAATAAACAAAAATAGCCCCAGGTCATGTATTATGATGGGAGCCACACAATCCTATATCTGACTAATCAAAGCTCCACTAAATATAAAATTTTGTATGACGGTAAAGTTCAATACGCCAATGATCAACGTTGTGATAAAATCTCTGTAAACAATGTAAATCTTGTAATAGAACAACAAATAGCCTCAGGCAAGCATTTCTGTATCTCACTAACGAAAGCTCTGCTAAATGTCAAAATTGGTATGATGGTAAAGTGTAATACCCCAATGATCAACGTTGTGATAAAATCTCTGTAAACAATGTATATCTTGTAATAGAACAACAAATAGCCTCAGGCAAGCATTACTGTATCTCACTAACAAACAAAAGCTCCAGTAAATGTGAAAATTGGTATAATGGTATAGCCTAATACCCCAAAGATCAACATTGTGATAAAATCTCTGTAAATCTTGTAAAAAATAGCCTCAGGCACTATTACCGTATCTTACTAACAGAAGCTCTACTACATGTGGAAATTGGTGTGATGGTAAAGTGTAATACACCAATGATCAACGTTGTGATAAGATCTATGTAAACAATGTAAATCTTGTAATAAACAAATAGCCTCAGGCAACATTTCTGTATCTCACTAACAAAAGCTCCACTAAATGTGAAAATTGGTATGTTGATAAAGTGTAATATACAAATGATCAACGTTGTGATAAGATCTCTGTAAACAATGTAAATCTTGTAATATAACAATAAATAGCCTCAGGCAAGCATTTCTGACAAAAGCTCCACTAAATGTGAAAATTGGTATGTTGATAAAGTGTAATATACAAATGATCAACGTTGTGATAAGATCTCTGTAAACAATGTAAATCTTGTAATATAACATCAAATAGCTTCAGGCAAGCATTACTGTATCTCACTAACAAAAGCTCCAGTAAATGTGGAAATTCATATAATAGTAAAGCTTAATACCCCAAAGATCAACATTGTGATAAAAATATACAACAAAATAACCTCAGGCAATAGTTAGCTATATCTCGCTAACAAAAGTAGCACTAAATGTGGAAATTGGTGTGGTGTTAAAGCTTAATAAAATTAATGTTAGGATCTTGTAAATAGTAGCCCCAGGCACTACTTTGCTATATTAAAAGCTCCACTAAAAGAAATATTTGGTAATACACAAAACAATTGATGTTGCGATAAAATGTTAGATATCCTCAGGCTACAAGCTCTATTAGCTAATACATGTATGTTTGATACCAAGTAAACTGAAAAATAGCAAAATGCATGTACCTAGGTCCAGAAAAAAATGACGGGAGACAAGTAAATAAAAAATTTAGGAAATTTGAAAAGAAATATAGGGATTGCATAAAAAGGAACGGAGACAAGATTGGGACACAGACATGTTATGATATATATATTGACATACCCATAAACATTGATATAACATAACATGTCTGTGCCCCAATCTTGTCTCTGTTCCTTTTTATGCAATCCCTATATTTCCTTTCAAATTTCCTAAATTTTTTATTTACTTGTTATATTATGTGTTGCATGGATTGGAGTTAGCCTCACCCCAGGCTCCCTATAAGTAGAAGTAAGACATCCATATGCAAAACTTCAATGATGAGGAAGTATCTACTTAAATACTTCGATCATCTTAGTGTCTAGCCTCATTCTCAAGCCCTATATAGAGGAGAGGCCTGGTACACACTGCTTACGCATGCACCGGGTCTCCATGGAAACCCCCAGAAAAATGTGGGGTATCGTAATGTGTTACCATGGAGACTCGGCGCATGCACAGTGTGTACCAGGCCCTCTCCTCTCATATATTGGGTATGAGGCTACTTAGTGTCAGTCAGTAATTTGTTAATTGGCAATAGGAAAAGACCTTGATTTTAGAGATGGAAATATGTTGAGATTTGTGTGAGTGAGTGACAGTTAAACTACAGAATTCAATCACATCAATGCACATACTGGGTACGTATATCTAATTTAGAATGTATTGCTATACAGAAAGTGAGTGACAGAATTCAAACTTGTAATCACATGAATGCACATACAGGATATTATAATTTCTTCATTTATAGGACCAGAACGTAATGAGATACAGAAAATATTGAATTATGTCAATTGGGAAACCCTGTCTGACCAGCTAAACCTAGGACACCAGGTGGCTGCCATTGATACTCTCTGCAGGATGAAAATAGATATAAGATCTTGCTGTTTGAGGGAGATGATTTCAAGATATATTCAGGCCCAACATGTAGAATCATGTGACAACACTAGGAGGAAGATAGCAAAAGCTCTTGAGGATCTTGGCTATGTGAATGAAGCTGGTCGTCTAAGGGAACGTGAGTGGTTAATGTGTTTTGGTTACATGTCAGTGTATTGTACATTGTGGTCTATACAGGCCAAATTAATTAAGATTTAGTTTTGTGTTTCCCTAAAAGGCAGTATATCCAGAACCTCCATACTGGTTACAGTTACAAGCATGGCTAGTGCTCAGCCATATGCACAACTACACGTGTCTGAACATAAAGCCATAATGATAAGCAACTTCACAAGTAAGAGTTTAGAGCCGTGTCATCGATCATATTGTTTGCAGTTGGCTATGCCCCAGGATATGCTTGTTGCCTGGCTGAGTAACAGATCAAAGGCTAAAGTGTGCCAACATATCATATGTGGCACACTTATTACATCACTAATTACATAAGGCTAGTAAGGGAGTGGTTAGGGGCTGGGAAACCATAGAAATGGCAACAAATTAGTTGTTGCATGGGCCGTCGTGCTCACACAGGATATGTTGGCACAGTTATGATGTAATCCCTCGGGCCTGCGGCCCTCGGGCTGTACATCATAACTGTGCCAACATATCCTGTGTGGCACTCGGGCCCATGCAACAACTAATACATGTAGAGATTGCAACTAGTATATTAGTGTTTCTTTCAGAGATAATTATGGTTAGTGGGGGGCCGGCGGATCCAACAACCTAAAAATGAAAGGGGTAACAGCCAACAGTGAATAAGCGACATAGTTAAGAGAATGCCCCTCTCCCAAAAAAGAAACCCTACACAGGAAAGAAGTAACATGCAATTATAGGCACCACAGCAATTAATGTTGGCAATAGGCCACTTTTCTTCAACAATATCTATATTCCATTCTACTTCCTTGCTCATTGCTGCAATTTTTATCATTACCTCTCTAAATTGTGGAGCAAGTACTAGCAACTGACAAATGAGCATAATTTAAAAGTTAAACTGGCGAGTATAGCCTCGTCCCCAGGCTCGTACATGAAAATGCATGTGCGCAATGGAAGAGCCTGGAAACCAGGATATGACAAATATGCATAGTTCCAACAGTAAGTATCATAAGGCATATAAAAAATTAAGAACACAGCCCTTGTACATCACATGACAAAGTTTACCGAATGGTGGAATGATAATTAAGACTACCACAGAAGTATCACACAGTACGATAGTACTGTGTATATAGGGATTGGTATGGTCTATCCCCATTGAAAACCATATATCACACAGTACGGTAGTACTGTGTATATAGGGATTGCTATGGTCTATCCCCATTGAAAACCATATATAAGGATATTGTTCATTTTCACTTTCAATTTCAAGTTGATTTCACTTTTAATGATATCAGGGTAGAGAGCGTGTGAAAAACAACCGGTGTACAAAAATTGGTAGTAATGTGATGTGAGATACACATAATATCTGAAAAAATGATTTCCACATTTTGTCCATGTTCTTCATCTTCTTATTCTTCTTCTTCTTCTTGAAGAAGCGTACCTCAATAACCATAAAATCAATGAACTTGAATCTTTGCATGTGGAAATATATCATTACGTACTGGGGAATAGAGGTATAATATTGTTAACCTTGTAGTTCTTGTACTACTGATCGTTATCTCTCCCAGCAATGTATTATGAATGAGGATAAATAACTAATGAGCAAAACTCAGCAACCATGGTAACCATCAACCTGAAAGTCAGCATGTGTAGAGATATCATCGCTAATAGCAACATAACAAAAGCATATGTTGTTAACCCTTGTGATTCTTCTAATACTGATGTAAACACTCCTCTCATGTATACATGTGTATAGTGATTACGTAATTTGGCGAGCGGAGCGAGCCCAACTAGTCGTGCTGCTGGCGCGGGCTTTCTGTATATATTGATGTATCCGACGATGCCCCGGGGCTGCCCGCACGCTACGCGCAATCGTAACCGGCCTTGCCTCTTCCGCTCGCCATCAATTCATCATATTGAATGTACGTGCAAAGTACATACATTGTACGCGTATAAAAGTATGCGTCATATAATAAACCGATTACGTAATGACAGAGTACTCGTTAATGACGTCATTACATCTGCCGCGCATGCGCAAACGCTTAGCAACTAGCGCGTAGCAACTAATAGGTGCAGTGAACTACGTAGTCTTGTCCCCAGACCCTTTCCGGCGTATTTCGTAATACGCATGCGCGTAAAAATGTGCGGAGGGAAAGAAAGGGTCTGGGGACAAGGCTTACCTGCCGACGGATCCTGGATGGAATGCGGCGGTGGGTGTCAAATATACATTTGTAACCTCAATTTGCAATTATGCACAAGTAGGCGTGCATACACATAAAGTGTAGCTCAGAGATGGCTAATTTCACGAAAGAGGCTGTAGAGGCAGCTATTTTGTCGAGTTTGGTAGTCATAACTGTGCAAGGGTTGTGCACTTTACAAGTGCATTTCATTACATGTTGGTTTACAGGCCTTACACGACTCTTCCTTCCGCACGCTTTGCACTCCATGCCTCGCTAGTTTATACGGTACTGCAGCTAGGTAAACTCTGTACGTGTGCTCATTAAGATAATTAGCGTTGATAGTTTACCCACAAATTGAATAGTTTACATTCCAGGATCCGTCGGCAGGTAAGCCTTGTCCCCAGACCCTTTCTTTCCCTCCGCCCATTTGTACGCGCATGCGTATTACGAAATACGTCGGAAAGGGTCTGGGGACTGGCGAGACTAGCAGTGAACTGGCTGCTTGATAATAGAGAAATGTGTTGACGATTGGTTTAGCAACTAGCGCTTAGTACTAGAGTAAGCGATCAATTTTCGGACGGATCTAATTTCGGACGCTTATTTCAACGTTACTGAAGGGCTAGAGAGTGTGTAGATATCATCAATGAATAGAACTATACCACTAACTATTCCAGAAGAATAATCGCTTTTATCCGAGTTCTACAGCCCGAAGGAGAAGGCGCTAAATTCACCGTCCGAATACCGCAGTTTTCGGATGAAACTACCAATATTCGGACTTTCGACCTGAGCACAGTATAGTTTGCGATAAAGAGTTCAAACTGAACATAAAAGAAGTACCACTTCTTCTGTATCAAATAAACCATAGATAAGATAGTTTCGATTTTGCTTCTTTACAAACAAATGCCACGAACACAAAGACGTCACGCCATCAATTTACGGACGCTTAATTTTGTTTTTACCGATTATCTCTTACAGTATAAAGCGAAATAAAATTTAAACAATTTTCTAAGATACTACCACCTAGTCCAATTGTAATTGTATTGCTTTCTCATGATTGTCCGAGATATGGGTTTAATATTTATTTATATTATCAAAATCCAAAATATGAAAATGTAGCAAATTTGGTGAAAACAGCACCGATAGTTAGTACAGGCCTAGTAAGATCCCTAGAATTTTTTTGACTGTAACTAGTCGTATGCTGTAGGTTTTACAGAAAAATATCTTCATACTGCGTCCGAAAATTGAGGGCGTGACACTTCTTAGTTCGCGGCGTTTGCTTGTAAAGAGACTATGTCGATAAGATCCTAGCTATTGCTTGGTGAATAGGCAAGAGATAGTACTTTTTTTTCATGAAGACCTCAATTCTTTTTCGACAACTATTCTGTGCCCAGGTCGAAAAGTCCGAATATTGGTAGTTTCATCCGAAAACTGCGGTCTTCGGACGGTGAATTTAGCGCCTTCTCCTTCCGGCTGTAGAACTCCGATAAAAGCGATTATTTTTCTAGAATAGTTGGTGGTATAGGTCTATCCATTGATGGTATCTACATACTCTCTAGCCCTTCAGTAACGTTGAAATAAGCGTCCGAAATTAGATCTGTCCGAAAATTGATCGCTTACTCTACATAACAAAAGACAGAGGTGTTGACGATTCTTGTGCTACTTCAACTGTCAGAATACCGTACCATGGTACAGTGTGTTGCTCTCTGCCAGGCAGTACTCTACGTATGTACCGGCTGCTGGAGTAGCGGCACGCTACCAAGCCAAAGCGCTGGTGACCGACAGTACGTTGCTAGCATGTTTGCTCAGCCAATAGTACGTTGCTAGCAGGTTTGCTCAGCCTATAGTACGTTGCTAGCATGTTTGCTCAGCCAATAGTACGTTGCTAGCAGGTTTGCTCAGCCAATAGTACGTTGCTAGCAGGTTTGCTCAGCCTATAGTACGTTGCTAGCAGGTTTGCTCATAGTTCGTGTACGCAGCTGCTTGTAGCCACTCCCTACTAATCATACATCTCAGAGTGTGATTTAATATTAGGGCCTCTAGCAATAATGGGCCAGATGTTTTATGGATATGGTGAGCATGTGCTAATGGGAATTATTGCTTACAATTGTAAAAAAATGATTACCGTACAGTGTGTTGCTCTCTGGGGTTGCATAAAAATGAACAGAGACAAAATTGGGACACAGACATGCTATATACATCAATGTACTAAAAGGTATGTTGATGTATATAGTATGTCTGTGTCCCAATCTTGTCTCTGTTCATTTTTTATGCAATCCCTATATCCACTTCAAATTTCCTAAATTTTTTATTTACTTGTTTTATTATGTTGTCGGCATGGCAACAAGAAGTAAGAATTGCACACTTTACATATGATCCTTTTCCATTGAGGCAAACTTTATTAATAGATTACATGAATCATTTATAATGTATATGTTGTATTAGTTAAACCACCCGATGGAGGGATGTAGCGCGTTTACATGCCCAAGAGGGAAGGACATGTAAATGCACTATATCCCTCCATGGGGTGGTTTAGTTGCAACGTTGCTATGAGTTAACTAGGTGAAAACACATCATTTTGTCAATTAGCATTGTTTGTAAATTGTCAAGGTTCATGACATGGCTGTATCCAGATACAACCCGCTTCCTATCCCTAGCTTTTATAAACCACTATTATAGCACACTGCTTGGGCAGATCAAAGGAGCCGTAGGGACTGTATATGCGCTAGAGTGCATCCTCTATAAAAACATGCACTTGTGTTTGCCACTATAAAAACATGCACTTGTATAGGAGTCATTAGTGGCCATTTGTGGGCTATAAGTCAGTTATAACACCCCTTATCGTGCAGTATCCATTTTGTGTCTGTAAATCTGGATACAGCACTCTAAGGGTGATATAACTATAACCTATAAATGTAGCAACCACATAGCAATGTTGTTTGTTATTGTTGTTTAATCCATGCACACATTCAGTTGAGGAGGAGGAGGAGAATGTAATTTGTGATGACACATTTTATCAGAATGAATCAGATGATGAAATGACAGATGAAGATATTCCAGAAGGTCATGAACCAATTCTTGCCACACGTAGTCTTATGTGGCCAAAAGGTCGTAACTCTCCTAGAGTTCTTCGGGTTTCCTTTATGGATACTGTTCCTGCAAGTCCAAAATGGAGGGTTGAAGGTGACAAGAATGAAAATTTTATAACAACAGATTATATCTTGAAGGTAGCTAACGAATGGAATCGTTGTGATCCAACTGTTGTCCCTGTCTTTGAAAACGTGGACCAAATTAGCCAAAGTGATATCAGGATTTGTTTTAAAGGTAGGCATTATGTATGCACAGTATATATGATCTTCATGCAACTATATCATAGACTCGGTAGACTCTATATGTAGGGATGGCACCGACACGCCCATTAGCCTTAACAAATGAAGCAGCTCAGATCTCTCGAACGGGGCAGTTATATGCCTTTTCAGACACATAACATGGCCTACGAGTGTTTTTATACACAATAAAACTCTCAAAGTAGGTAAAATACACCGCTCCAGTGACTTACAGAAAATTGATGCTAGTGCATTGTCTGTTTACTTTACTCAGATAATTGCCGATTTGTTAGTGATTGATGGGAACAGCACAATCCAAGTGGATGTTATAGGTACATATGTAGAGTCTATATAGTATGGAGGTACGAAAGTGGCCATTCAGAAATGGAGCCTGACTTAATCACTAGCCCCTAGAAAATGGAGCCTGACTTAGTGGCTTAAGAGCAAGTCCCAATGCCAATGACTATAGTTCACTAACCTGCATCTACTAACCCTCTAAGCCCCAAGCCACTAACCTCTAACCTGATAGTCTGCAGCTACTAACCTCTAACCTGATAGCTTGCAGCTACTAACCTCTAAGCTGATAGCCCCCCAGCTAGCTGGGGGGCTATCAGCTTAGAGGTTAGTGGATTGGGGCTTAGAGAGTTAGTAGCTCAAGACTATCAGCTTAGAGGTTAGTGGCTTGGGGCTTAGAGGGTTAGTAGCTGCAGGCTATCAGCTTAGAGGTTAGTGGCTTGGGACTTAGAGGGTTAGTAGCTGCAGGCTATCAGCTTAGAGGTTAGTGGCTTGGGACTTAGAGAGTTAGTAGCTGCAGGCTATCAGCTTAGAGGTTAGTGGCTTGGGACTTAGAGAGTTAGTAGCTGCAGGCTATCAGCTTAGAGGTTAGTGGATTGGGGCTTAGAGAGTTAGTAGCTCAAGACTATCAGCTTAGAGGTTAGTGGCTTGGGGCTTAGAGGGTTAGTAGCTGCAGGCTATCAGCTTAGAGGTTAGTGGCTTGGGACTTAGAGGGTTAGTAGCTGCAGGCTATCAGCTTAGAGGTTAGTGGCTTGGAACTTAGAGAGTTAGTAGCTGCAGGCTATCAGCTTAGAGGTTAGTGGCTTGGGACTTAGAGGGTTAGTAGCTGCAGGCTATCAGCTTAGAGGTTAGTGGCTTGGAACTTAGAGGGTTAGTAGCTGCAGGCTATCAGCTTAGAGGTTAGTGGCTTGGGACTTAGAGAGTTAGTAGCTGCAGGCTATCAGCTTAGAGGTTAGTGGCTTGGGACTTAGAGAGTTAGTAGCTGCAGGCTATCAGCTTAGAGGTTAGTGGCTTGGGACTTAGAGGGTTAGTAGCTGCAGGCTATCAGCTTAGAGGTTAGTGGCTTGGAACTTAGAGGGTTAGTAGCTGCAGGCTATCAGCTTAGAGGTTAGTGGCTTGGAACTTAGAGAGTTAGTAGCTGCAGGCTATCAGCTTAGAGGTTAGTGGCTTGGAACTTAGAGGGTTAGTAGCTGCAGGCTATCAGCTTAGAGGTTAGTGGCTTGGGACTTAGAGAGTTAGTAGCTGCAGGCTATCAGCTTAGAGGTTAGTGGCTTGGGACTTAGAGAGTTAGTAGCTGCAGGCTATCAGCTTAGAGGTTAGTGGCTTGGGACTTAGAGAGTTAGTAGCTGCAGGCTATCAGCTTAGAGGTTAGTGGCTTGGGACTTAGAGGGTTAGTAGCTGCAGGCTATCAGCTTAGAGGTTAGTGGCTTGGAACTTAGAGGGTTAGTAGCTGCAGGCTATCAGCTTAGAGGTTAGTGGCTTGGAACTTAGAGAGTTAGTAGCTGCAGGCTATCAGCTTAGAGGTTAGTGGCTTGGGACTTAGAGGGTTAGTAGCTGCAGGCTATCAGCTTAGAGGTTAGTGGCTTGGGACTTAGAGAGTTAGTAGCTGCAGGCTATCAGCTTAGAGGTTAGTGGCTTGGGACTTAGAGGGTTAGTAGCTGCAGGCTATCAGCTTAGAGGTTAGTGGCTTGGGACTTAGAGGGTTAGTAGCTGCAGGCTATCAGCTTAGAGGTTAGTGGCTTGGGGCTTAGAGGGTTAGTAGATGCAGGTTAGTGAACTGTAGTCATTGGCATTGGGACTTGCTCTTAAGCCACTAAGTCAGGCTCCATTTTCTAGGGGCTAGTGATTAAGTCAGGCTCCATTTCTGAATGGCCACTTTCGTACCTCCATACTATATAGACTCTACACATGTACCTATAACATCCACTTGGATTGTGCTGTTCCCATCAATCACTAACAAATTGGCAATTATCTGAGTAAAGTAAACAGACAATGCACTAGCATCAATGCACATATGGATACAAGGAACTCAACAGTGTCACATACATACCTCAATAGAGAACATTTCTTTGTCTTTGAATGGGGAGTCACTTAGGCTAACTTTGAAAATATTTCCATCAGCAGTTTTATTGAGAAATATGTCATCTTTTTCATGGAATTGTAGTCTATATCTCTGGGCTCCACTAACAGGTTTCCAATATATGAGAACATCAGCACAATTAGCATCAATTACTGTCTTGATCTCTATAATGAAAACAATGTACATACATATCACTGTAAAAATGTTAAAGCCCTGATATGGTTATCTAAGTTGCATGGCTGGCTTCTCATGGTATCTATTACTAATTACATCCTTTTCAAAACTTGGTGGTCAAGATCCTTGGAAGCTATATATACAAGTGTAAAAACATTTTTAATAAAATGTTGAAGGATTTAGGGATTGAAGTGCCAAAAAGTATAGAAACAAGGTCAGTTAAAGTGCAGCATGCATGCAGACAAAGACAGGGGATGATAGCATGCAACAATCATAACATGCGTAACCCCCCCTTTTAGTATTTACAGATGTAGGGATATGGGGTGTTTTTATGTAAATGTTTTTACACTTGTTTCACTGGTTTTTACTGTGTTTAGCAACACATAATATTATAAACCTACTAACTTTTGTGCAGAGTTCTACCTCCCTTGCATACCTATAAGCCAGATATCTAGCAATTGTCAGTGACTCCTACATCCTGAATGTTGCCTACTGAGTACAACAGCGGGTCCAGTTGCCTGCAACAGTTAGTCGTTCAAAGAAACGGAGCAATGTAGCCAAAAAAGACAACACAGCGCTCGAAACAGCGGCAGTTCGACTAAGTCTGCATCATTAGTGCACAAAACTAACTTCACGTGTTCGGCACGTGAGCAAACAAGAAAATGGCGTCTAAAACTAACACTTGTAAGGTTGCAGACCTGGAGTTTGACAGCTTTGGGAGAAGGTATGAAGATTTTGTGCATCAAGGATCATGTACGCTCCAGTATAAATGATTTTCGTGAAAGAATTAGAGCCATTACTAACCCCAGTTTCGCGGTAGGCCGTTTGAACTGAAGAAGAAGAAGAAGAAGAAGATGATGAACAATCTGGGTTTTTACAAATTTCCGAGATTCACTGTAGCTGTGTATTTTACGTACTTTGAGAGTATTGTAGTGTATAGAAGCACTCGCAGAGCATGTAGTTTGTCTGAAAAGGCTTAAAACATCTGCGTTTGGGAGTTCTGAGCCGTTACTTTTGTTAAGGCTTAATGGGCGTGTCGGCGCCATCCCTACATATAGAGTCTACCGACTCTATAATAGTGGTCAGGAACCTAGTGGTGTCTATCATTTATTACATCCTTTCCAATTTTACATTATTTTCAATTCAATTCAATTCTTACAGTATTTTCAAATCTGAAAATTATGACATTCCTTACATACCTGGGCAAGAGAGACATGTTGAAGGGTCTGTTGGAGGATCTGGTGGAGGGATGTATAGGCATATAGGACAGGGGATGAGAGCATGCAACAATAATAACATGTGTAACCCCATAATAAAAGAGATGTGGGAGTTTACGCATGTTATTATTGTTGCATGCCCTCATTCCCTGTCTTGCTGCATATATACTGCCCTCATCCTCTGTCTTGCTGCATATATACCGCCCTCGTCCCCTGTCTTGCTGCATATATACTGCCTTCATCCCCTGTCTTGCTGCATAGATACTGCACTTTGTCTTGCTAAATATAATATTGTAAAGAGAGTAAAACCATTAAAATGTTGAAGGATGTAGGGATGACAGTGCCAAAAAGTAGAGAAACGAGATAATGGCATGCAACAATAATAACATCTGTAATCCCATGATAAAAAGGAGTTATTTTTTGCATGCCATAATATTTGTGTTCTTGCAGATACAGAAAACGAATCATCACATTCAGTAATAGGAAGAGGAGCTGAAGATGAGAAGTATGAAGGTCGTGCTACTATGACCCTAAACTTGGGAAAGGACCACCAGCGTCGCACTATACTTCATGAATTTGGGCATGTACTTGGGCTCAGGCATGAACATCAGCGTCCAGATCGCCCTGATGATCTCTACCCTGGGCAACCAGATGGGCGCTACAAGAAATACCCTATATCTGTACTAGATAAAGAAAAGGGTATATACTTCGAGTATGATGTTGACAGTATCATGCATTACAGGTCAGCTCTATTATAACACGACAAAATTTCTACCTAACAAACACATTGAATGCATCCTGAGCTAGGGGAAAATCTGGAGAAAAAATAAACCCTTCACTTTAACAGAACAATTAGTTTATATATTGTGTTTCACATTTTTGCACAGGCATATTGTAACTGATAGATATAAGAGGAAGTGGCGTAATTCATTGTCAAAGGGTGACTGTGAAGGCATCAAGAAAGCTTATAGAAAGGTTTTTTTAATACAATAACATGCAGTAATATTTGTCACTATTCAAGTGATGCACAAGTACTATCTTTAGATGTAGAACTGAACATTGATTTTATCTATTGATTCAGTTTCTAGGGACAGAAGATCATGAAGCAGGAGATGAAAATCAAGCAGGAGGCAAAGATCATGAAGCAAGAGGTGAATCATCACAGACACATTTATGCCCAGATAACTGCAATACCCAACTGAACTGATGAAGCATATCACAAATATAATTCACATAAGCCTGTTACAATCACTCTGTGTGTGTGTGTGTGTGTGTGTGTGTGTGTGTGTGTGTGTGTGTGTGTGTGTGTGTGTGTGTGTGTGTGTGTGTGTGTGTGTGTGTGTGTGTATGTGTGTGTGTGTGTGTGTGTGTGTGTGAGAGAGAGAGAGAGAGGAATCTGATTTTAAAATTTCCTTTCCAGGATCTGAAGAAGTGGATGCACCTCCAGGTAATACGTATCTAATCAGTAACCATGCATAGGTGTTGCTGATCACAAGCATCATCAAAAATGCATAAACATACTTAGATGTATAGAACTCGCATAATATTGTGACTATGCCAGTTTTATGGACCTGGCTATGTATTTTCCTTATGTTCAGAGTCTGAGAACCAAAAAGGTGGAGGCGTTCCTCCTGTATGTACAACAGATGGTAGGTGTATATACCTTCAGTCTCACTATATATATTCACAATATTTTATAAAACTCTTTCAGTGAAACAACAGCCACGAAAAGGAAAAATTGGTGAGTGTTATTTTCATTATTGTACTACTGTGGTTGATAAGGCAAGTATACTCAAATTCCCCTCTTCAGCGTACAAGTGTAAAAAAATGTTGAAGGATGTAGGTAAGGAAGTGCAAAAGAGTAAAGACATCTATACAGAAAAGCAGGGGATGATGGCATACCACAGCAGTGTAACCCCATAAAATATAATAAGTAGGGAGGGGGGTACAATTGTTTGTCAGCTACTGCATACATGTTTCTACGCTTTTGGCCCTTCCATTCCTACATTCTTCAATGTTTTACATGGAAAATGTTTTTACGCTTGCTTTTTTTTGTTGTGCAAACACTTATTTTTGTGCATGCACAAGCTCTAGGCCCTTTTATCCCTTCACACTTGAGCTCCACCCCTTATGTTTTACATATGTGAAGTGTGTAACACACATGCACAAATTAAAAATGACTTACAACGAATAGGAATATTTTTGATTTACTCATTAACACAAAGACCCTTCTAAAGTCCATTCGCGTTGACCTGGCACCTTGAATATTTGCAATAACTTTCTTATATCTTGTCCAATTTCAGAATTTCAAACACCAACAGCTAGCTTATTCTCCTATGATTTTTTTGGTACCTTTTGCAAAGCTCTACGCCTTACCAATCCGAAGATCGCTGTATCATACAAGCAAAGTATAGAGCGTGCCATTAACCGCACGGAATGTAGGCGTGCAGAAATCGATGCCCTATCTGTTCTACAGAAAACCAAGTTTTATTAGTTGAACAACGATGTTAACTTACTGGGAGAGAAGCTAGCAATACAGCACGAACAGAAAAAGCGCTGGAATATCAGCGCCATTTACCCACGCATATCAAAACCCACAACTATTCCGAAAGTATGACGCGCAACTACGTAAGCATACTCTACCGCAACTACTTCCGTGGGCAAGTGAACGCGAATGGACTTTAGTCTAGCACACAAGGTAATTTTTGTGGCAGGTCGTTTAATTAGAAAGAAAAAGAAGAAGAGAGAGAAATTGGCAGTTTGGCTAATTTCTGTATTCCATAGTAATGCTTTACAATCTTTGCAGTTGCATAACACTCATAGAGTATGTGTATGTGTCTAAAGGGATGATAACTGCTGCATTTGGGAGTTCTGATCCTTTTATGTGTTAAGGCTAATGGACATGTTGGTGCCATCCCTACATAGTCTACCGACTGTCTAATTTAGTTTCATACACTCTTTCCAATGTTGGTGATATTAGTACTGTGTTAATGCTCTGCAGTTAACCCAAAAAGTTGGCTAAAGTTGGACCAATCAGATCTCTCAATTAGAGGGTGATAAATCAGCATGATATAAAACATACACCTACTAATTATCTGAACAGCAGAATTATTTGTGCAGAATAGACTTCACTAGATTTGAAATCATTAGTAAAAATTCTAATGATACATGCAGAGATCTAACATGACTGGCACACACTGGACTGTAAGCATTCCTACTGGACTTCCCTACATATCTCCCCTACTTTCTCGTGGATATTACATAAGTGTAGCTGTATGTTGGTAAGAGTGCATACTCTAAGGTGAAGAAGTTGTGCCTCTTAAGCAGATTGTCACACTTACCATATGTGTTATATCATGTATATGTTTACAATAGTTAGTTGGGTATACAAGACTTCCTCAATATTCAACACTAATACAAGTTCTTTACAAGCTTTACAACTGAAATATACATTGTTACCCCACGGCTGCGCATGCGCATAGCGGGGTTAAGTAATCGATTCTGTCTGTCTGTCTGTCTGTCTGTCTGTCTGTCTGTCGTCAAAAAAATATTGAAATCCATCCTCTGCGCACAGTATACGGCTTTAAAGAACATTGGAATAAGAGAAAAACATATTTACTTCCCTTCCTGGGCACCGGTTTCGTCCACATGGCTCTTTCTCGGGAATGCTAGCCGTTCCAAAAATTAGCGAAGCTTGCCCGCCTACTGTAATTGCAAATTACATGCAAATACGGATGGAATGCATGGATGATCTTTAAAATTACAGAGAGCATGCATGGGGTAGCGTTCCGCCTACCTTATACAGTCAGTATATATAACGTGTAGTTTATTTGTGCAGAAAGAATCCCTCTCTGAGCGACCGTACTCGCCGCGGGGTACGTATTCTTCGAATACTCTAGTTAAATATAGTTGACCTGGTAAAGATGTATTAAGTTTGATGTCAACATACACAGGCCGGAGTCGAATCCAGGTCTAATGACCACCAAACCAGCACACAAGATACTGAGCCACAATCACCAGGCAAAAGTTTTCCCCCTCATTCCCCTCATTTCCTCTTATAATTGCAGTGATGGTTGCCTAACTGGCAGACCACCCAAATCATGTGCCGTCAGAACCCTGTTAGGAATTGACCGGTAACACCTTCTTGTCAGAGTAGGAGCCATGGTGGGCGGATTTATCACAGATGGTTACATTGTTAAATACTAGGAGAATGCAAAGCATTTGTGGGCGAGTGCAACGAGCGGAAGAGGCAAGGCCAGCTACGTTTGTGCGTTGCGTGGGGACATATGCACACTGACCGGTCAGTTGATGACATATAAACATACATACAAACAGAATCGGCATTGAGTTCACTAGTATGGGCTTGCTGCACTCACCCAATTAAACAAAAGTCTGTCCCCTCATTCCCTCTTATAACTGCTGCTGCAGTTATAAAAGGAAATGAGGGGACAGAGTTTTGTCTGGTAGTCGTGGCTCCAGTGTCTGGTGTGCTGGTGTGCTGGTCATTAGACCTGGGTTCAACTCTGGATGGAAGTTTGTCTTTCTTATTCTCTCTTGACCATCTTAGTTTGTGTATGCTGACATCAAAATGAAATATAGATTGACTTTACACAAGTCAGTTACATACAACTCAGTATACAGTTGATGTGTTTACACAGCCTCAGACCTGTGACCCTAGAGTGGTGTTTATATACCACAAGCTGTCAACTGCAATGCATTCATTAAGTCCCTTTCAATATTTATAGACCAAAATGATGATACTGAAGTCCATGAGTTTTTGAATGACCTTACAGAAAAGGAAGAGCTACAAAAGCTGTTTAGGAAGTTAGGCCTTTCTGCTACAACAGTTAGAAATAACTACGAAGGCAGTTCTCTCTATAAATATAGGGATGATTTAATACGAATGTGGATTCGTGGAGATGATGAGGTGAAGAGTAAAGGAGGGGCAACATGGGAGAGCCTTAATGCCGCTCTTGAAGCATGTAGAATAGGGATTGCAGCTGACTGATATTTTGTGGACTTCATTTATACATATTGTGTGTAGGAACTGAACTTTTTATATGTGCAAGAACCATGATGTATACTTTATTTTTACATGTGTATAATAATTAGCATTCTTGTCACAAGTGTAATGAAATTTCTTCCTATGCAAAGTACATGGAAGGTAAGGTCTGGAATCAAGACTGGTTTCAGTACATACCTAAAGAAGAAAGTCACCAATTGTACAATGTATACATGGTCATATAGTAGCAAGCCACGGCACCAGGAAGAATAGCCTGGTACTCACTGCATGTGTTGTAATGCACATGTGCACCATTCCCCACAATCTAGGGACACTTGTAGTAAACCTATCTCAGTATATTATTTGGTGCCTGCTCTCAGAAAGCACAGCCTATACTCTGCTGGAATTGAGTACATACACTCCCTGTACCCTCCATCAAGAAAAAAGTCATTCGTAACATATTGTGGAAGACTAAAGTCAGCATTTAACACTGCTGTCAATGAGTTGATTGAAGAGATCCTGCTACAAGTATATGCTAAAAATTAGGTCATTGATGGTGTAAGTTTTGTGAATGGCCACACATTTGCAGCTCTTGCTTCAGGGTATGTGGAGGCTATCAATAGCACCAGGAGCTCTGCCAAATCTGGAGCAAAACTGGCACGTCTTTATTTGGCTACAGATAAAGGAATACATTGATAAGCTGTGAGGGAGTACGAGAAAGAAATGGAGGAATCACTGTACTGAAAAGTAGACTTCCTCTGGAAGACCGATAATTCATGAACACATTCTGAAAAACAAAATGCCATTATGGGTGAATTACAGCAGGCCTATGACTCCAGTAAGGAGGACGTGGAACCATTTGTGGGTCATGCAACTCAAGCAGGAGGTCATTCAGTGGAGTAAACTAGGTGATGGACCAGAGAGGAAGTAGTCGATGGTGTGTCTTGTGTCCTAGTCAAAAACATCCATTGATTGAGATGGCTCCTGTACACAGCAAATATATAGACACCCATACTTAACTTCCTCCCACGTCCTTGAGCACTCATCCACAATGTTTATATTATGTATACTAATTCCCAAAGTGTTAGCGGAGCTTGACGGACGCAGTAGGTTAACGATTAGCGTTTGAACTAAACAAAAGTACAGCAAATGCATGACAAAACATAACTATCTAACAAATACAATAATGAGCATGAGTTTATAGTAGAATGACAGGAAGTTCCAAAATGTTCGATCTGATATGTGGTTCCAGGACTCAACCATGTGGTGGCCATATGGTGCTAAATGTTAATTGAACATCTGGTGTCATGTGTGTACTATGAAGAGTGCATTATCACCCACACTCCCTCTCACTCAGCACTAGTTCATACATTCCACATAGTTTTCTCAGTCTGTTCAGCTTCTCAGGTCCAACTGCTTTTGGTCAACATATCCGCTAGCATGTCCTCGGTTGGACAATACTTGAAACTTTGCCATTACTGACTTGTTCTCTGACAAAATGAAACTTGATGTTGATGTGTTTGACCTGCCATGATATTGTGGGTTCTTTGTCATTGCTATGGCCGATTGATTATCCTCCAAAATGAGTGTTGGTTGGGATTGTTGATTTCCCAAGTCAGAGTTTAGCTCTCTCATCCAAATTGCTTCTTGTGAAGCACTCGAAAGTGCCATATATTCTGCTTCAGGAGTTGATAAAGCAACACATGACTGTTTCTTGCTCTTCCAGGTCACAACAGTACCTCCAATCTGAAATAGATATCCAGAGGTAGACTTGTAGTCGGTACAGTCTCCTGCCCAGTCAGTGTCAGAGTATCCCACAAGCGTATTATCTGAATCAGCTCCTTTGGCATACAGTAGCCCAAGACCTGTGGTTTTCTACGGTATCTGAATATCCATTTCACTGCTGTCCAATGAGGCTTGGTTGGTTTTGAGCAAAATCATGCAGCACAGCTGACAGCAAACGCAATGTCGGGACGAGATCTGGTAGACAGATACAGTAGGCTTCCCACAGCAGACTGGTACAAGCTTTGATCGACAAGTTCAGATTCTTCTGTGGCTTTAAGGAGCTTTGAATTGATACACACTGGGGTTTTGACAGGCTTGGCGTCACTCATTCTATACTTACTGAGAATGGATTTGGTGAACATTTCCAGACGTCCATTCAGGAATGCAGCTGTGATATCAAGCTGATGGAGTTTAAGCTGTTTTTGGACGGCAACTGCAACAAGATTGCGAAATGATTCAAATCGTACTACAGGACTAAAGGTTTCATCATAGTCCAGACCTTTCTTCTGGGAGAATCCCTTTGCAACAAGACGGGCTTTGTACCGTTCGATTGAGCCGTCTGCATTGATTTTTCTTTTGAAAACCCACTTGCTTCCAATTGGCTTCCTGTTTGCAGGTAGCTTAACGAGGTCCCATACATCATTTGAGTCGATTAATTCCATTTCCTTCTCCATCGCTGCTTTCCACTGCTGCTTGTCAGGGCTTTGAAGAGCTTCTGACACTGTTCTTGGCTCCTTCTGTGGCCCCGTTGCTACGTATGCCTGAATTCCATAGTAGTCAGGTCTCTGGGTTTCTCTTGTGGATTTTTGTCGAACTGGAACAGTTGCAGAGTCTGGTTCTGTTGAGTCATGTTCTACAGATTGTCATGTTCGTTAGACACTTCTTCAGACTCGGGTCTGTTCAAATCATCTTCTTGTTGGAAGTTCCACTGGAATGTGTTGTCTTCCTTCCTCAGAATCATGTCCCCTTGTCAGTTCATCAAAGATGACATCGCGACTGTGAATGATGCGTGATGTCTTCTGGTGATAGAGCCGATAGCCTTTTCTGGTGGTGCTGTAGCCCAAGAAGACACACTTCTTCGATTTGGGGTCCAATTTCTTCCGTTCGTCTTTTGGAACATGGATATATGCTGAACACCCAAACACTCGTAGTTGCTTGACATTTGGCTTCTTTCCATACCAGGCTTCGAACGGCGTCTGGTTACTAAGAGACTTTGTAGGACTTCGATTTATCAGATAGGCTGTGGTAGATAGAGGTTCAGCCCAAAATTTGTGTGGTAGCCTGGAGTCAGAGAGCAATGAACGAAGTGTTTCTACTAATGTTCGGTTCATTTGTTGGACACACCATTTGGCTCCGGCGTCTTTGGGATGGTGTATTGGTGCAAGATCCCTTCCCTCTTTAGGTAGCCCTCGAATTCAATCGATGTGTATTCACCTCCGTTGTCTGTTCGCAGGGTCTTCACCTTATATCCTGACGACAGAGGCAGAGACAGCATGTCAAAAGTAGGGGGGCTCAGCGTTCATAAAGTTGGGGGTTATTTTCATTCTGAATACATCCTGCATCCAGCATAGGCTATTAATATTTAATATGTTCTTCATGACAACCTCCAATTTGGGGGGGGGCTCAGCCCCCCCTTATCAAAAAGTGGGGGGCTCCCCCCCTGCCCCCCCAGGTTCTCTGCCTCTGGACGACTTCTCAACTAGGGATTTCCATTCCAAGAACTTTTGGAACACTTCATGCTTGTGTCTCATCACATAGATCCAGACATAGTGCGTCTTATCATCAATAAACGTGACAAAATACTCAGCCTGACTAAGTGAAGGTGAGCCCATTTTCCCACAAACATCACTATGGACAAGTTCTAGTGGTTCTGCAGCTCTCTCGTGATTAGAGTTCGGAAAAGGATTTCGGTGTATCTTTCCACCCACGCAGGACTCACAGAAGTCAATCGACTTTGAAGTGTTGTATTCAAACCCTCTGACCAACCCATCCTTCTTTAGTGTAGACAGCCCTCTCTCTCCCAAGTGTCCGAACCTTCTATGCCACAGATTCTCCTTGGATTGGTGACTAGCCGAATTGATTTGGGTAGCTTGCAGTGACGTATTAGAGGTTTCCAGCTTTGCAACTAACTCTCCCTGGTCATCAAAGATTTTCTCTTGCATTTCACTAAATTGTACATTCTTTCCAGCTTCTGTGACTTTCGCCACACTTAGCAGATTGTAGGACAGTGAGGGAACGTAGAGAACCTCGCTCAGATTTCCAATCTGAGATCCTCCGTCTGGTAGCTTTAGGTTCACCTCCACTGTTCCTATCCCAATAGCTTCAGGGTGTGTTCATCGCCTAGAGTAACCTTTTGAGGTTTTGCGAGAGTGCGAAGATCCTCAAACAGCTCCTTCGAGTTGCAAATATGGCATGTAGCCCCAGCATCTACAATCTAGTTCTGTGCAGGTTCTCGTACTCCTAGAACGTGGCGTGTGAGTAGCCCCGTTTTCTTCTTCTTCCATTTAATAGTTGTATCGGCTGCTGCTTCCGGTTTAGATTGTCCTTCATTCTTAGTGCGTTCGGTACAGTTCCTTTGAATATGTCCGAACTTCCGGCAGTAGTGGCACCGCGGACCTCGGCCTTTCAATTGTGCGTGACGAGTCGGGGAGACTTGCGAGCAAATACACAACTCGATCTTCTTCCTCTATTGCATCGCCAACAATAGCTAGTTCGTTGAAAAGTTCCATCATACACTTGATGTGATCCTGTACGAAATCTCCGTCCTTCAACTGTAGAGAGTGCAGTCGGCGTCGGAGAGTTAATTTGTTGGCCCACGTCTTCTTTTGGAATTGAGCCTGTAGTTTTTCCCAGACTGTAGTAGGGTCCTCAGGATCTCCTATCAGGTAGAGTAGTGACGGCTCGACTGCTAGTACAATGGTAGCCAATGCACGGTCTCGTCTCGCAATAAACTTGGATCGGCGGTCTGGGCCCGTTATGGGCCCAGTCTGACGACAATGGCAGCAGAATCTAAGACGAGTATCATTGTACCACTGAACGGGAGTAACTACCCGACGTGGAAGGTCCAGTGTCGTATGGCTCTAGTGCGTGACGGCCTATGGGGTATTGTTGCTGGAACTGATACTCTACCTGCGGAAGGTGGCATGGAAAAGCAGGACACGGACACGGACACGGATGCGGACACAGAATTAGGTGTACCTTCTATGGCACTGCATCATAAGAGACTGATTATGTGTAGCACAGTCCAGTCGCGACGTTCTATCGCCCTTCCAACTGTAAAACTTGCGCATGCGTAGAAGCCAATAGCATCCTCGAACATACGTATCTACTATGCCTCTGCCTCAACTCACGATGAACACACCATCATTGCAGCCCCCTCCACCTCCACTTCCGCGTTGTCTTTTCAAATTCACGCATCTCTAGATGTCAGGGGTCAAATCGATCACAACTGTAATCGGATTGTCCTGCAGCACAAAGAACATTTACTTTTTCAGAATCCACACACCGGTAGTTGGCAGATGTCTCGGGAATTGAGAAACACTTATTATCATGCTAGGCTCCCTTGCCTGACAGCAAAGCATCCGGATTGGAGTCAAACCGTGTGAAATAGAGCTGGGGGCTGTGGAAGACTCTCTTGACCTACGTACCTAGTCTCAATATACTAAGGGAGGAATTTGGCTTGCTTCTGTAATCTATGGATAGCTAATCTATGGATAGCTATGTGCATTGATTCTGTTATGTATAACAGTCGTCAACTTGTATTGAGGTAAATGGAAGGTAAATGGAATCGTGAAGAATGATGATCGATTGTGGTTAAAACTGAGTTGAAAAAAACTTTGGTTTTCCATGTGACTTATACCTACATTACACCAGCAACTTCAACTCATTCTTCTGCCAGAGATAATATTTGGCAGTTGTTAAACACAGAGATAGCACAATTTTCAGTACAGGGAGAAATCATGGTGACTGGTGACTTCAATGCCAGGACAGGTATTCTATCAGACTTTAATGAAATAGATTCAGTCAAGTATGTCCCTCTTCCTCCACATTATAAACCTGATTTGGAATTGGTACGATCGAATTTAGATCACTTTGTCAATCACTATGGAAAAGAATTATTAAATATGTGTATATCTTGCAATCTACGAATTGTGAATGGAAGAATTGGAAAAGATAAGAACATAGGTTCATTTACATGTTACACAACTCAAGGTTGCAGTGTGGTTGACTACTTTGCTGTATCTGAAAACCTGTTGCAATTCATTATGGACATGGAGGTGTGTGATCTTTTGGAGCATTCAGACCACTGCCCAATTTCCTTGAACATTGTAATAAGAAAGTGGAAACACAACTCTGTTAAATGTGATAAGTATCATCCCAATACTGTCAGTGACCCATCACACAGGTATTTACCAAGATGCAACATTAAATGGGACACTTCTTTAGGACAGAAGTTAAGAAAGCGTTTTAATAGCCACCAATTTCTACGCCTCCTATTGTCCCTAAAATGGGAGCAGTCATTGGATGCTATAGTAAACAATTTCTATTCTCTCTTAATATCAACAATGGAAACGTGCGAGGGTGTAAAACATAAAAAAATTGTTGAATCAAAGGCTAAATCACCATCCTTTCCAATAAACAGATGGTTCGACAACGAGTGTAAGATACAGAAAAGAATTGTGAATATAGCAGCAAAGAAACTTATAAGTGATCCAACTTGTGTTCAAACAAGAGAACATTATTGGAGCGAAAAGAAAGTGTACAAAAAATTGACCAAACAAAAGAAAAGGAGAGCTGCAGAGGATTTACATCTACAGTTATCTACTCTTAAAACCTCACATCCACGAGAATTTTGGAATATTGTCTCTAAACTTACAGGGGTTAACCAGAAAAGAATTCCAATCAGTATTACTGACATGGCCTCATATTTTCATGAGTTAAACACAAATACAACAGTTCATCTTTTCCCTCATAACAGCAGACTAACAATAACGTACGTTGAAGAACTAGATGAAGATATTTTTGAAGAGGAAGTACAATGTGCAATACAGAGATTAAAAACAAATAAATCTCCTGGGCTAGATGAATTGTACCCAGAATTGTTTAAACTGTTTAACAATAATATGGTCCAAACTATAACAAGGATTTTTAACTCAGTCTATAACAGTGGTATATTTCCAACCCCCTGGTCTATTGGATGCATCAAACCAATTTATAAGAAAGGAGATGAATCACTTCCTAGTAATTATAGAGGTATTACTCTACTGCCAATAATGGCAAAGTTATTCACTTCAATTTTGAATAAGCGGCTATGGGAATGGACAGAGTCCAATAAAAAGATCAATGACTCACAATTCGGTTTCAGAAAGAATAGAAGAACTACTGATGCACTTTTCATTATTCACACAATATCCTTATTTGCCGTAAGGCAAAAGAAACCTATGTTCTTGGCATTCATAGATTTATCAAAAGCTTTTGATTCAGTGAATCATGACCTGCTTTGGGCCAAACTATCTACATTTGGAGTAAGTGTAAAATTACTGTCAATACTAAAACACATGTATAGCAATGCAACATCTGTAGTCAGGTATGACGGATATACATCAAGTGAATTCAGATGTGCCAAAGGAGTTCGACAAGGCTGTCCACTTAGCCCACTCTTGTTCTGTCTATTTATTAGTGACTTAGACTATACTCTAAAGTCAAGCAGCACAGGGAAGATCATAATTGACCAAGAGGAGATCACTGTAATAATGTTTGCTGATGACTTAGTACTTCTTGCTGACTCCAGTGAGGGGCTGCAACAATCCCTACCAGTATTCCAAGACTACTGTAACTCATGGAAGTTAAAAATTAATGCAGAAAAATCAAAAGTTATGATATATGCTAGAGTTCCCCAACCTCTTCAGTACCGATTTTTTATCAATGAGGAAGAAATTGAAATAGTAACATCAATAAACTATTTAGGATTGGTATTGAAGTCGAACGGTTCATTGAAACCTGCAGTAGCAACACTAGCAAATCAAGCCAAAAAAGCTCTGTTTTCATTAATGCAGAAAGTTGTATACTTAGATTATCCACCTCCCTTTCTGCTGCTTAAATTATTTGATGCATTGATCACACCTGTACTTGAATATGGTTGCCAGATATGGGACTACACGACATCAAACAATACTGAAATTGAGCTTATACATCGAAAATTCTGTAAATTCATCTTGAATGTACCATCATCAGCTACAAATATCAGCGTTTATGGAGAATTGGGCAGGATTCCACTGAAAATAAGAAGAAATATATTATTTATTAAATATTGGCTACGTCTTTCAACATCACACAATATATCTCCCATATTGTGGGCCTGCTATAGAAAACACCAAGAGTTCAATTCATTGTGGTTATCACATATACGGTCGGTATTGAATCATTGTGGTTTATCCTATATTTATGATGAAGTGTCCAGACTAGAGCCAGCAGAGGTAATACTTAGTGTCAAAGAACGGTTATATGATCAATATTTGCAAAAGTGGAGACAGGATATAACATACTCTCGGAAAATGAGAACCTACCAACTATTCAAGATTAACTACAACCTGGAACCTTATTTGCTTCTACCATCCCACCTGCGTACAGCAATTGGAAGGTTCAGAATAAATTGCCACTCATTAGCCATTGAAACAGGAAGATATACCAGGCCACCTTTACCTCCAGAGGAAAGAGTATGTCAAACATGTGGAGTCATGGAAGACGAAAAACATTTTCTGTTAAACTGCTCTTCAACACAAAGATTACCAGAATACAAGCACTTCTTAAGTACCTGTGAAAGGGAAATACAAAGCTATAATATGCTCTCCACAGATGCAAAGTTTAAAACAGTTATGTCTTGTCCTAATTACAATGTAATATTCAGTTTAGCTAAACTTATATATGTTGCTTTTAAGAGTAGATAATATATTCTCTGTTTTCGTTTTTTTGTTGTTGTTGTTACTGTTTGTATGACAAATGGGCCTTCTGGCCTCTATAGTCATTAAAAGTATTATTATTATTATTATTATTATTGTATTATAAATGTAACGCAGGATAAAATCGGCTTCTACGCATGCGCAAGTTTTACGGTTGGTGGGTCCATACAGTGCATGCAGTTGAGACTGACTCCTTATGTACACACGTGTACACAAACACTACTCTGACTCCCCCGCATGTTTGTGGGTATTACCTAATGTTGTGACATTGAGGTTAATTTGGCATTCCTATGGACAAGCGGTGTACAGGCAATTCACCAGGCCTCCCGCCCATAACCTGTTAGTTATACAATAATGAGCATGAGTTTATAGGAAGTTTTCCAGAATGTTCGATCTGATATGCGGTTCCAGGGCTCAACCATGTGGTGGCCATATGGTGCTAAATGTTAATTGAACATCTGGTGTCATGTGCGTACTATGAAGAGTGCATTATCATCCACACAAAGCATTCACCACAGGAAGACATGATCATGTTTTCCTCTCCCACAGACATGCAAACTTTGGGTTTTCAACAACATTGGCTCTCATGTAGCCAGAGGCATCAAGCCACTACTAGTGCTAGTAACTCCATGATTTGATTAACTTTCTTACAAAAGATGACAATTCATTCATTTCATGATACTATGCAGTTCATAAAGTAGTTGCATTTATCAACATAGTGTGTCTCCCCTTCTGGGCCCTGCTCTTCAGCATGGACATGACTGTCATGATGATGATAAAACCAAACATTCCAATTTGAAGAAAACAAAATCCCTGCATGGACATATATAATGATGGATCTTAATACTTCACACTGGTTGCTGAACACTTACACTTTTCAATGCGTCAGTAACTGTGAGTTGAGTACTGTCACAGATGTCCTTGTCCTTGTCGTATTCATCAAAAAGAGCACAAAGTTTTGGTGGATCACTCCATTTGCTTGCATAAAAAGCACATGCGATACCAGTACAAAGGTAACAGACTATCACACCAATGCTGAACGTTATCTCCTATAAAAAAGAATATAAAATTGTCCATCATACGTATATATATCGTATACCCTTTTGGTATACCGTATGCATACCGAATAATTTTTAATATAGGCCTATAGCTAGCGTAAAGTTTTCGAGGCGTACATTTTTTCGTGCGAAAACCTCGAGCTCCGTTTGCGAAATCAGAACTGAATTCAGCGAAAATTGTGCGCTGCAAAAATTTGGCGCGAGCCCACCTAGTGAATGGGAGTACGTAAGCATGGAAGTCAAAACGAACGTGCTCGACTTCCCGTCGATACCTATTATTGAGTATATACGTAGCAAATCGTATAGCGTTCCGTTACAGAGTCTATACAAAATTTGGGCAACTGTGCATTATACATGTACCGCGGCTGTATAAGCAAATGGCTATGCGCGCGCGAACAAGACAACCTTACTTATTTTTTTAATGTATTTGCTCTGTATGCCATCCTGAAAGGGCAGTGCAATGATTTCTATTTCTAACCACGAGCGTCGCTACCCTACTGCGCGGTGTTCGTCCGAACCCTCCAGCCTACGGGCCTGCACTGTAAAAATGTCAAGGTTAATTTAGCCCTGATATGGTTATCTAAGTTGCATGACTGGCTTCTGTGATTCCCTCATGTTGTCTATTATTAAAACTTGGTGGTCAAGATCATTGGAAGATAGTGGTCAAGACCTAGTGGGGTCTATTACTTATTACATTCTTTACAATTCTTGGAAAGGATGTAATTAGAATTACAGAACCTTAGAGAAGATGCAACTGAGATAACAATATCAGGGTTAAATTAACCTCAACATTTTACAGTGTGAATTGCAAAGCAAGACTACACATAGATGACACAAAATAACTTACCATGACTGTGAAAACCATCTTCCATGTAGATTGCAAACCATATATCACAAGGATAATGGCAATACCCTCTGCAATCAAGATTCCACCAGCCATAAACATTAACCAGCCGGCAGCACTCAGGGAGCCAAAAATGAGGCTTTGAAGATCCACAATATCATCATAATAAGGTGAATTTCGAACCTCATACTTGTCAGCTGTAAGCCAAAACACGAAAAATACACTAAATATTAAAAATCTACGGTATTATAAATCGCGTCTAGCGTCTTACTGTCAACTTCTCGGACTTTGTCGAGAAAGTCATTGTGGTTGATAATTTTGATAGTTGCAGCAGACACGCCAAGTAGAACCAATCCCAATACCTGTTATACGAGAAACGAATGCACACGCTAGATAACCACACCACCTTGCATGCAGACACTTAATACATTATACCCATAGCTACTTACAGCGGCCCCAACACGAGGAATAACGCCAATAAAGCGAAAGGAATCTCTGTGTCCAGCTTGTTCCATGATTCTCTCTAGATGAAGAATGCGAAATAACTCCAGTGACCAGTCCTAGATATGAGTATGCGCTTTCCTGAATGCGGCGCTGTATGTGCTGCGCGCTTTTTTGTACCTGCAAGTCCGAGGTGCCACACGTCTTATACAGGATGTAAACTTTGTCAGAGGGCCTTCCCCACGCTAATGTATCAGTAAACTGGTACACACGCTAATACATTTTGCAATGAGGAATAGACGCGTCTTGTAGTCTCTGCGCATCCGGTGTCGCGGTATTTTGCGGATATCGAGGGCGAGCGTGAGCGAGCCCCTACATTGGTGACGTCAATGGCTCTCGCTCGTCCTCCTGTTTGCGCATGCGCGAGATCACGTGACTTTTTAAACACCTGGCCGGAGAGAGACCGAACTACGAAGTTATACCTAGAGCACACTGTAAAATGTTAAGGTTAATTTAACCCTAGTATTGTTATCTCAGTCACATCTTCTGTAAGGTTTCTGTAATTCTAACTAGGAGAATGCAAAGCATTTGTGGGCGAGCGCAACGAGCGGAAAAGGCAAGGCCGGCTACGTTTGCGCGTTGCGCGGGGACGCATGCGCACTGACCGCGGTCGGTTGATGACATATAAACATACATACAAACAGTTCACTAGTACGGGCTCGCTGCGCTCGCCCAATTACATCCTTTCCAAGAATTGAAAATGATGTAAAATTTGAACGGAGGTAATGACAGACGCTAGTACGGGCTAGTACGGGCTCGCTGCGCTCGCCCAATTACATCCTTTCCAAGAATTTAAAAATGATGTAAAATTGGAACGGAGGTAATGACAGACGCCACTAGGTTCCTGGATTCTTGACCACTGTCTTCCAAGGATCTTGACCACCAGAGTTTTGAAAAGGATGTAACTAGGAGAATGCAAAGCATATGTGGGCGAGCGCAACGAGCGGAAGAGGCAAGGCCGGCTACGTTTGCGCGTTGCGCGGGGACGCATGCGCACAGACCGGTCGGTTGATGACATATAAACATACATACATACATACAAACATAATCGGCATTGAGTTCACTAGTACGGGCTCGCTGCGTTCGCCCAATTAGTAACAGACACCACAAGGGAATCACAGAAGCCAGCCATGCAACTTAGGTAACCATATCCTTGACATTTTTACAGTGCACTTCTGCATTCTGTGCCAGTAAGCGTATATTGAGCAATACTAAAATTATACTCACCACAAAACTCTATCTGCTCGAGTATTGTTTCCGAATGTGCATAATAACAATTCAGTACATAATTTTTCAAAGGTATTTCTCACTCACTCTTGCCCCACAATGCCATGCATTTTCACTAGTATACAATTTTATAGCAGAACGTGCAAACTGAGCGTTGTACTTTATTACACCTATGATTTTACCTACTTTGGATAGTTCTATCGTGTATAGAAACACTCGTACACCGTGTTATGTGTCTAAAAGAGTTCTGAGTTGATGGGCGTGTCGGCGCCATCCCTACGTAGAGCCAACTGACTCTGACTCGCCACAGGAAACCCTGAAAAATGCTTCCTTTCCCACAAACATGGAAGCTTTGGTGTTTCAATAACAGTGGCTCTCATATATAGCCTTGAGCATCATAGCCACAAGTCGAGCCACAAGTACTAGAGCTAGTAACTCCATGATTTTATTTTCTTACAAAGATGTTCAATAGTTACATTCTCTGACACAGTTCAGAAAGTAGTTGCATTTATCAACATAGTGTGTCTCTGCCTCTCAGAGTCTGGGCCCTGCTCTTCAGCATGGACATGACTGTCATGATGATGATAAAGCCAAACATTCCAATTTGAAGAAAAGAAAAAACCTGCATGGAAATATAATGACGGAACTTAATATCTCACACTGGTTGCTGAACACTTACACTTTTCAATGCATTAGTAATAGTGAGTTGAGTACTGTCACAGATGTCCTTGTCCTTGTCGTATTCATCAAAAAGAGCACAAAGCTTTGGTGGATCATTCCATTTGCTTGCATAAAAAGCACACGCGATACCAGTACAAAGGACTATCACACCAATGCTGGATGTTATTTCCTGTCAATCAATATAGAATTGTCATCAGTTTGCATCACCGTGTTTCCAAAGCTAATTTGTTGCAATTTCTATGGTTTCCCAGCCCCTAACACTCCTTTACTAGCCTCATGTAATTAGTGATGTAATAAGTGTGCCACACATGATATGTTGGCACACTTTAGCCTTTGATCTGTTACTCTACCAGGCAACAAGCACAAATTAAACAACAAATAAGAAAGAGTAGCACATGAAGACAGCTGGGTCAAGCATCATGGACACAAGGGAATTTTGTGACAGGTTGTTTGAACTTGATAAGAAAGAAGAAGAAGAAGAGGAGGAAGAGGAAGAGGAAGAGGAAGAGGAAGAGGAAGAGGAAGAAGAAGATAGAGTGTATGCCTGTATTTACAGTCTTTCCAGTTGCATAAACACTATCAGGATTTTTTAGAGGAGGGGGCAAGGGAGGTAATTTGCCCCCCTGAGATGGGCTATGATCAATTCAAAAAAAATTATTATATTTCCAAGTCACACAAGTTGACAACAAACAAAAATGACTAGGTAACATCAAACAGGTATTCTTACATAGTCTCAATACAAGGCTTCATCAAGAAGAGCACAAAGTTTTGGTGGATCATTCCATTTGCTTGCATAAAAAGCACATGCGATACCAATACAAAGGTAACAGACTATCACACCAATGCTGGATGTTATCTCCTGTCAATCAATATAGAATTATCATCAGTTTGCATCACCGTGTTTCCAAAGCTAGACTATATACGTACATAATAGATGACACAACATAACTTACAATAACTGTAAAAAAATTCCACGTTGATTGCAAACCATATATCACAAGGATAATCTCAGCAATCAAGATTCCACCGGCCATAAAAATTAACCAGCCTGCAACACACATGATCGGAGAACCAAAAATGAGGTCTTGAAGTTCCACAATATCATTATAACAAGGAGCTAACTCACCAGTGTGTAATCAGATACATGAATACTTATATATATATATATATAAGTATTCATTCAGTACATGAAGAAGGTCACCGATCACCAAAACTACTAGGGAAGTCTTATTCTTATTCAACTGGTGTTTTTGCGCATGGCTACCTCTGAGCCTTTACCTCAGAGACCCACGCGCATGTCTCAGAGACTGTAAGGACAGCAGGCCACTCCAGAGAAAGTGGTCGGGAGTGCCACCACGCCCCCCTCCGGGAGGCTCTCCCCTTGCGGGGGACCACACTCCTTGTGATAATATCTTATTTTACAGATGAAATTGCATATAATCCCCACTGTACTGTACTGCTATATTAATGTAATGGAGGAGAAGCTAACTCACCAGTGTGTAATCAGATACATGAATACCAAATGCAAGACTTATATATATGCATATACCATACTCACCTACTTGCTGATCAAAACCACAACATACCTTCTTCTTGTTACATCCTGTACATGTGTATGCAAGTGTTCTGTGTGCATGATTCAGTCTAGGCTCCTTCACTAACTCAGTTTAGTATTTTATATAGTGTACATGTACGTATAGAGCCTCTGCTTATATATGTACATGTATAAAGAGCATCAGTTTAGTACACATTGTGGGCTCATACCAGTAGTCTAGCTTGATGTTGTTGTGGTCACACAGTACATTCCACTAGTAGTAGCCCAAGATGTCTCACTATTAAAGGAACACATACATTTCTTCAAGTAGGACACCCCACTTCCCTTTTGGTCTGTTATCCTCCACAGCCCAAAAGAAATGTTTTACAAAAATTAGGAAAAGTAAAGGCAGAAGCAATCATAGATACATTTGACCAAAACCTTATGTGCTGAACAAAGCAAAGTGTCCTATAACATAATGTATCTCTAGTGTCAGTATCTCTTTCTTCTCAAAATCTCTGGCTTCCATACTATGGGATGGGACTCCTCCGTCTGCGAGGAACAAGTACAAGGTATCTCGCACAACAAGCAATCAGGCATAACAGAAACTAAACAGCCACATGGCTATATACAGAATGCATTCCTGCAGACCTCATAAACACAAATAGAATATGCTACAGACCAATATTGTACTCAAGAATGTGTGAACCAAGGCCTGATGCAAAGAAAGTGCAGGTCCATGTGTTGTTGGAGGTGAAAAATCATCCAAGTTACATGTGTTGCTGTGCATTTAAACCTCCGTAACTTGGACACTTTTAAGACAGATCCATGAGGAGTCATGGTGACAGGTATGGAGGCATATCTAGTCTGGTGTTGTCATTATACGGGGTTACTGATGTGTTACTGAACTTACCGCAGTCTCATCCTCCTTGTAGATCTTGATTGTCTTGTCTGCTTCAGCTGTGAGCAGTCTACAGCCGCTCATGTCAAACAAACACTTGAATATACCAGCTTCGCTATCCAGTGATCCAGGCTGCACTGTGGTCTGAAGTTTCTGAAAGTTGTAGCCCGTCTTCCAGTCCCAGAATAACAAACTACCATTATCGCCTGAGGGTATATACATACATTTAAACATACTTTGAAAATCAGTACAATATGTGAGTGAGATAATAAAGTGAGTGGGAGCTTAAGCAGGAGACGTAATGGACACATGCTGTAATACAAGGACATGTAACTGATCATATTTCACATATCACTATACCTCCAGATGCCATAACTCCATCTGAGTTGACAGACAATGTGTTAACTATGGCCTGATGGCCACTGAAATTCTGTAGGAAATTGCCATCTGGAAGCTTCCAAATCTTAATGTTGTCTGGAGATCCACTGGCAAAGCAGAACCTAAAGAAACCAGATTATAAATACATGCACATATACTTCTTGCATTGCATTGCCTATATTAGCCTTTGATTCAACATAGCCAGCAGTGCTGCCATAGTATATAGTGCCACCCTAGCATATAGCTTAGCCGACACCTTTAGTTACAAACACACCTGCTCAACGAAAGCACTAAAGTACACAAACCCTCAGCACTTTAAATACCAGGGAACAGTGTATAAAAATAGTGTAACTGACAACAGACAGACACAGACAAATAGACAGATACATTCCACATGTGCTGAGGGTTAATAAACAGACATATACCACTGTATAGAGCAGCATGTTATGAGAAATGCCACCCTATCACAAGAAAGTATATGCCCTATTTTGGAACACATACCCCGATATTTTGAGAAGTGGGCCCCTAAATTAGACTGTGTATCATTTTCAAGCTACCAATATTTAACACAGTCACACCCATACCAGACCAGTCATAGGTTCCAATCAGTCTGCACAGATATATACATGTATATTGCCTTTTGCCTTCCTTTTTCTACATGTAAAAGTAGTGTAAAGTGTGAGCACATGTGCAACAATGAGTATAACATCATCAACTGAATGTGAATGGAAGGAACACTAGCAATCTATGTGTACTGTACTGACTCTGTAGGATGCATAGCCAGTGCCCGCACACTCTTCTTGTGGTTGGTGAGAACAGCCTTGGTCTTACCAGCAGCTAGATCCCACAGACGAATGGTACAGTCATGACTCCCTGTCAGCACCTGAACCATAATCACGTACATGTAGTCAGGACACACACTATTATGTACATGTACATAAGCAAACATGTGATGTGGGATATGAGTACATAAGCAAACATGTACTAGATTGATGGTTAAAGTGGGTGGAATGGTAGTCCTTTGCTAAAGGAAGGAAGCAGATTTCGGGGCAAAGAGAAGTTGTGTGGGGGCTTCATGTACATGTACATACATGGATGTAGGATATGCGTGCATAAGCAAACATGTACTAGATTGATGATTAAAGTGGGTGGAATGGTAGTCCTATGCTAAAGGAAGAAGCAAGATTTCAGGGCAAACAGAAGTTGTGTAAAGTATGTTTGGCTGCATATACATGCCATGCCAATAACAGACACATACAAACGCAGACAGAATCTGAGAATATTGAGCTTGAAAGGGGAGGGCTCCCTGTGCTTAGCCCACTAATAAACAATGACTGCTATAAATCATCTATACGTTCATATAGTACATGTACACCATGCACATGTACCTGTGGGTTAGGAGCCTGGGTAAGGACATCAGCGACAGTGTTGGTGTGTCCAGACAGAGTGTGAATGCAGGCCTTAGTCCGCATATCCCACACACGAGCGGTGGCATCTCTCCCTCCAGTCACCAACACATCAATAGTGGGATGAAGAGACATGCAATAGACTCCACTGAGGTGGCCGTGATAGTGACGCACTACCTATGTGTATAGGTGACGTGGGAATAAATTATGTAGGGAGGGGGAGAGAGATAGAGAGGAACACTCCATGTGTTTGAGTATGAAGAAAGGGTTAGGAGAAAGAAGAAGAGAGTCAGAAGAAGATGTGCTGACCTTATTGTACTCTAGGTCCCAACATTTGACCTGCTTGTCCTCCCCAGCCGAGAAGAGGTAGGGCTGCCTAGGGCTGACGGTGAGGGCCCTCACACTGCTGATGTGGCCAGTCAGAGTCAGCTTCAGACGACCAGAAGACAGCTCCCACAGCTATAACAGTCAAGTATGCATACATTATATGTTTGAAGAGCACAAATTGAACATGTTACTAAGACCAATCCATATCTTATACAGCAGTACATTTCTTCTTATTTTCCCAAGGACTATAGGGCTTGGGCTAGTGATACAGAGTAGAAACAAGTGATGTGCATGTACTATACCTTGATGGTTCTATCCCCTGAACCAGTAGCAAACCACTCATTCCCAGGTTCCACAGCAATGCAGCGCACCCAGCCCAGGTGACCACTGATGACACGCATCAGCTTCCATGGAGGATGCCAATCTGGCCTCACTGTCTGCATGGCTCGACGTGGCACCAGCTGCTGAGTACCCTTACTGAGTACCAATGCCTGACGAAGAAAGAGGGAAGAGAGATATAGGATAAGGGAGAAAATCAGAGATCATTCTAGGCCCTAACAATATACATGTAGCAGCACAGTGTATGTACTTGCGATGGAGGGCCAACTCTGTCTTCTCCAGAATGCTCGTATATATCCCCCACACTAGCACCAGTCGGCCTACATCATATGACAAACAGTATGTGTATATTGTACCATGTTTTAGAATGTACATGTTAGAGTGCGATACCACACACACACACACACACACACACACACACACACACTGCATACTAGAACTCACACAGGTACATTGGCGGCTGCAGCCTCTTCTGTGACAGTAGCAATACCTTTCTCAGATAGGGGCCGAGGGGTAGCTGCTGTACCTGGTCCAAGGGTCACTCCTAATGTGAAAACAGTAACAGTCAACACACATACACAGTGTACATGTATCCCACCCGAGTCAGTCATTTTTTTTAAATGACTGCTTTGGATGAGTTGTGTTGTGTTGTGTTCTTTCTGTTGTGTTGTGTTGCCTTGCCTCATCTTTCTAACCATCTCATGGAGTAACTAGTCATGTATGTAAACATGCATGCACACCATATACTTCACCTGGTACACTGGGGTAGGCATGGCCTCCCATCACTTTCACTGGTGTTGGCTCTGGAGTTAAGAGAGAAAAAGGCCTTTTGGAAGAGCAAAGTACACCATAATGTATGATGGTTATGTCTCCACCAATCACACATCTTGCATAGGATCAGTGGTGTGCAGAGAGCCTTTCACCTGGTTTGTTGGAAGTGGGTGCTGTCTTCATGGTCATCTTGGCCACTGTCTCATTAGGAGGTGGAAGATCCTTCACCTGGTAGTGCTCTGACAACACCTTACATGCCACCTTTGCCTTCAGACTACACATACATAAGGCCATTAATAAGAGAGCTCTCTTGAGAGAGATATAGAGTCTAAACTCACGCCAGATCGTCTTCAGGGACAGGCTGTCCTTCCTGAGACAGGAACATGTCGTGAGTGCGTTTCAGTGAGCGGAACACTAGCGTGTGCACGCTGTGTTTTACTACAGGGTCCTGAGAAGGAAGAAAACATGTTCATATGCACTGGAAGACTACGTACGATGACTAACCTCCATCACACTCATCCAACTCGAGCTCAAACGTGGCTATTCGAATTGAAGCACACCATTCGATTTGTTGTGCGGCTTTAATTAGAATTTTACCCCACCGACTTGCGACTTTGAAGATATGGAGAGTGAGTGGCTGGAGCAGGAAAGTGAAGCTAAAAAGGAAGTAAGAATTTTGCAAATAGTTTAGTTGTGCATGAGTAAGTGCACCATCAAACAGGCAGAAGATACGGAGGAGCTAGCAGTGTTCAGAAGGCAGTGGCAAGAAGAGCTGAGACGCGGGACAAGTGGTCAGCATTCGAAGCATGAACAGAAAGAGGCAGAGGTACTCGTCTCTATATTTTGTGTGCATGCTTATCACATGTGGTAGGCTTTAATTGTTGGACATTGCATGTTCCAGGCTGCCAGTCTCTACTGGATGGGAGTAGCAGCAGAGAGGAGTGGAGACACACACTCTGGTCAGTCTCTGACTGTAAAATGTGACCTGTATGTAATATAGTTGTATGAAACTGTTCCCAGTCGTGTTAGAATTAATGACCCTAATCAAAATCGTGTGTTATTGTCGATATGTTCATGAGCATGCACATAAAATACTTGTACTTGGCATGTACACTGTGTATACACAAACACATTCACCTCCACAGCTCTGATGTACTATCGTCATGCTGTGCAGCTCATTCCAGACATTGAGTTTCGGGTCCATTCTAAAGATAGACCGAGACACATGAGGGAGGAAGGTACACATGTACATTGCAGTGATGTATAGCAGAAGAGACTGAAGGGATTGTGAGCCATAATGCGTAGGCTTGTGAATGGTGTGTATATTGTAAACGTTGTAGGAGTTGATTCTAGTGAGGAGAGTGATGATGGTGATGAGGAGAAAGAAGTAGAACAATCTAATGAGGAAGGTATGGCCACTCTCTCGGATACACTACAATCTCTGACTCTACACACTCCAGTATGCCATCCAGACAGGCTCAATAAGGTACAGATACATACTTATGTATAGCTACAAGAAATGAGGCTGTAATTTTTCACTGGCCTCGGAATACCCAATCCCATGATTCTGCATGTTTTAGCTAGACAGTGTGTGTTCTACCAACTGAACTATCATGGCAGCTCATATGTTGTAATGTACAGTGTACATGTATGTCAAGTCTTGGCTGTTCCTCCAGACCACTCACATCTCAGCCCTGCCACTTGAAGTGATGAGACTGGTACTCCTCTGGGTGGTATCGACCCATCTGGACATGAGGAGCCTTGAGCAGTTCTCCATGGTCAGTCAGTAACATCCCAACATGAGGCAGTTGATATATACACACCTACATGTACATGTAACATGGATTTTTCACTCTTAAACCAACTCTAATCATGTGCAGTTTTTACAACAATCCTCCCCACTCCCTTACCTAGCCACTGCAGTATCCTACAATACCATTCACTTATGACACATTTATGGGTTGTTGGCTGGTAAAGTCATAATCCCTGCACATCCAGTTGCTCATATGCTCCTCATTGCATGTACCAGTAAGGAATTATTTATTGTTGTTTTCTGTAGGTATGTCGAGGGTTTTATTGCCTGGCTAGGGAGTCTGGAGTTTGGAGATTAGCCTGTCAAAAGTAAAAGCATATCATCCACCATTAATGTTTGTGTTGTTACAGATCTCTGTGTATATTGACCCTGTCTCTGTGCAGATTGTGGTCCCACTGTAACCTGACAAGCTTCTATAACAATAGCTGGAGGCAGATGTACATAAATACACCACATCTTTATTTTCATGGTAATATTATAGCAGTAAATTTGTCTAAGCACACTTTGACGTGTACATGTACATAGCAAGGAGCTTGTATTCATTGAACATTCTCCCAGGGGAAATTCCAGTCAAGGTCCCCCTCTATACAACCCCAGCCAGCCAGTTTCTGCTTCATTCTACAGGTGTCTACATCAGTAAGATATCATACGTGAGAAGGGGTGAGAGGTCACTGGACGGCTACTATAAACCATACCACACTGTAGTCTATTATAGATACCTCCGATTCTTTCCAGATGGTCTGTCGATATTCATATACATGTACATGTATTCATGTGCCTATTTAAGTATACTCAGCAAGATACTGCAGACACCATGTTTTTAGTGGAACTGAAAACCACAGATTAAATACCCAACAATGCTACTTGTTCAACATGTACAGGGGTAGTGATGTACCAGACATCTCCAGATGACCCAGTGAATGTGGTGAGTAAGTTGTGTCACAAACACAGCTCAGAGGCTGTTCTACTGGGAGAGTACAGCATGGATGGAAGCAAGGTACACGTAATGTATGTATGATGCTACCAGTATATGTGTGTTATTGCATCAGAGGACATGTGTTTATGGTAGTGGGTGGGTGTCTTTTCTTTCTAGTTGACAATTGATGTGCTGGGCTATCAGTCCAGGTTAGTAGCACACAACAGACTGAGAGGAAAGGAGAAGAAAGAGATCACACATGAGCAGAGATTTCACATGGTTAGCGACAAAAATTATGGGGACTCATCTTCATTATCAATGAGCTTGTCAAGTGTGAACTAAATACACGGGGATTATATATTATATGATATATATGTGCCATTGGTCTCCATACATATTTCCTTGCAGGAGTTGCTAGTGAAGAGAAGTAAAAGGAGTGTTCTCTTTAACCAGCTAGTGTGGCAGGAGCACTACTGTCATTCTTTACACAGGTCCATAGTCACATGCATTGTCTAGCTACACTCCTACTATATATGCACTTTAAGTATACATGCATACATTGCTCTCTGCATAGACATACTACCTGTATGTCTACAGTGGTGCTTTAGCTTAGTAGTTATTCTTGAGTGTTACTGTGTAGTGTACCTTATACATTGTCTTAATTGCAGACCAACAGGACGTGTGCAATTGTCTCACTTCACCATAGACTACAAGTATCCTCCCTTTGTGTTTTCTCGTGTGAAGAGTTTTACAAGAACTTCTCAAGGACTTTTGAGATGAAGTCCGTTTTAATTTTTTTTGTAAAATGTTAATTTACGTGCCTGTCAATCACAAAATTAAACGGGTGGAGTCCCCGGGTAATACCGGTTTGTTTTCCCGTTATTTGCTGTGCTAGGCCGTGATGGGGAATAGCGAAAGTATAGGCCCTCCTAGTCGCTATACTCCGGCTCGCAATCAGCTGGTTAGTAGGACAGCAGAGCCAGACCAGTTCCAAGTGCTACGTGTTAGGGCAGAGAGACGCGAGATCGAAATAGGAGGCCAGCGCTTGGAAGCCGAACGGGTGAATATCACCGCCGCCTCTGGAAGTGGTAGTAGATTGCACGTCCGTGAGCACCAGCATACAGAGATCCGTGTCCAGTCAAGAGGGTTAGAGACTCGGGGATTGGAATGGCGTAGCCCACGACTAATGCTGGAGGCCTCTGATGATGACGATGTTGATGAGAGCAAGTGCACGTATGACGACGACGGGCCAGGCTTTTTGTTGCAGCCCTGGTTCAAGTGCTATACGTGCTGGGGCAACGATGCAGACGAGTCTTGTTTTGGATGCTGCTCTCACTGCGCCAGTACTTGTCATCAAGGACACCGACTGGAGCGTAGTGGCTTGCAGAAGGCTGAATGTGACTGTGGACAAAACCGACACCAGACCGCTGTATGCACTTGGCACGTCACACAGAGGAACTATGTCAGACAACCGTTTTATCGTTGCTTTGACTGTTTCAACGAATCCGACAAAGGCTTGTGTTACCAGTGCTGGAAGATCTGTCATCGCACTCACAACACTAGCTATATCGGCGTTATACCTGCGTTTTGTGACTGTGGGTTGAGCTGCTGCAGAATCAAGTGTACCATCCCTGGCCCCAAGTGAAGTTAGAGTGACTATGTATGTACGTACATGTAGTACATAAATCAGTGTGTATAACAGTCTACTTACGTAGACCATTGTACATCAAGTACCGCCAGTGATATCAGTGTTATTATGTAGGCATATACAGTGAGTTACTGCACTATAACAAGTTTATATAGCTTTGCATTCAAATATGTGTCGGAGTACATGTCCCAAATCCTCTATTATACCAACACATTACCGTCCTCTGGAGATATAGTTAAGAAAGTAATATGTGCCGGAAGGCAGTCTCTAAAGTGAAACCCATCACTCTGACTACCAGCCAAGGAACACACTTTATTGCATCTGAAGGATGTGTACATGTCTATGGTTGGTTAGGTTACCACATACTTGGTAAGACATCAAGCCGGGACATAGACAACTTGGTTTGTTTGGGGGTGCTTAAAAAGCAAGCGTAGACATGCATGTATGCTGCAGCAGGCAACACCCTGGTATGTAGCTTAGCTCTGAAGTATTTGGGGGTGCTTGGTTTAAGCACCCCCTTGTCTACGTCCTTGATAATGATGGCCTTGATAATGCCCAATTATGCATACAGAAAAGGTGAGAAAGTATGCATGAAAGTCCAGGTGGGCTGGTGATGTGCAGACTAAACTCATTGAACTGTCATGCACAAGTCTGCACATTTGGTAATTTGGTTTACATTGTAGGACTATAGTCTACAAAAGTTTCACTAAAACGCAGGGTGGAGTGCCAAAAGCATAGAAACAATGTGCACCACCAGAGCACAGCAATAGTGCATGCAAAGGCAGGGGATGATAGCAGCTATAAGTGGTCTGAGGAGGCAAAACTTATTGACTAGCTATAGAAGTTTATTGAGAACTGAAAACTTTGAAACAGAAGTTAGCACACCTGCACGAACCATATACACCAGATCACTGCATGGCTCTCAATGTCTACTCGTGTGCTAATACGTAAACTATTACAAACAATGGTCAGACTAATAAAAATAGTGGATATCAGCAGATAAATATATTCTTGTCACTTGCCTCGGTTGATGTGTACCACATCTCAATCATCCAACAATGCTGTTGCTTCCCTTGGTACAGACATCCTGGCAAGGTGTCTAAACCGACTGTATGAAGTCTCTTCCATACTTGCTGAACACAAGTCCCACTTGATAACGAAACACTTCAAAGTGCTAGTAGAACACACTCAAAACAGCTAACTGTATCATAGTGCCAACTGTAGTCTCACAGGGCCAGATGTTCCGGAGGAAAGTCGTCTGGCCCAACGAGACTATGCCAACTGGGGGATATTGCATTGGACAAAGGAGTGAAGGGTACTCTGGGTCTACAGGCATTATTGAGGGAAATGAGTCCTGTCTTTGAGAACTCTACCTGCAACCAGTGCAACAAGACACTGGAAACGGCCTATGGATAGAGCACCTATGTTGCCTCCCACCCACAAGCTGTCATCACTGCACACCTTTATTAACCCTCGGCGCGCATGCGCAGCGAGGATTACGGCTGGCTGGCGCTGTGCATGTGTGTGTGTGCAGTCTATGTTACATCTCACCTCTGGAGTCCTGAAAATACTGTCACGTAGAGTACATGTAGGTATTGTGAGACAGAGGGTATTATGAGACACTTTAACAGATTGCGGCGAAACTCACCAAAAAGGTTTGGAAAGCAACGGAAAATACCGCAATACAATTATTTCGCCCTCGATTTTGCCACTCCCCCCGCGGAACAGATACCTCCACGCATGCGCAGTATTGCCGCGTGTTCTACGTACCGGTTTGACCAGTTTTTCTCTGTCGCTGGCCACGCTGCGGCGGACAGACGGGGAGGTAAAGTCTCCCCTGATATTACTTTGGCAGTTTGTAGCTCCCGGGTATCTCCTTTTAGTTTGTGGTGTTCCTTCTGCCGTTTGTCCGTGTTTGTCAGCTCCCACGTGCCGTTTTCTCAACCTGGTTGCGGACTGGCACAGGTGGGTCGGCTGAAGCTCATAACTGTTGACCACGCCAGTGACGGACAGACTTAGGTAAATTACCTGATGCTACTGTAACAGTTTCTGAGCTCTCGGTGTTTCTTTTTTAGTTCAACTCCTGCGTATGACACTCTCTCACTCAACCTTACCTGGTTGCGGACTGGCACAGGTGGGTCGGCAGGAAGCCCTTTTCTGAGTTCCTACACAGGGTGTTTGGCATATTCCTTGTTTGGTGTTTTTTGTTTGGCACATTTCTTGTATGGCATACTCCTTGTTTGGTGTTCTTTTATTAGAATATTGAGGTGTTTGGCATACATGTTATTTATGGAGAATTTCTTGTATGGTGTTCTTTTATTAGAATATTGATGGCCCAAAAACGGAAACTGTGGACGCAGGAGAGTATGAGCGCTGCAGTAATGAGTGTGGGGGAAGGCAAGGGGTTACGGGAGGCTTCGCGACTGTATAATGTCCCAGTTGAAACATTACGAAGAAGGGTAACTGGCAAGGTAGAAGTAGATTGTCGTTCTGGACCGCCTACCGTATTAACTCCAGATGAAGAGGAAGAGATTGCGCACTATCTTATTGAAATGGCAGATATGGGCTACGGCCTTACAAAGGATGCTGTTATGTGTTTAGTAGGAACGTATGTAACAAAATGCAAACGAAACAATCCGTTTAAGGATGGAAAAGCTGGGCGATGGTGGTTTGATGGATTTAAGAAAAGACATCCTACACTCACAATACGTATGCCGCAACCGCTTTCGTACGCAAGAGCCCTTTGCTCCAAAAAAGAAGTAGTAACCGATTTTTTCGGAAAGCTAGGTTCTCTATGGAAAGTTGAATCTAATCTCTAAACCCATGCAAGTGTTCAATGCCGATGAAACGGGTGTAACAATTGTTCATAAACCGGGAAAAGTTATTGCGGAGCTTGGCCGAAAGCACGTGTACAGCATTACATCAGCTGAAAGGGGTCGGACACACACAGTCTTGTCGTGCATCTCTGCTACTGGATTTGTTATACCACCTTGCATAATCTATCCTCGCAAAACTAAGGTACCCGAGAGCTTCAAGGAAGGGGCTGCTGCAGGAGTCATGTACTCTCACAGTGAGAATGGTTGGATTAATTCCGACATATATTTGGAGTGGTTTGATTTTTTTTTAAAAAATATTCCTCCTGCCAGACCTGTTGTTCTGATTCAGGATGGGCATGCCTCACATATATCAGTCCAGTTAATTGAATTGGCACGTGCAAATGGTGTGCATATCTTGTGTCTCCCTGCACACTCAACCCACCTACTGCAGCCTCTTGATCTTGGAGTGTTCAAATCATTCAAGGTCTCTTTCTCCAAAGCATGCTCACATTATCTGTCCCAACATCCTGGCCGTGTTGTAACAAATGACAAAATAGCGTTGCTAGTTTCATCTGCAGTATCGAGTTCGTTCACTCCAAACAATATCATGGGTGGTTTCAGGAAGGCAGGTATATACCCATTAAATCCAGGAGCAATTGATGACAAAATGCTCTGTCCGTCTAAGGCATTTCCACCCACGTCTACAACTGATAAAGCAGATCCACTCCCAACCTCTGTTTCTCCAGCAAGCAGCCTCTCTAAGGCATTTCCACCCACGTCTACAATTGATACAGCAGATCCACTCCCAACCTCTGTTTCTCCAGCAAGCAGCCTCTCCAATAATTCAGTTGAGGGTCATCTATTTACTCCAGAAAAACACGCCTTATTTGAGAAACGATACCAGGAAGGATATGATGTACCTGATGTGGAATATAAGGCCTGGCTGCAGATTATGCACCCGGTAGATGCGAAGAGTGGAGTTTCTTCTGACCGTTCGTCTAGTTCTTCTAGGGTTACCCCTAACTCAATCCTACAGGAGATGTTGGTTTTGCCAAACCCCAGAAAACCAAAATCTGGAAGAAAAAGAGGAGCATTGAACCGTGAAGGAGTGTGCATTACTGATACTGAAGTACTAGACAAACTGAAGGTGAAGGAAGAGGAGAAAAGGGAAAAGCAAAGAATGCTGTCCGAAAGAGAAGAGAAGAGAAAAGCTAAGTCCCGAGAGTCAGGAAGACAGAAGGCTGCAAAAGGAAAGAAAGGGAAGATGAGAAGAGACACTGTAAGAAAGGACACAACTACATTAGACACGAATTCGAACACCGGCTCAAGTGACGAGGAACACACTGCTGGAGAAGAGAAAATGGAGGAGCAAAGAATGCTGTCCGAAAGAGAAGAGAAGGAAAAAGCTAAGTCCCGAGAGTCAGGAAGACAGAAGGCTGCAGAAGGAAAGAAAGGGAAGATGAGAAGAGACACTGTAAGAAAGAAGGACACAACTACATTAGACACGAATTCGGAACATCTGAACACCGGCTCAAGTGACGAGGAACACACTGCTGGAGAAGAGAAAATGGAGGAGCAAAGAATGCTGTCCGAAAGAGAAGAGAAGAGAAAAGCTAAGTCCCGAGAGTCAGGAAGACAGAAGGCTGCAGAAGGAAGATGAGAAGAGACACTGTAAGAAAGAAGGACACAACTACATTAGACACAGATTTGGAACATCTGAACCTCGGCTCAAGTGACGAGGAAGACACTGCAGTTTGCCCCCTATGTGGACTAGTATATCCCGATACAAGTGGACTCTGGATTGGTTGCGATCGCTGTGATTCATGGTTCGATATAAAGTGTACTGATGTTGATGAAAAGTGCATTCCCGATGTGTATTTTTGCCCACAATGTCGTCGTGACTAAAATTTCCACTGTGCAATTTTCATGTTATATGTTACGATAAAGAATAGTGTTTTGCCTGTTCTACAGGATTCAGAAAGCAGTGCAGTATGTTGCAATAGATACTAATACTAGCCAGTGTTGTTCCCTCCAAGTTTCATGACATCTGTGTCTGTTTTCAGCATGTCTCAATATATATACACGTGTCCCATAATATGGACACCTACTAGTTAATTGAATTTTGTAGTTTTTTCTCAGCCAAGCTACAGAATCTTGTGCACTATGTAGCACTATGTAACACTACTAACAAGTGTTACTCACTCCAAGTTTCATGAGAGTACCACACTTCACAACAGAGTTACAAAGCACCCAAATTTCGTGTCTCATAATACCCTCACATACTCTACCCAACGGGCAACGAAGATAAAATATTTGTGGGGTTTTCTCTGAAACCGCTCCATTGCAGAGATCCGGCACTGCTCCGTTGAAAGTATACATATGGTCCGCCATTTTCCGCATGCGCATTGTATAGCATTAGTCTCGTACCCAGACCCTCTCTACACCGGATTTCAGGTCCGTTGTCGTTCGTTTTCCAGTGACGGCTGCACATGCGCATTAGGCTAACCGTTTTTGCTCTCATCTATAGGCAGATAGCAGAGTGTGTCAGTCAGAGTATACTGTAAAAGGGCTACTCAACTTCCTAAGGGCGATTCACCGCTGAATACAAAAGCGTTCCAACTGCAAGACGAATAACACTGGCAGTTTGATGCGCATGCGCGGCATCATTTGGGACAGCGGACCTGAAATCCGGTGTAAAAGCGGGAGAGGGTCTGGTAACTTCCTATAGTAGACTTGTGCAGCGTTTGCGCATTTTTTCCGGCAACTAAGTGGTTGACAGACCACAGTTTACTCTGTCAAATACAGTACGCCTGGGCTTGATGCAGCTAAGTGTTTGTTATTTTACACCCACTTGAGAAGCCTTAGACGCTGCACAAGTCTGTTACCAGACCCTCTCCCGCTTTAGAGAGGGTCTGGGTACGAGACTAGTATAGCATGTGCGTTTTCAAGGTTCACGTACGCGTGGCGCCGGGGGTTCCGCACTTTAGTGCAATAATTTTTGTGTATCTGGGTCTTGCTAAAACAACCTAGCGTATGTGCGCTTATGCATGGATCTGAACGCTCTGGTTCCAATCCAGTATGGAATGTGCACTTCCTGTGTAGTCTGGTAGACACACCCACTCATCAATGAGAGGGTGTGGCTACGCCAGACTAACTTGACCCGATCACTTGGAGCCTCTGACTCGACCTGTCATACACTGTACGTGCTTCCTCGTTTCCTAGTATCGACTCCCTCGCTCGTTCTCTAAGTTGCCGCGAAACATACTACTATACTGCTCATCGCTAGATCTACTGGACTTCCGCCCATGAAATCCTCAACACTTCTCCCTTTTTACATCTACTGACTGATCTACTTGTTTTCAGTAGAGAATAAATAGATATCACCTACTAGCCTCTCTACTCTCATCCACTCTCAGTCATGCCAGTGGGTGTGGAACAGTGGAGGGTAGCTGTGGGGGTAATGGCTAATGCTGTGGCTGCCAAGCCACAAAGCCCTATTGGACTCCGCTGGAAGAAGTGGCTGAAGGCAAGTGATCCTGTTGTGTACAAAGGATGTGTAGTTCTGTTGGTGACGATAGCACAGCTTGCGTTATCTGGCGTAGAGCAGTGCAAGGAGAAGATGAAGGAAGGCAGTGAGTGTGTTCATCAATCAGTTAGCAGGGGAAAGACTCGGGTACTAGCAATGAGAGCAAGACCCAATGCTGTGCTGGTGACATCGTTTCTGTCACAACTGTTGATCTTACTGTGTGGACATATACTCCAGTTCCACTGTCACGGTCAGTGAAGAGAGAATTGAGTGGACCTGTACATTGTATTATTGACATTGTCACTTATTCCTCCACAGATTGCTCTACAACTGTCATTGACCAATGGACTCCCATTACAACGTCAGTGGAACAAGTCGGCTCAGATTGTGTGTGGACCAGATGGTTTGACCCAGTACAAGGTGGCTTGATGATACTGCTACTACCTCTCCCACATGTCACACTGACTGTGAAACAGTATTGGGACCACTGGCAATGTGAGCACTCATACAGGGTTGTGTCATTGTTCAAACATGATATTTGTACATGTACAATTACACAGTATAAAATGCAACACATGTACTTATGATATCGATATACATGTATTTTTCTCCAGGCAAGATTTGCAATGCTACGGAACGCTCTTTCATCCTCAAAGCTCTTAATAAACTGATAAATTCTCTCCCAGTTCGTGTGCATCTGATGTTCCTGTATCTGTGTGTGTCTCTGTCATTGTTGAAGAGGTGTCTCCACAGCTCAGCATCACTGGTGTACAGGAAGTGTAACAAGAAGACAGTAGCAGAGGGTGTGGCCTCACTGATGTCTCTTCTGTTCCCTATCAATTGGAGGAGTGGTGTGAGGGTGGTGACCATGATTGTGTTTGTGAATCAAATGTTACTAATGAGAGCTGGAGATGTGGAGCGTAACCCAGGCCCTGGTAAGAGGGGTGGAATAACTACATGTATAATATACATGTACTCAACGGGCAATGAAGGTCAAAATATTTGTGTGGATTTCTCTGAAACTGCTCAATTGCAGAGATACACTGCTTCCTGCATTGTATGCCTGTCTGTGCAGTTTGCTATTTTTAATATATGCAGAAACCGCATGCGCATTTATATATAGTGTCTACCACATGTAGTGTGGGCAATGCATGCGCCAAGGGTTCTGCACTTCAGTGCACTGGTTTTCATTATGCAAACCATTGTTTTGCACACACATGAGCCCCACCCCCTTCTACTCCTGTGCACTTGAGCCCCACCCCTTATGCATATGCATATGGTTGCATGTGAAGATACAAGGGAATTTTTGTGGTCAAGGATAAGGTGAATACATTTGTAGTAGGTTGTTATTAGAAGAAAGAAAGAATAAATCTGCATTATAACTGTGTGTACTCATACATTACATGTACATGTATGTGTGTTTATAACTGCTGTGTTAGTACTTCTAATGGGCATGTTAGTGCCATCCCGACTCTCTGATAGAGATGAGGTGTTTGTAGTGGTAGTGATGTGACATCTAAGGTGATCTCATTCTCAGGTCGTTTCCAGGGGTGGAGACTCAGGAGACAGCCTGGGAACGAGGTTACTGAGATGATTGGATGGTCTGTATGTAATCAGGTTTTTAGGAGGGGGGCAAGGGAGGTATTCACCCCCCTGAAAGTGGCTTTGCCCCCCCTGAGATGGGCTATGATCAATATTTCCCCCTCAATTTTAGGAAGTCCCGATTCCCCCCACCCTGAAATTTTTTTCTAGAAAATCAGTGCACTAATGTCATCGATCAGTTGTGGTTCATAGTCTGTCTCTAATAGCAGCACTGCAGTTTGTGGTGTATGTGTACAGTTATTGTACATGCAAAGAGTATATTACTTGACTTCCAATGTACATGTACATGTTCCTTGCTCCCCATTTGGTAATCAGGGTTTCTTTTAGGGGGTGGGGGCGAGAGGGGGCATTTGCGCCCCCTTAAGTCAAACAGACCTTCCTCATATAAAGCCACATGTGTTTTCATGTTTTAGTTCGTCCCCCTTGTCACTTTTTCTGAAATAAACCCTGGTAATTACAGTCCATTGACTGGTCACATGTTGTGCTCTACCTCCTACAAATGTAGAGCTTACCCCATGTATAGTACACTGTGAGCCATGGACTAGGTCCTCTGAGATGAGGGGTTCCTGATGTGACTGGGAAGACTGTGTGATGATGTGAACACATAGCAGAGAGTGACTAGCTGTTTGTGTGTGTCTGTTGTGTGTCTTCACTCAGGTGTACCCTTCAACTGTGACAATATACTGAGGATAGTGAGGGGAGTGAAGGACTGGTGGAGTAAGGGAGATAAGGGTTGTGTAGGAGGAGGGTTGGGCTACTGGCTGGCTGTACCATCAGTCATCATAGATCAAATACAGAAAAACTATGTCGATCCTGATGAGCAGCAGCGAAAACTAATAGAGGCTTGGATGCAGTTGGATATGTTTCCCTCGTGGCATCGGCTAAGTCGTGCAGTGCAGCGTGTGGGAGAGACCCAGCTAGCCTCCACCATGACCACTTATGAACAGTCACCTCCAGGTATGTACATCCCTAGTTGGGCCCCCTCTGGACTCGTAAGACAGCTGGCTGTAGTCTGTTTTGATGTCTACTACATTTGCTGGTCTTTCCTTAAGCTTTTACATGTATGTGTGCATTTGTGTAACTTTGTCATAATTGCGTAAGGATTATGCACTTTCCAAGTGCTGGTATTGTATGGTAGTCAGTTTGTTGTTGGGTGTTGGTGTAACAGTGGTAAATTTCTCTTTACTAGTCTAGCTCCTCTATTTAAGGGTTGAATGTCTTGTACATGTAGTACATTTACCATACATACCTCATGTGCAGTTAGTGGTATTAGTACATATACATGTACATGCTTGTTGTGAAGTACATCTACATGAAGGCCATGTATAACTGTGGGTGAAAGTGTGAGTGTAAGATTCCTGTCTGTGTTGTTTGTTTGGTGTGTGTGGTATGTGTGCTCCAGGTATGGCTTTCACCTGCTCCAATGTACTGAGATCTGTGAGGCCAGTGGAGGACTGGTGGGGGGATACGGGGCTGGGGTACAACCTGTACATCTCAAAGGAGAAGAGGGATGAGATCCAACAGATGTTCTTTGACCCTGAAGAGCAGAAGAGGCAACTAATTCTTTATTGGATGTCTATAGATCCCCTGGCTTCATGGCGCAGACTGATCACAGAACTTGACTTCATGAGACAGAGTCCTGTGGCTGATGGTATTAGAGACTTTGCAGAGCCACTGGCAGCAGGTACAGTAGAGAATATTGTGTCATATTATTAGCAGTAGTTCAATTGACAGTATGTGTGAGAGAGGTAATAAGAAGTGCTACCTTCAGTCTATAGAATCCATATATGCACACAGTAAAATACCAAGTGGAAATTCTGTCTTGATATAGTGCTGACAGTAAGATGTTTAACCCAATAAACACAGCAGATGTAGGGATGTGGGCTACAACAATACTAGTATAGGGTAGTTTTTCTCTGAGAGGCAATGTGTGTATGCATTAAGGATATACACATGTACGGAGCTGATCCATCCTACATGTTGCATTGGTCTATATGTAGTACACAGGAGGTCGTGGTTGTACATCTGTGTACATGAATGTGGCATGTTAATGTTTGTCATTCCTCCATTACTCCCTCTTTCTCCCTCTTCACCCATCTCCTCCCTCTACATCCTATCTCTACCCAGATGCCAGTCTCACTGTCAGTAATATATACCAGGCCACCTCAACTGTGTACTATGAGAGTCTGAATAACTGTCTTAATGTACCTGACTCAGTCTTCTTTCAGATCATTGCCAACCCATCCTACCCCACTGAAGAGAAGAAGAGAGAGGCAATAATTACCTACTTCCTCAACACTATACCACTTGCATCCTGGGCCACATTAGCTGGAAAGCTGTACTACAGGGAGGAACATGTGTCTCTAGAGGCTGTCAGAAAATATCTACATCACACTACTGGTTAGATATAATTGTACATATGTGTGTACATACAAGTATGTGATTATATTAGGTATACACTCATTGTAGATTATTGCCTCATGCAGTAAATGCATGGTATGGTAAAGGAAGCAGAAATGTAGATACGTATAGAAGAGAATGAGGTCAATAATGATGTTAATGTCTCTGGCCCTCCTGTTGCATTCTGCCTCCCTCATGGCCTTCAAGTCTAGCTGACCTAGTCAAGCAGTGAAGTACATAAGTAGAGTAGGGGCAGGGTTCTGAACACAGCCGATTTTCACCTCCTCGAACACAAGGCCAAGTTTTACAGTAGAATCTAGTGGGGAAAGAAAAATCCTGGGTACGAGGCTATATTAGCACAGCAAGACTATTATCGTAAAACTTGGCCGCACTTCGAGGCCACCTCTTCCCTTTGCGTCCTCTTTTGTATCCTCGCCAACTCTCAGCGGCGGAGTTTGTCTATGTCATCAGATCATGGACATTGTTGCTAGTGTGCGCACATACCAACTCCTCCACGCTAATTCCTAAGCATGACTATAATTGAATTCCTGAAGCGTGACTGACATACACACATCACAAAACGAGAATGCGCTGCAGAATTAGGATGCCTTGCACTAAGGCGCTCGGCAATTAGTGAGTGGGAGTTGTTGGTGAGATTAACACCATCTGGTGAATTGTAAGATAAATTGAAGTAGGTATGGAGAGTGTTAATGCTGTGAATTGTAGCCTGCCATTAATGCTGTGTCCCATATTGCATTAGATCATAGTGCTGTATGTTGCTAAGCGACAGACTTGTATGAAGGTGTTACCCACCTCTTTATATTGCCATGGCCACCAATGAATTACCTTAATGTTACTTTTAAATACTTGTGCTTAATCTAGCAAGGACAGTGTACTTATTACGACTATAGCCATGTAAGTACAAGTTAGTACACACTAAATGTAGTGTATCCCAAATTAACAGTAAGGTAGTTCCAGTGTTCATTCAGAATATCCTTCATACAAACCGGCAGTCTTGTGCTGTCCTGTTGACCAGTGTACAACTAGTACATTTATTTATACAGGTATGTAAGTACAGACAAACATTGTCATAGTCTAGTAATATGACAACATTAGTGGTTTGTTATACATGTATTTGACTACAAGCCAGCCTTCATGCATACAGCTGTACTTGTAGGTACATGTTGTGCATGCATAGTGAACATACTAACAATGCTAAGTGTTGTGGTGTAGTATGGGTCAAACCATAGGCTGACAGTTATTGTAAAGAGCATATCATGTGACTCTTCACATGACTTTGACCACACACAGTCTAGTGGACATACAAGTACATGTACATCCACCCACATACATGAGAGCTGTTGACATGATCCTGGTAGTGGTGGTCCTGTGTGCTAATGTGTATGTCAATTGCTATTGACTACTGAGCTCTGGCTAGCTAGTTATGCGTATCTCTGATCGATTGACTGAGTGACTGCCTGTACCAATGGAAGAAGTAACACAGCAAACCATCTTGTAACTTGTAGCCAAGACTTAGGAAGGATTGGTATGTGTACATAGACATTCCTGTTCTGAATCACACTCTTAAACCACCTGGTATATATGATTGTTGAAGGACATGCTGACAACAAGAGTTTTTTTCTTGCCTTGACTTCCAGTGTTGTACACATATATACACTCTGCACATCACATTTCTCTGTATTGGCGCAGCACAGGCTCCTCGAAACGTTGCCATCTACCTATCTTTTTCTAGCCATGAGTTTGTCCATTAACTCTTGTTGCACCTGGTATATGGCTCCTAACACGTACATGTACACATCATTAATACATGTGCAGGTCTACTACCCACACATGTCAATGGGAAAAGTAATCCAGTTATGATACCAGTTTCCTACTGTGATGAATATATAGGACAGCTAGTACATGATGTTGGTCCAAATCCTCTCATGTATTTCATTATTACGTGATTTACGTGTAGTTTGTGTATATATAGAACATGTACTAACAATGCCATTTATGGCTCCATTGCCCATTCCTAGCCCCACAATTGTATATGAAGTATGGAATGTTATGTACATTTGTGATCCTGACATAAGAAGGAACCTGTGATTTGTGTGGCAGTGACGTTGTATTTAAATGGCTTCAGTATCTGACTGTCCATATACTGTCCAATAGGCCATTCCATCATAGCATACAAGTCTATGTACATTGCAGTTGGTGTTGTTGTAGTGTTGCAGTGTTAGGTGCAGTGAGTACTGCTATGTCTGTGTCCACCTCTCTTCTAACACAGAGTCAAGCCTCAGCCTCCACAACCTCAACACAGCACTGGAAACACTGCCAGATGAAGGATGGAATAACTTTGGTGGTCGGTGGGGACTGAATGTACCAGTGTCAAAGTGTGATGATATAAGGTCTCAATACAGCAGTTATGGTGAGAGGAAATCAGCTCTCCTCCAGACCTACCTGACCTCCCACCCAGTACCATCCTGGCAACATGTTGCTGATAGTCTCTATAGATGTGGTTCAAAACAAATGTATCATACTGTTCTGGAGAGAGTACAGAGGCTATTCCCCACAGGTAAAAAGATGTACTTCCTGTACTTACTGTACTTACTGTACTGTTTAACCTACATGTGTACATTGTACTTCTGAGTACAGCAAAATTGTTTGTCTATACCTGTAGAAATTTCTTGTAGTTCAATTACCATGACCAAAACAAGGAAGGCCTAAGTCACTATTCAGAACCACAGTACTTGCATGCACATGTCATGCTTATAGCCTTCTACCCCACTCCTCTGTAGGCATGCAGTTAATGTAATGGTGACTTTAATTAGGGGTTCAATATCACCACTTATAATTATTAAGACAAGCCTAATGAATGCACTAAAGTGCAGAACCCTCTGTGCCATGAGTTCATGCCATTTTGGACAGACCTTGCTTGGAGGTATGACCGCACACTACCTGGAATACATGACGACTGGATGTAAGGCAGCAAGCTTCTTTCTCTTTAGTCTCTGTCATTCCTCTAAAGTCTTCCGTATACTTTCTGTTACACGTAATTAGAGTGCATTTCAATAGCATTATCTGATGTACATGTATACAACATGTACATGTGTTATATAGTTATTTGCTAGTGGAATGCTACACATTATGGGGGAGCGGGAGTGAACCAGTGTGCATGCAAGATTAGAACTCACATATAATATTATGGTATGTACAATGCCTGTCAGATATCGTGTATATATATAACCGTTGAGATGACTAGGTGGGTTTACTTCCGCTTGCCCAATATACTATTTTGCGGTGAAGGTTTGTAAGCATGGATCTGGAGTGTGTGCTGTATTTAGACTGATACATATATGTCTAGAGAAAAGTTAGGACTGAGAACCATTTCTCCTAATTTTGCACATACTCACTCCAGAGAGTAATTTGTCCCCTGTTCCATTCCCCTCAGGACGTTATCGTGCTAAACTGATCTACGAGAGGGAGATGAAACATGGCCACTCAGACACTGATGTTACAAAAGTGGTGATGATGGGCATTGCTGGAAGTGGAAAGTCAACTGCTCTGGAGACGATAATGGAGGAGGAGCCCCTCCCAAAAGAGGATCGACACAGCACCCCAATCATGAAGAGGCCCGTGAAAACCATGGTGATTGTCGTAGATGGGAAAACAAAGTGGATCAAGAAAGAACAGGATCAGTTCACTGCCCACCTGGCCAGACGTCTGGACACAATGGACAGTCCTCAAGAAACTACACCTACCAATGACCCCCTCCCACCAACCATGTCTACAGATATCACTCAATCTCCTTCCGTCCCTGTCACATCTGATTCATCCTCATACACTCACACATCACATCCCTCTCCCCACTCTGCCACTGCCACACCCACTACTACACAGTCTGACACATCTGTCCTTGTACAGACAGACCCTTCTCTTTCCCCTGAGCTGAGTGTGGATTCCTTACTGCAAACAGTGGAGGTAGACCAGGAGTTTGTCTCTCTCATCAGCCAAGCTACTGGCTCTCCCAAGCCCTCTGCATACGAGAGATGGGTGTTTCTCATCGACTCTGGGGGCCAGACCGAATTTCAAGATGCCTTCTCCATCTTCCTACCACACACGTCTGTCTGTGTCTTTGTGTTCAAGCTATCAGAGTCACTGGACAGCTACCCCGACATAATGTACTATCGCAATGGCAAGCTTGTTGGTAATATCCAACAGAGTCTCCTGACCAATAGAGACATCTTCGAAAAGTACATGCGCACCATGTTCTCCTTCAACAGCAGAGCCAAGGGAGTCGAGGAGAAGAAAGTGACAGCAATACAGGAGTGCTCCCCTGAGCCGGCAACCCCTCCAGATCAGTCACCCGAGAAGGAATCCTCCGATAGCATTCCTCCCAGGATTCTTCTCCTGGGTACACATCGAGACCTGAAACATCTCTGTGAAACAGAAACTGTGGAGCAGAAAAACAAGCAACTGGAGGCAATCATTCCAGAAAAGCTGAAGAAACAAGTGATCTATGCCGACAAGAAGAAGCTGATATTTGAAATCAATGGCCTTACACCTGATGATGATGACAAGAAAATGGCGGAAAAGATTCGCACAGTCATCATGAAGGAGTGTCCATCCAGAAGAGAGAAGACACCATGGAGGTGGCACGTATTCAATCAGAAAATGAAGAGCATTGCACGTCGTCTGGGAAGAAATGTCCTGAGTCGAGAAGAATGTCTGAAGATTGCCGAGTCTGTGGAGCTGGACAAGGAGTCTTTCGAACTGGCTCTGGAGTTTTTCCACAATCTGAGCATAATCTTCTACTACCCGGCCATCCTTCCAGATGTGGTGTTTGTGGATCCCCAGGTGCTGCTTGACAAGGTGACTGAATTTGTTGAATTCAAATTCGAGTTGCAAGAGGACAAAGATTCCACCGACTCCACAGCTCCCTGTCTTCCCCACGGGTGGCAGCAGTTTGAGAGATTTGCACAAGTCACAGATAAGTTCCTGGAGAATGAGCGTTTCAGCAGTCACTATCACAAGTCCGTATTCACCAGGAAACATCTGACGACATTACTGGAGAAGCTGCTGGTGTTTGCGAGGCTCTCTCCCGACACGTGGTTCATGCCATGTGTCCTGAAACATCTGACTCAGCATGAAGTCAGTAAATATTGCGTGTCCCCTTCCCCACTTGTTGTCCACTTTCCTGATGGTGGTCCCCAGCATGGAGTGTGCTGTTCCCTCATAGCCCACGTCCTGTCCACAGCCAACCAACATCCCAGTCCATGGAATATCTTACAAGAAGACAACCGTCCAGCCTGTCTGTATCGCAACTGCATCCAGTTTCAGGTACCTGGCTATGGTGGGTTTGTCATGTTAATTGATCGCTACACGTATTTTGAAGTTCACGTTCACACTTCAGTAAAAAAGCTACTTGAACTCTGGCAACACATACGATATGCTGTCTTGAATGGAATCGATTCAGTATCAGTCAGACTCGGCTACTCCAACAACAAGCCCAGTCCTGCCATCCTGTGTCCCATCCACACAGAGACCCCTCGTCATCCAGCCCCCATCAGAGATGGAGAATGGATCTGTTCCAGTACCAATAAATTTGGGGAAGTTGCAAACCTCAGAGAATGTGTTCCCTGGATGGAGACGAAGGACAATACAGGTGATTATGGCAGTATTTCTGATATTTGATGCTTTTTGTGCATTAACATAGATGGAGTTGATGGTGGTACTAAGAGTGTGGCAAGCAGACCTTCCAGGAAGGAGGGGGAGACAGGAGCTCTTCTGGGAGAGAAGTCAACACCAACGAATACAACCCGTTAGTGATGCAATGAGGATTAGAGTTTGATGGTAAACCTGACTTGTTGAAACCTTTCTATATTACATACAGCATCAGCTTCCAATACCTCTCAGCCCAACCCACAAAGCACTGCAAAAAACACATCTTCCAGACATGGTGAGTTGTTATATAGAATATGTATTTGTGTACACTAGTAATGACTGTATATTCACAGGGGAGAAACCGACACTGCCAAAACTGCTCAAATTTTGCATAGACACTGGAGCTAATATCAACATCTTTCGACGCATAGGAACACACTACACCGATCTTGGAGTGATGTTACTGAATGATGAAGATGGATCTATTGTGGAGTCGATCACTTCCCAATTTCATGAAAATGCCTCTAACATTTCACGAGAGATTCTGATGCGATGGATCCGTGGAGAGGGGCTACAGCCAGTGACCTGGAGGACACTGATTGATACACTGCAAGACATTGGACTCACTGAACTAGCCACATGCATAGACAAGAGTTTGTGAAGTAACATGTTGTGATGTATTAGTAATTGCTCTTTGACATAGTTTTTTTCATTTCAACACAACGTCCATGACGTACTGCAGGCGTTTGCATTGTGTATGTGATTGTCAACACAACATCTGTACTGCAGGCATTTGTATTGTGTAGTACATGTAGGTGTACATACTCATGTATATACATACATGAAGTATTCAAATCATGAGACTCTCAAAGCAATACATGTACAACACAATACAAATGCAACTCACCCAGAAGACAGAGAAAAGTGAGCTGCCTCGATATCAAGCTCATGTGGGATTCGCAATCGAAACCCGTGACATTCTGATCATGAATTCCAGGCAGATGATGATAAGATGCTCTACTAACTGAGCTATTGACATACATACTGTTAATAGAGTGTTTACATATACACTACTATGACCTGTGTGTCCTCTGCATGCTCATGTCATGAATAGGCCCAGATAAATATTTTTTGAGCATTATAGGTCTCTCCAAGCATTGAGCAATTTATGAGAATTATGGGCCACTTTTCAGCTAGCCATATATTCCTGCTAGTGTTCTTGCAGTTTTTAGTGGCACTAGTGGGTACAGTTGTGCTTCGATATCGATACTGTGATAAAGTGGATGTGGCATTGTCACGTGTGCATGTGACAGATCATGTGTGCAATTCAATGCACAGGAAAACGCCTGCATGGATATATACGGCATCATGACAACCGTTACAGTATAACCATCGTTGAATGATCTCTTTTTGAGCAATTCATAGGAATTATGGGTACTCATTGAAAGCATTATGGGTAGTGTGTGAGAGCATTAGAGAAAGGAATTATAGAATCATTTATCTGAACCTAGTCATGAATAAGTATACAAGGTCAATCAAATTACCACTAAAAACCCTCATCTCAAATATCATCCCCTGTTTTACCTGCATCCATGTCCAACACTGGCGGGAACAAACAAGAAAATGGCGTCTAGCACTAATACTTGTAAGGTTGCAGCCCTAAGAGTTTGACAGCATTTGGAGAAGTAGCCTTATATCCAGGCCACAGTTGAGAGGGCTGAAAAGACGTTTTCCACCCCCGCAACGGACTGGGTGCGAGAAGGTATGAATATTTTGTTAATCAAGGATCATATGCATGTACGCTGCAGTATAAATGATTTTCATGAAAGAATTAGAGTAATTACTAACCCCAGTTTCACAGTAGGCCATTTGAACTGAAAGAAGATGATGAACAATAGGTGGATTCATAATTTTCCAAGAATCAGTATACTTTGAGAGTATTTATATAGCGTATAGAAGCACTTGCAGAGTCTGAAAATGTTCCCTACATATAGAGTCTAGCTACAGACTCTAGGGTACTGTCATCTCTGTAGTGACTGACAGTTTCAGTTAGACTGAGAGCACTTTGAGCATAATAAGGCCAGTCAACTGATTCAAAGCGGTGGAGAATCAACACAAGCAACATACAGAATTATCTACAGAACGTGTTCAATGTAATTTACAACTGAGAAAGTCATCATTTATCTTGATGCTTCTCTCTATGTAATTCTGAGATCCTTCCAAATATGAAAATCTCCTAGCTATTATATACTAGCCAATGGAAAGAACTAGGATAGTGAAACTCCAAGCTTAGAAGTATGACTACTACAGCAACTGTTAGCTACACACCCTGAGGTGAGGGTTCCTCCAGTAAACAGGACACCACTTGAGTTCCACTACCCTAAATCCTCATTGTGTAGATTACATGAACAATCAGCCTGACAGTACCAGGCCACCCTGCTCCAATCATAGAGGTTGGAGAGTAACTCCTGCTACTAGTGAGCCAGGCTTCCAAAAAATACAACTCTACCATGTGGAGTAACAATATAAACAACAGTTACACTTGCAATTGTTATAGACATTACTTAGGTTTACAGTTGTGGTCTGCTGTGAATACTATTGTATAGTAACATGCATCATAGAGGGCAAGAAAGACCGATTTCTACCAGCATTGAACTTCTGGACCAGATAGAAATCCAGTGGACTGATTTATAACCATTTAGCTATATAACACTCCCAAAGTCGATCCCACAATAATATACTGCCGGGTGGTATGTACCATACTGACAAGGGAGCTGAAGAATTCTGAGTAGTGGCTCAGTGCACGTGGTCACCTGAGTCACCAAATACCCCTCACCAGGCCAACTGTATTATGACTATATATTTTGACCAGAATATATACTTCTCTCACAAAATACTATATAGATTGCATGAGCATGATAATAAATATTAACGTCCTCTGGAGACTGGCTGATAATTTAACTCTGAAGGTAAAATGTGCTTGAGAGCAGTGTCCAGAATGAAACCTGTTATTCCCCACACTCTCTGGCTACCGCCAAGGAACACAGGGAAATAGACTTTATAGGACTTGAAGATTGTGTATCTGTGGTTAGCAGGATCGGCTAGGTGCTCCAAACTCAGAGAAAACACAGAGTAAACCTGCACGACAAAGATGATCATGTATTGTACAGCATTGACACAATACACTCAATTTACCTCTGCTGGGTTAGTGCGGAGGTGATTGGGATCCATTTTACCAAGGTTTCCAATTACAGGAGTAATGTTTACAGTACCTAACTGCAGACATCAGGGATAATATTGTACAAACATGATTACTTGCAAAGTGTACAGAAAGGGTGGAGAGCAATTAGTCCGAAGTGGAAAAGGAGAAGAATATAGCTTTGGTTCATGTGTGAAAATATGTGTAAAATACCCTGTCAGGGATGGTAGGAAGTGTTCCCCAGACATCCACCTGAGAGGCAGGGATCCCCAGTTCCTCTTCTGTTTCTCTCAGTGCTGTGGCTGCCACATCTTTGTCCTCTTCATCTGATAGCCCTCCTGGAAAACTGGAGGGAATACAATGCCGGTTAGGTGTAGGGCCTGGGACAATTGGCTACTGGGATATGTCCATCATTGCATTAAAACCCACAGAGAAGGTACTGATATACACACATAGTCCTCTAGTACACTAGTAAGCTGTGATGTTGCCTCACCTGACCTGGCTCCTGTGTCTTGTTAGCTGATTGGATCTGACAGTGAACAGGACAGACGGTTTACCTTCATGGATATGAAGAGGTACTAATACTGAGGCTTGCTTTCCTTTCCGAGAAGCTTTGGTGGTAGCAGGTCTCAGCGTAGCCACCACAGCAGCCTTGTTACTAGTGCTCAAAACACTCAGAAACTTCGACATTACTGAGTGCTGAGTCAGCACCCGTGAGCCCCGCCTATATCTGCGGAAGTTGCCTAAGGTGAGGAAACAGTACAGACTGTGAGTATAACTGCATCTACCTGTGCTGTATATATTATATACTGGAGCAATTGCCTCTCTTATCTTCCACTACCAGGAGCCACACTTTTCAGTGAATACAAGAATATCGGAAGAGGCTTTTATTAGAGAAAATCAGCATACTCATGTGTAAACTGTCTTCTGTTATAGCGTTGTAGGACTGAGAGCTTAAAGGACATGGAGAAGAGTCTCATTGCCTCTCATGATCAGTCAGTGATATCCAAGAAGCAGGGAATACTCTTGGTAAGCTTGCATTTGGAAGAGTAGAGTTACAGTGTTTCACCGTATGGCCGGTCAATTTGTGGTCTACATAGGGTTTGAAGACGACAAAATTCATCATTGGAGAGAGAAAAATTGGTTTGGTAAGTTCAATAACACGCTTTTGAGTCTGCTGTATATGCTCATTGTTCATGTGCAGGGAAGCAAAGTTGTCAAATCCCACTCTAAACCCATGGAATAACTATGTAAGTAGCTAATATGTGGGAATAGAATCTTTACTGCACATATGTTACAACTAATAACTCCATGTTCTATTTCACTCACAGGCAGTTGAACATTTATCTTTGGAGAGTCGAAGGAAACTGGACGTCTTCTGGTACAAAAAATCTGCAATTGAAAGGGAGTTTTATGCTCATGAGTTCAATCCCGAGGCTGGAGGTGAGGCTACCACTTGGCAAGTTCTGTATCGACAATTGGAGGCTTCAATGGTGTTTACTGAACATGATATGGAGTTGCAATACGATTTAAATTGTCAGGAGAGGAATCGGTTCCGGAACATCCTCCCTTACAGACAGAATCGTGTCAAACTGCTGGACGCCAAGAATGATTATATAAATGCCAGTTTCGTTGAGGTTGAAGAACTGAGCAGAAAGTACATTGTGACGCAAGGCCCTATGCAGAATACCATTAACCTGGCTGATGGTATGGGAACAACAGAGTGTTGGCATTGACTTGCTCTGCAAGTGTGAGGAGAGAGGCAGGGACAACTTGTGTGCACAGTATTGGCCCACAATAGAGAGCACACCATTTATTGCAGGCTGCTATGTGGTGGAGTGCACGACTAATGACTGCAATGACTCCTACTGCATCTCCTCTCTCAAACTGCATGACATGGTGACAGGAGAAGCCCACACAATCCTTCACTTTCGTTACTTCTCCTGGCCTGACTTTGGTATCCCACAGAATCCACTGGTGTTTCTCCAGCTCTTGATGGATGGACATGGATCAGGTGTAATGCAACCAGGTCTAGGGCCAGTGGTAGTTCACTGCAGTGCTGGTGTTGGTCGTTCGGGTGTCTTATGTCTTACAGATGTCTGCATGTCATGGCTGGAAGGTGCAAGGAGTTTGCACACACTGGACATTAAACATCTTCTTATCCGCATGCGCAAGCAGAGACTTGGGCTAATTCAGACTCCAGAACAGCTACAGTTTGCATACAAAACTGTCCTGAATGCTGCTCATTATGCATTGGAGCTGGGGCAGAGTATTTCTGACCTGCAGAATGAAGTGAAATACTTCATAGGAACACTGGGGGAGGCAGATGAGAAATACCTGAAGTCTAAATGGGTGTGTCTACAACCACCATCTCACTCTGTTCCCCATCACCTCTACCAGTGAAGAGCATTCCATCAATTTCTTCTTCGCAGTCTCTACCTGCTCTCCTGTACCCATGCCGCAACCCACTTCTCCTTCATCCCCTCCTCATTCTCCATCTCCATCTCCCTCCCTTTCTTCACTGTATTCGATTGAATCGTACTCTTCATATACCTCATCACTGTCCCCACCGAGTACAATTGCACCACCGAATTATCCTCGTTCTTCACCATCAGCTGCTCTTGGTCTGAACCTGAAGTTTCTCCTGCTGTCACTGTTTCACTTCCTGTGGATATTAAGGCATCAACCAAGCTATGAGAGGCAATGATGAAAAACTGTGAGCCAGTTAGCGTGAAGAAAACAAACAGAATCTGGCTCAAGAGACTAAAGGAAAGGATGTTTGGAAGATCATACTGATTTATGAGATGACAGCATGGACTGATATGGAACCTAGTACATATGTAGCTACTGGCATTAGCAGTACATGAAGAGAACTGCTGTACTGGGTCGAGCGCTAGCGCGTGCGTAGTGGACCGCATGTGTCGTGTTGCGCATGCCTGGCAACACGCGTTCGCTGTAACTATTTTAGCCCTGCTCTTTGGTATTTAACACACCAAGGGTTTGCATTTCATTAAAGACTGCAATCATGTGAACTATTACAATAGTACAATGTAATCTCTCTATAGTATGCATGTACTGTCTTATTTTCTAGCTCTCTCAAGCATGCGAACAATATCAGTGTGTCCTTTAGATCTAGCACTGTCAATAGGCCTCCATCGACCCATAGAGGATGTACAAACTTTAGATCTAGCAATTGCCTACATAAACCTTGCATACCATGGCTGTATATACTTTGAAGGACAGAATGTCAGCTCCGAGCCATTTTGTATTATGTTTGTAGTTTAATTAACATTGTGTCCTTCCTGAATAGCCACATACAGAGGTATTGCACCTTCCTGTGATAGAAGAATGAGTGAGCCTGCTGACAGAAAAAATACCTGTACGTTTCAGTTTCACAACAGGACCTTCCCAGCAGGCTCTCTAGCGCACTTGACGCAACTACGCATGCGCATTTCAAATTCGCGCGCTCATAGAAACGGACGCGATCATACGCGAAGCCCACTCTTTGGCTTGTAAAAAGTGCAAGAGTTTTGTTTGGTCGGCTATTCAAGCTAAACCTCTACAGCAACTATATCGCAATGATATTTATGCCTTTATACTTCGTGATGAGGATTGTTCGCCGTACTGTGGGCTGCAGACAGCGAATAAACCCGGTCCCGCAAGAGCGTGTCGGTGATAATCAGACTTCCGATGGCAACACTGTTCAAAATGTAAGAATATGAAATAATAAAATGAAATTATACATCATGCTGATAATTTTAAAACAGGTTTGCAAGATGGACAAGTCAGATCAGAAAAGTACAGAGAGTGAGGTGAGAAAGAATAGAGTATACAGCTATATCATAAATGTGGTTATGTAGCTACACTGTAAACTGTCTTCTGTTATAGATTTGTAAGACTGAGAGCTTACAGGATGTGGAGAAGAGTCTACTTGCATCTCACGATCAGTCAGTGATATCCAAGAAGCAGGGAATACTCTTGGTGAGCTTGCATTGGAAGAGTAGAGTTACAGTGTTTCACCGTATGGTCAATTTGTGGTCTACATAGGGTTTGAAGACGACAAAATCCATCATTGGAGAGAGAAAAATTGGTTTGGTAAGTTTATGAAATAACACGCTTTTGAGTCTGCTGTATATGCTCATTTTTCGTGTGCAGGGAAGCAAGGCTGTGAGATCCCGCTCTCAACCCAAAAAGAATTGGAATGAAAACTATGTGAGTGTATTTGTCGTATAAAATCTTTACTGTACGTATATGACTATTTCACTCACAGGCAGCTGAACATCTATCTTTGGAGAGTCGAAGGAAACTGGACGTTTTCTGGTACAAAAAATCTGCAATTGAAAGGGAGTTTTATGCTCATGAGTTCAATCCTGAGACTGGAGGCGAGGCTACCACTTGGCAAGTTCTGTATCGACAATTGGAGGCTTCAATGGTGTTTACTGAACATGATATGGAGTTGCAATATGATGTAAATTGTCAGGAAAGGAATCGGTTCCGGAACATCCTCCCTTACAGACGGAATCGTGTCAAACTGCTGGACGCCAAGAATGACTACATAAATGCCAGTTTCGTTGAGGTTGAAGAACTGAGCAGAAAGTACATTGTGACGCAAGGCCCTATGCAGAATACTATTAACCACTTCTGGCAGATGGTATGGGAACAGCAGAGTGTTGGGATTGTCATGCTCTGCAAGTGTGAGGAGAGAGGCAGGGACAAATGTGCACAGTATTGGCCAACAATGGAGAGCACACCATTTATTGCAGGCTGCTATGTGGTGGAGTGCATGACTAATGACTGCAATGACTCCTACTGCATCTCCTCTCTCAAACTACATGACTTGGTGACAGGAGAAGCCCGCACGATCCTTCACTTTCATTACTTCTCATGGCCTGACTTTGGTATCCCACAAAATCCACTGGTGTTTCTCCAGTTCTTGATGGATGTACATGGATCAGGTGTGATGCAACCAGGTCTAGGCCCAGTGGTAGTTCACTGCAGTGCTGGTGTTGGTCGTTCGGGTGTCTTCTGCCTTACAGATGTCTGCATATCATGGCTGGAAGGTGCAAGGAGTTTGCACACGCTGGACATTAAACAGCTTCTCATTCGTATGCGTAAGCAGAGACTTGGGCTAATTCAGACTCCAGAACAGCTACGATTTGCTTATGCAACTGTTCTGAATGCAGCTCATTTTGCATTGGAGCTGGGACAGAGTATTTCTGACCTGCAGAATGAAGTGAAATACTTCATTGGAACACTGAGGGAGGCAGATGAGAAATACCCAAAGTATAAATGGGTGTGTCTGCAACCACCAGCTCACTCCGTTCCCCCATCACCTCTACCAATGAAGAGCATTCCATCCACTTCTTCGCAGTCTCTACCTGCTCTCCTGTATCCAGGTCCTGCTATGCTGCAACCTACTTCTCCTGCATCCCCTCCTCATTCTCCATCTCCATATCCCTCCCTTTCTTCACTGTATTCGATTGAATCATACTCTTCATATACCTCATCACAGTCCCCTCCGAGTACACCTGCACCACCAAATTATCCTTGTTCTTCACCATCAGTTGCTCTCAGTCTGAATTCGCCTGAAGTTTCTCCCATTAATGTTTCACTTCCTGAGGATATTAAGGCAACAACCAAACTACGAGAGGCAATGATGAAAAACTGTGAGCCAGTTAGGGTGAAGAAAACAAAGAGGAACTGGCTCAAGAGACTAAAGGAAAGGATATTTGGAAGATCAGACTGATTTATGAGATGACAGCATGAACTGAAATTGAACCCTTCATAATGAGTACATATGTAGCTACTGGTATTAGCAGTACATGGACAGAAATGGTGCACTGGGTCAAGCGCTAGCGTGTGCGTAATAGACCGCATGCGCTTATTGTATTGTGTGTTGTGTTGCCTGGCAACATGCGTTTGCTGTAACTAACGTTTCTATTTTAGCCCTGCTCTTTGGTATTTAACACACCAAGGGTTTGCAATTCATTAGAGACTGAAATCATGTGCAATGTAATCTCTCTATAGTATGCAGGCATTGTCTTATTTTCTAGCTCTCTCAAGCATGCGAACAATATCAGTGTGTCCTTTAGATCTAGCACTGTCAATAGGCCTCCACCGACCCTGCAGAGAGGAATATACAAACTGTAAATCTAGCCATAGCCTGCATAAACCTCTATAGTACATGCATGGTATATACCTTGAAGGACAGGCTAATGTCAGCTCCATTTTGTATTAGTATATTCACAATATGTCTGTGTCCTTCTTGACTAGCCACATACAGAGGTGTTGCACCATCCTGTGATAGGAATAAGTACAGAATGAGTGCACCATAACGTGCATGGCCTCTTCCCTACATTGTTAGCCTGATTGATGTCAGCTCCATTCTTCAGCAGTACATCTACTACATCACTGTGTCCCTCTTGACAGGCAGTGTACAAAGGTGACGCACCAGTCTGTAATAGAGTAGACAAAAAACATATCCATCATGACAATTGTATCTAAAACTACATAAACAGTTATGAACCTGCTGACAGAGCCAAATATCTGCATGTTTCAGCAATAGCAGTTTCACAACAGGTGTGTGACCTTTCCAGCAGGCAATGTAGAGAGCAGTCCGACCATCCTGTATAATATATCATTGCATGCATAGCCGATGTCTATATACTAGTGTTATATCATTGTAAATACCTCAGACTGTATGTTAACCTTTGCCTTAGCCTCCGTCAGTAGTCTCACCACATTAACTTTGCCTTCTTGAGCTGCCATGTGAAGAGCAGTCCAGCCATTCTATGAACAGAAGCACACAGTCACATGCATGCAGTGCAAACAACAATTTGTATGACAATAAGTAGTTCTGGTGGTAGAGTTCTATATCATACCGTATCTTGTATGTTGACATGTGCCTTAGCCTCAAGTAATATTCTAACAATATCAATGTGTCCCTGAAATGATGCTGTCATCAGTGGAGTTCGGCCATTCTATGAGAAGTACACACACTATAGATGACAAGATAGCTATGTAGACTGTATTGTTATCCAGTAAGCACAAAACCATTAATCATTATCACACCTTCTATTACTGCATGAATGAGAATAAGTATGAGGTCTATTGTTGCTGCTGGTCAGATCTTGATACACATTATGGAGTATATATTACTACATGGAGACACAGCGAATGGTATATACCTTCTGACGGATGCTAACATCAGCATATTTCTGCAGTAGCTGCTTCACAACTGACATATGACCTTTCCAGCAGGCAATGTAGAGAGCGGTTCGACCATCCTGTACACATATGAGCAGGCTACATTTCTTGTAGTGTAGATATCCTATGTACATACATGTTATATAGGCATGTAATGTGTATACCTCAGTCTGTATGTTGATCTGGGCCTTAGCCTCGGCCAGTAGCTTCACCACTTCAACTCTGCCTCCTTGAGCTGCTAGGTGAAGAGCAGTCCAGCCATTCTGTGGATATAAACACATTTTATGTGTACATTAAAACTTAATTGTTTCGTGTATGTTTTTCTAATAGTAGAAGCATACTTCTTTCTGTGTGTTGAGTTGTGCCTTTGCCTCAATTAGTGTTTCCACAATATCAACATGACCCTCATATGATGCCGTCATCAGAGGAGTCTGGCCATCCTATGGAAAGTAATACAGGAACACTCACTGAATTGATAGAGTGAAACTACTAAATAATTTGCAGGTGAGAATAACTACAACAAATACTATATGTATAACCCCACATTCCACAGTGTAATGACTGATGAAAGGATTGTATCTGCTATTGCACTGGTGTACAGCAATATTGAGAATGTATACCTTCTGACGGATGCTAACATCAGCGTGTTTCTGCAGTAGCAACTTTACAACAGGTAGGTGTCCTCTTAAGCAGGCACAGTTGAGAGCTGTCTGGCCATTCTATACACGTAAATGAACATTATTAGTGATGGATACACTCTGAATGTCTAGGTATTGCATGTAGATACCTTGGTCTGCGTGTTGATTGTGGCCTTAGCATCAATCAGTAGTTTCACTCCATCAATTCTGCCTTTTTGAGCTGCTAGATGAAGAGCAGTCCAGCCATTCTACAGGTAGAAACATGCAGTGATGTATATCATTTGGCTCTTTGTTGTAGGAGTAGCATATATACCTCTTCCTGTAGGTTGACCTGAGCCTTAGCCTTAATCAGTATTCTCACCACATCAACTTTGCCTTCCTGAGCTGCCAGGTGAAGAGCAGCCCAGCCACGCTGTGCACAAAAGTTACATTTAAACACGATATGCGTTGTGTAAGAGCAACACACCTCCTCCTGTATATTGACCTGAGCCTTAGCCTCGATCAGTAGTTTCGCTACATCAATGTTGCCTTCTTGAGCTGCCAGGTGAAGAGCAGTCCAGCCACGCTGAAAAACATATATACAATCAGTCAACTCACACAATATACCTGTATTGCTCCTAACGCACCATTTCCTGCATATTAACAAGTGCCTTGGCTTCAATCAGTAATTTCACCACATTAGTTTTTCCTTCTTGAGTTGCCAAGTGAAGAGCAGTCCAGCCACGCTGCATAAAAAGACACACACCTAATATATAACAATATGGAATTCTAGTTGTAGTTATAAAAGCAACATACCATATCCTGTCTATTGATACGTGCTTTGGCCTTAATCAGTGATTTCACAATATTGACATCTCCTTTAAAGGATGCTGCCATTAGTGGAGTCCAGCCATTCTGATATTAACACACACATAGCATATGCACCATATTCATAACCACATGACCATGAAGGTTTCTTGTAGCAATGCAAATACACACTTGTGACATGCAACATATTTGGTAATAGTAGTTTACCACTAGGCAATCAGTGTGTAAAACATTTTTAGATAGTAGCATTTCTTTTCTGTTGTTTCACACTTCAAAGTTAGTTGCATGGGGGAATATTAGTGCACTAAAAGTGACTCAATGGTAGAACGTTGCCTAGATTACTCTTTTGTCCTTACATGCCCTGTTTTCAGGTGTAAACATACTTCGTTTGTGAAATCCACATTGACATGACTTGCAATTAATTTTCTCACTGCAAACACATCTCCTCTCTGAGCAGCATCAAAAAGAGCTTTCTCGTCCTGTGTACAAGTACAAATATATTGCATTTAGCACTACTGCTCTTAAAATGCCATTTATATATGCACTGCACTTGATCACCTTGGTATCTTGATAGTTCTGCTCGCCATTGTCTACTTCATCTACCGGCTTCTTTTTCTTCAAGGTGTCTACCTCTCGTCTCAACTCTATTAGTGACTGTCTCTGAAGCTTTTTCTCCATGGACAGCTGCCTCATATAATTCTCCAGCTTATCAATCTTGGCTGCATTCTCTTCTTCCCTGCGTAACAGCTCTTGGTCTACTGATGAGACAGTAGACACATAGGCTACATCTGTCTTCAGTTCCTTCACGTTCTGACAGACTTGGGCAGCTGTGGGTCTATCCTTGTCCCTGTCATTGAGACAATGTAAGGCAATAGGAAGGAGAGCATGGTCAGAAGGAACATCCCCAATATCCTTCTTCCGTCGCTCCAATTCAGGGACAGGAATAATTTTCACTCCTGTCGGTGATGAACGATCTTCTTGGACTATTTCAGCATCAGTTGGTGCAGGAAATGCACGAGTAATGATTTGAATGATCAAAACTCCAAGAGAAAAGGTGTCAAGCTTATCGGAGTAGCAAGGTTTAGCACGCAGAGCCTCAGGAGGCATGAAAACTGGTGTACCTGGGCATTGGGTGAACTTACTTTTTCGAGTCATGCGAGGGTTAGCATCCACCATCTTTGACATTCCAAAATCGGTTACTTTGGCTTTGCTACCAGCATTGAGTAGGATATTGTTGCTGGAGAGATCGCGATGGAGGATCTTATTACCATGAAGGTAAGCTAGTGCCAAGGCTATGTCATTGGTGATGTTAACCTGGACACTGTATGGGAGGGAGGCAGTAGAGCGCTCCAAAAAACCTGTAAGGCTCTCTTCCATCATTTCCATTAGGAGGATGGGTCTGAGGTTATTGGGATCCTGTACGACCCCCAGAAACTGGACAATACATGGGTGCTTCAACTCCCTCAGGATGTTGCACTCCTTTTCAAAACTAGCAGCAAACTCAATTGCTCCGGGATCATCTGACCGAAAAAAGATGGTGTGTAGAATTTTAGCCGCACAGGTGAGGTGGCCAAGGGTGGCTTTAACAACACTTCCAAAAGCGCCTGTCCCAAGGACATCAGAGGTGTGTATATGGACATTTGGGTAGCCAAATTGACCATGAAGATTGGTGTGAATATCAGTTGACACGGACATTGATTTATGCTGGTGGTAATCATAAATACACATGAAACTTTAGTGATTGCAATTACAATGATTACAATGCAACCTTTTCAATCAGGACGCTTCAGCGCCTCTATACAGGACACCCTTGCTCCACTCGCCTGAAAAACGCATGCACGTGTAAGCAGTTGAAGCAGCAAGTAGAAACGGACGTGAAAAGAGCACACAATTGCAAGGGGCGTCAGCACTGGTAGCTCCAGTTCATATATAGACTACATACGTTTACCTCCCATTTGCTATATAAAAGGCCTACAGATTGGGAGCCACGCCCAACAAACTCACTTGCTGTTATAGAGCGACCACAGTACTCAGTACAGTAGATTGAAAGATCAACTCCCTCTCTTCCCGATCGCGAGAAATTCGAACAGTGATAATTAAAAAACGGATCATATATTCATTATGTTGACAGTATTCACAGTGTACTTTTTCTCTCACGAACCAGCGTGCATCCATCATATAAACGGTGATCCTACATAGGTTTAGAAATGAATGTACATTATATTGGTACTGATCTTCTAGAGGTAGTGATTGGTCCTGTGCTAGTTCTGCTATAGTTATATCTAATCCAGTAGAACAGTATTGCTACTACAACTGGTGCAACGACTGCTAGAAGTCTGAGTGCAAGGGAGAAGGATGGAGATGGTAGCCAATCAAGCCACCAACGAGGAGGGGCAGGTTGGAGGATTCCCTTTGAGAGGAGGTGGTCTGGGTGTTGATACTGAGTATGACGTAGGAACTGAGCATAGGTTGAAATGAGGGAACTGGAGACATAGAAGGAGGGTAAGGAATGAGACACACACACACACACACACACACACACACACACACACACACACACACACACACACACACACACACACACACACACACACACACACACACACACACACACACACACACACACACACACACACACACACACACACACACACACACACACACTGCATGTACATACTTGACATGCAACTTCAAGCTCACTAACTGACCTGGAACTTGGTTTCAAGCCGTAGTCTTTGCCTAGTTTCTTTGGTGCATGTTTCTCAAACAATTGTCGTGCCATCACAATGGCTTGCTCATAACTTAATTTCTCTGGGATCTTAGAGAGTAGTGCATGCACTGCACTCATTTCACAATCCAGTGCCAACACCTCTGACTCACGACTTAGGATGATCTACACAACAGAAGTGTATATCATACAATCTACAGTGTCATGTATATACTGTTCATGGAAGGCCATGGAATGACATAATCTGCTAAGAGAGCTCCTTTCCACACTGACCATTCAGTGTACATGGTCCTACATGTCAATAATTAGCCAATGATGGAAACGCAGTCTATAAACATCTATGCCGAGTCACTTGAAAAACTTAGGGATGTTCTCTTTCAGTCAAATTACACATTCACATGTAAGCAAGTCACTGAAGTCAGTGAGACTTGGTTTTGAATAGAATAGACCTGTTTTATGAGGCTTAGTTAACAACTTCACATTTGACTCAGTCAGCTGATACTAGTTGGCAGAACCACTGCCTTGAAAATGGCTCCTACATGATGTGGTGTGGGTACTTACTGCTCCTGACAGGTAGATAGGCATGAGTGGGTGAGAGGCCAGGAACAGGTCCATCAACCTGAAAGCCTCGTCGGGAGTCCGAGCTACATGCCCAAACCACGTGATGAGCCAACTGAGACTAAAGTAGTATGCACACTCAGACCTGAACAAAGCAATAAAGTAATACATGTACATCACCTCCGGTAATACTCAGGGCAGCATGCAGTGTATGTAGAATGACTTGTGTATGAATTGTTCCAATTGAGGACTCTCCAGTCTAAGAAGAGGTCTGAGATAGCTAATGATCATCTTTGTCCGATTCATGTCTGCATCCATGAAATCCCTGCATAGAAATATACATGTACATGGAGAACTGTCAGCAATGCATTCACAAGTGGAATTTTATACACAAAGTTAATGTAGCTCACCTGATGTGGTATTTCATTAGCACACTAACTATAGCGTAGGCAAAATCATCCCCACCCACAAGAAGGAATGTGATAACAATGTCATGGAATCCCTGGTAGTAATGCAGGATAGGGTTCTCTGAGAGGAGGCGTAGAATCACATGTAGCAGCTTGTCTTGTATTTCCTTTCTCTTGACTTCTGAATAGTCTGGGGACATACCATGTACAACAGGAAACTGACTGTAATCTAACAACATATATTGAAAGTACATAAAATCAACAAGGAAGAGAGCTAAGGTAACCTGAGTCTCAGTTCTTGTACTTGAGATATAGCTGTTATTAACCTTCCGCGCGCATGCGCAGGAGGGTTACTGTAGTTGGGTCTGTGTGTGTGCGGGGGTGTGTGTCTGTTAAGTCACATCTCACCTCTGGAGCACCTGTTCGTCCTGAAAATACTGCCACATACTCAGCGGGCAACCGAGGTCAAAATATTTGTGGGGTTTTCTCTGAAACCACTCCGTTGCAGAGATCCAGTACTGCTCCATTGAAAGCCAGATGTATAGTCGGCCATTTTCCTGCAGAGTGCGCATGCGCATTACAGTCAATACCACGTAAAGCGATCATTTCTTCGAGATTCATGAGTTGCCATTGGTCATACCTCCAAGCAAGGTCTGTGGCATGAACTCATGGCGCTGCAGGGCACAGCCATTTCTTAAATATTGCAGTTTGATGGTGTGTCCCAAGTAGAGGTTGGCACTGATGAGAAACTACATTTGCCTGGTCAGGAATTTACTACATACAAGGACACCATAGTCACACTACATGAACTCACATTCAGGTATCCTTCTGGAGCATCGATTTACATCTAGAAGCACCTGTGACCTATCTTTATGGTTGATTAAAGGGGCTCCCTCATAGGGTTTAATACTGTACATGTTCACGCCGACCAGTTTGGGCCACACCCTCTTTCTTATGTGTGAATGGAAGAGGCCACCCATTGATACAGCATGTCTTCTCAATGCTTCAATGTCGACAGGAGAACTGTCCAGTGCCTTGTCGATTTGTATCTCTTTCTCTCTCTGCCAATGCAGTCCTATGACAGGCGTGCAGAAATACTGGCAGTGGCATATACGTAAATATAGCACTAGATCTATTGCTTACGTCGAAAGAAACTTACTTCTGCGAGCTCTGAGCTCTGCTCGGTTCAAACCGTTGCTCATCTTTGAGGTGTTAATATTTCTTGACTGTAAAGTGAACGCTTAATTAGATCCGTGGCCGTATCACTATGTTAACCGTATATAATTACGTAATTAACATACGTGACCCCGCCCCCAGTTGCTATAACTTACCATGGGCGACGCTTCAGGAGACGCTTGTAGAAGGTCTTCAGGTGCGCGACTGCATTTTGGTGGTCCTGTAACTGTGTTCGTTTATTTATCCAAGAAGTTACGGCATCCCTGTTCAACAAGGACTTGCTAACTACATATTGCTCAGAAGCTGCTGGTATAATAACACTTACAATATACGCACTCTAAAGCAGTTTCTATGGAATGCACCACTGCTCTATTACCTAGCATACATAGTAAACTCATGTTGTGTCAACTTGCAGGTGATTAAGTGGTTGATTTGCATATAAAGTGTGCAAACAATCAAGGCATGTCCTCTGAGGTGGAGGATATCAAGATGATGGAGGAAGGGGTAGCGGAGGGTAGGGTAAAGAAAGGCGGAGAGTCTGAGGTGCAGGAGCTCTATTATCCTCGCCGCAATGGCTGGAACTGGCCATGGCATCCACTGCAAATTCTGGCCTGGGTGTTTATCGTGTTTTTCACGATATCTTATTTTGGATTTCTGGTTTTCTACATCCCTGGTGCTTGGAGAAGCATCGGTTACATTGTATCCCTCTCTTACCTGACCCACCTACATTACATGTATATACATCCACTCTCTTCCTCTATTACCGTTCACTCCAATTGAATTTACAGTGTTAGTGTGTGTGTTCCTTAACTTGATCTAAGGTCGGTGGTGTGATATTCATCACTCATGTGTCGGCCTCCCTCGTGACCTCTATCATGGACCCAGCCGAGGCATCCGTGAGACGTAGGAAATCGAGGAAGACAGGAGGATTCCTGAGAACTGTGTTTGATCGCAAAAAACACAAACGAGTCATTGAAAACCACTACTGCAACCTGTGTGACGTCAAAGTGTAAGTCCCATCTACTGTACATACACTGTACACGTAAATCTGTCTGCATCTAGCATTGATAGCAGTAATAGGAAGATGTGTGCTTATTTGTGCTTTAGATCTTCCAGTGCCAAGCACTGCAGTGTGTGTGACAAGTGTGTTGGTGGTTTTGATCACCACTGTATCTGGCTGAACACCTGCATTGGCTCCAGAAACTACAGGTGAGGTATCACTTGGACCATGTTTACATGTACATTGTAAAAAGTTAAAGGTTGTTTTAACCGGTGTACTAGGGCCACTAAATTCCTTTTTAATGAGTGAGAAACAAGTTAGAAGTGGCATGAATTTTGACTTCGAGTAACCTGGCTTCTAATAACTTCCTGCATGATTTGCTGAACTGTTTTTACACCTGTATGCCAACAAATACAGGACAACTTGGGAATGTAGAAGTAATAGTATAGCCATTATTGAGTTTCTCCTCATTAACAAAGAATGTATACAGTGGCAGTATAATGCTTTATTTTATAACAAAACATGCAACTGAGGCCACTACATGCAACTGAAGTTTTACTCCTACTAAATTCTTTGTTAATGAGAGGGATCGAAACTTGATGAATTGCTATATTACTACATACACTCCTGAGTTGTCATGTAGTTGAGTTCCTCAAATCACTAGTGGGTGGTGGTTTTCAGAAGCCATGTTGCTCATAGCTCTATGTTTGTCTCTTTAATTTAGAAAGCGTTTGCCAGCTATAGCTATAGTATACTCAAGTTGCAACTCAAACAACCACAGAAGGGTTAAAATCACCTTTAATTTTTTACAGTGTACATACAGCACAACCTACCTGCAAGTGATATATACATGTATATATACACAAGGGGTTGTAGTTGACAATAACTACTGTGTTATGTGTGCAGGTGGTTTATGGTGACAGTGTTCTCGGGTCTTCTGGCGTGCATTCTACTCCTGATTTTCACTCTTTGTCTCTTCGTCACCTTTTTCTCTGCAAGAGATCGCCTCCGCTATGCATGCAGTGACCACTTCCTCTCTACTAACTCGTCTTGCAATGACAGTGTCAGGGTGTTCAGTGCAGAGGCCCCTGATCCTGTGTTCCCTACGTTGGTTGCTGTGATTGGAGTAGTGGCACTTGTGGGTGTGGGGATGATTGGCTACCTGGCCACCTTCCACATCTACCTCAGTAAGAACAACACACCCTCTCTACAACTATATAAATAGGAATTCAAATGTATGGAGAATATCCTTATAGCAGGTGTATGTGTAGACTTTAAATCAACAAATCAGATTGCGTAGATGTACATGTATGCTTGTGTATAAGATTCTCTTCCACTATGAGAACTTGTGATTTGGTGTGTGTGTCTTGACAATAGGACATGAGCGACATTATGCCAGCATAATTTCAAGCATAATAGGCGGGGCTAGTATTGAGAATAATGCCAGCATATAGGTAACAATTAGTGCATGGAAAGTGTCTATAGAAGAAGCTTCTGCTATGTTACATACACATGTAACCAAAACTGTAACTACATGTACTTCTTGGGTTGTCTTCCAAACACAAGCAGGTGTGTATCTGGACAAGTATGTATTACAGCCTGTTGTTACAATATAGCAACATAGTGCATATATACATGTATACATGCTCAGATGTAAAGGGTCTGACTACATACGACTACGTCCTCCTGCAAAGACGTCGTGAGGCTGAGAAAAATGAGAGGAAGAAGAAAGAGGCAGAGGAACAAGAAGGAGCTGCTGTGGACAGAGACCACCATGGCCGCTGCTGGTGGCTCAGGAGAAAAGTAAGTGGATACATGTTCAGAACTAGCTAGTGTTGGGTGGATCTTCACTTATGTACCCACTGTAATATCATGTGTACATGTACGCCACTGTAATATCATGTATACATGTACGCCACTGTAATATCATGTATACATCTATGCCACTGTAATATCATGTATACATGTACATGTACATGCACACCACTGTAATATCATGTATATATTATCTCCATCAGGTCAATCGTGTCAATCCAAGTGGTGATGTGGAGAGGGGTCGAGGGTTAAACGACAAGGGATTGGCTGGTAGAGAGGCTAGTTTGTCCTCATCAGTGAACTCTGTGGGACTCGTCAACTTTGGCCGAACTCCAGTGCAGGTATATCCACTGTACTCTATCTGTGCATACTTGGTGGTGGGCTATGCGTATGTGGTGGGCTATGAACAATCCTTCAAGAGATGCTGAGAAAGGCAAGGCAACGACAACAACACAACAGAAAGGCAAAGCAACACAACACAACTCGCCCGAAACAGTCATTTTTCAAAGAAAAATTGGCTGCATCGGGTGGGACTCGAACCCACGACCATCAGCTATGTACATGTATATGTAGCAGTTTCCTATCTGTATAATAAATGCCATTGCCTTTGTATGTGGGTGTCATGTGTAAATTGTTTAAATTATTCCAGTCCATGCGAGGAAGTTCAACAGGAGATGTCTCTTTGGACTCTGCCCAACAGCCTTCACATATGGCTTATGGCAACACCGAGAAGAATCCACAGCATAAAGAATTGGTTGAACTAGAGTCTCTTTCTCGAAAGGCCACCCATTCTCCCAGTGACAAATACATCTACAATGTTACTGCTACGACTGCTTGGGAAAGAGTAGTGAAGAATACCGAGGAATTGAATTCTGGTCACAAATCAATTGAAATCTTTTCCAAACTTGCTGACACTCGAGATGGCTGTGAAAAAGACGACTGTGAACAGGACCTGGAGAGCTGTGGGATATTAGCCTTCATGGCTTCCACCAACAGCATTGACAATCCCACCGACCGTTCTAATGCTGGAGACAATTGTGATGGAGATGGAAGTGAACTGGAAAGTTGTGGGATTTTGGCCTTTATGAGCTCTGCCAATAGCAATATCAACAGCAGTGTTCAGGCAGAGGGACAAATCCCCCGGGAGGAGGACACCAGCAGGAGTGCTACTTCTACTGTGGTGTGTGCTAACTCGGCCGTCAAATCATGGATAAAACAGGACTTTTCAACTGGTATGGATCGCAGCACTGTATACCTGCTATCGGCAAACTCAGATGAGACTGGAAGTGAAAGAGTAGATGTGTGTAATTGTGATGGTGGTGTCACACGGTCTGCCAGTACTGAGAATACTGAGAAGAGGTACGAGATGCTGATAAAGTCAGGGAACACAGTTGGTCTGAGGGCCATGAGGCAGTTGTCTTCATTGGCAAAGCAGGATTCTGCCAGGAAAGAAAACAATACCACAGCTCTGCGTGGGTTTTCCAACCCTCTCTGTGGAGAGCGAACCTCTCCATTGATGGATGGGTTCCAAGAGATACAGGGACAACAGCATTACATGCAGGAACCTTTCCCTTTGCCTGGGCAAGTTCCTCTAACAAGGTTTCCGTTGACTGGCGACCAAACATTCTCTGTTTCCACACCAGCTCTGGTGTAAATCAATGAGCACTTGACTTTTCACTTCAATCATCATGCTCTTGAATTTCGATTTTAAAAATCATGTGTACAGTTATGTTATTAGCCAACTTCTGCGCATGCGCCAGCGCGCGCGCTGCGAGACGTATAATACTTTGCAGGTGAACAAAAAGTCGCATAAATCTTCTATTAAATGTGAGAGTTACGATGGCTGCTACAAGAGAGGCGTACCTGGACGTCCAGCAGATGTGCGACTATGTACTTCTTAAGCATGTGAACGTGACCAAAGAGGCTGAAACCGAAAAGCTATACAAGGTACAGATAAACAGTATAACTTGTGTTTCCCTTATACAGTTCCTAACACTGGGTTTAGTGCAGTCTCTATTAGACTATTTAATACTGCTACTCTCATGATTCTGTAAATTCCCTATACGTCTGTCCGTGAGTGTGAGACGTTTGCCCCTGCACGTGTGTCTCTTTCACGGATGCGGCGCATCCACGAAGCACCTCAATGAGTTGCTGAGTGTACTACAAGCCCTGAAAATATTCATTTCCTTTGCCTACCTGAAAAATAATTCTGTGGCAACTGTAATCACCACTCTGGAACTACATGTAGGCTTTGTAGGGCGTAGATTTGTAATTGATACGTGTGGGGTACTCACATTGATATTTTATACTCTATTGTATCTCCACAAAGAAGGGGCACCGCACTGGAGTTATGTTCCCTATGTTCAATGCTCCCATCACCATATACTGACCAGGGTTTCATACAGGGAGGAGGGGAGAGGGGGATATCCTCCCTCTAGCCTGAGTTCTCCCCCTAGACTTTACATAGTAATGATACTAGTTGAATGCTACACATTGTTGGCGAGCAGGAGTGTGCACGCAAAATTAGAAGCACGTATAACATTACGGTATGTACAGTGTGTATAGAAAAATCACCCATTCATGTCACTAGGAGAGCTTGCTCTGCTCGCCAATAATAGGGATTGTACATGTCCATGTATAGTGATAGTCCCAAACTTAAAATCCTGTCGCACACACTTTCATTTTCTCCTTCCACTCCCACACAGAAATGGACAAAGCTGTGGGTGGTAGTCCACTCGGAGGTATCTCCACTGGACTGCTTCCTTGGCTACTGTAAGAAGGAGAATAAGTGGCTCCAGGACAACCAGGCCATCGTCAAGTACTCTCTCAATGATTTCACAGTGTCCCTGGTATCAACAAAGAAACATGACAAAGTCGTGAGGCTCGAGTTTCCATCCATTTCAATGGAGCTGTGCTTTGACTCACAGACAAAGCTGGACCACTACTACCAGCTCCTCCTCGGAGTGACCAGTAAGTGTTGTGATGTGATGCACACACATTATAAGGTCTTAATCTACTCTACTATTATTTCCTATTTTGGGTAAAACAAATGTGCTGAATTAGGTTTATGCACAGTTAGTCATTCGTGTGTTAGCGTTGGTAAGGTCATTATTAGTAATGCAAATTGTTCTTAATGCCTGTATACACTGCATTATAGTTATGACAGCCTATGTTCATACGTGTATGTGCACACAACTGCAAACATAAGTTACACGGCAGCAAAGTGGCCTAATAAAGACCTAATAGAGTTATTGTGAAGTTGGTGTATCGTTACAATGCATGTACCTCCTGCTCGTTGTCTGGCCCTTTCGGAACTCAAGAGTACATGTATATAGTTTTCTATGTGTCTGCTTCAACGATAATTGTTGGTTGACACTAGTCGGTGTTGGTAGTGATGCCGTCTAAGTCCTGTGTACAGACGAATAGCATGCAGTATACATGCGTACGTGATCGGCTGGTATTATCATAAAGGTGTTTTTTCCTTGCCATGTAAGGCACACACACAAGTGGTGTCACATGCAGAGTTTATACATCAAATGCGCTTTAGAAGATTTCCCTTCACCTCTCTAGAGGAAACTGCTGTTTAAGTGATGTCCAATACCTTCAGTTTAACATCTCCCACTGCTTCGTATATCACTACACAGCTGTGTATAATGTATGTATGTATGTATATACATGTATGCATGCACACATTGATTTATTAACTACTCCATGTACACAAGTACTTGGGGACTACTCTATAAGCCAAGCACCTATATACGTATGACCATACATGTGTGGGTTAGTAGTACAATAAGACGTGGTGTTGTTGGCAGAATTAAACTCCATAAAGCCAGGTGGTATGTAGTGCCCTACCAAGTTCTGTAGAACTGAACTTTGATTCTGTTACTCAGTTTGTTCCAGCATGATTATAGTTGTTTGGGATTTCCCAAGAGGAAGTCAACTAGAAGAGATGACTTATAACATGCAGTACATGTGTAGGCAGGAGGTACATGTACCATACATCGTGACATGCAGTACATGTGTAGGCAGGAGGTACCGTACACCATGACATGCAGTACATGTGTAGGCAGGAGGTACCATACACCGTGACATACAGTACATGTGTAGGCAGGAGGTACCATACACTGTGACTAATTGTTGCTGGTCTTTGCCAGTGGAAGACGGTATAGAGTGACAGGTTACAATGATGGGAACAGTGCCCTAAGATTGTGGCAAGTCTCCTAACAATTATCTTTTGTGAACCATATGTACACATATTACCCCCACTCCCCACCCCTCCACTGAATAACGTAACCTCTTGTGTAATAGTTCCTGAATGGCAGGGTGATGAAATGAAAGGTTGTAGCATGTGCCCTCATATAAGATATGTGGTCAACAGAAGGTGGTATAGAAACGTTCATAAGGGAGGAGTTGGAGGGAGGCCAGGAGAGAGACAAGTTAATGGAGTTAAACTCTCTGTGTGCTGATGTTTTTGGTTTTCATGTAATGTACTCTGTTAATCAATACAACTCTACCTAACATGGAAAGTTAGTGTGGTTTAAACGATAATTGGTATTTTGACCACATACATGCGGAAAGTATTTCCAGGAAATGCTTGCCAACCTGTGACATCCATGGAGATGCCTTCTGGCAGTTGTATTTCCCTCTAGCTTCACAGTACACGTGCAATGTAGGGCAGCTAGGAAATATGTTTGTATCTTCCCCCAATTGTATTATGCACACCAGACTGTGACTGTACATTGCCAACTAGACGCTCCTCTCCATCATTACTCGCTCTAACTACCCAAGTACATGCTTTTAAAATCACAGAAGTAGGTATAATTATCTACACACTGTGTCTTATTATGTGAGTATACACCTAATTCTGCTTCATTACATTGTGCAACCTGTGCAGGTGGCTATTGTCCATTAGCTATGTGAAAAACATGCCTGCGTAGCCACTTCTGTTACAGCATGTGTGAATCCATCATTGCTTATTCCTCTACTTGGCCAATACCAAGGAATGTCTAGGACATACACCATCATAGTTCATACAATGACATACATGTATGAGTATATGGCAGTAGATGCAATTTCATTGACACTTACACGATATTTAGCCTGAGATCTGTAGTTAAATGCACTATTCATTGTCACGCACAGCTCACTCTAGCTTACATTAGCTTACCTTCTGTAACAACAAAGGAAACCACACCATAGAATTCTGTCATTGCCTCTACACAGATGTCGTGTGTATGTAGACACTCATTTCTAGGATAGAAAATGTGTTAGGGCACACTTCACTGGATCTTAAATTCCTCTGTATTGCTTCATAGGAGAAGGAGGTATTTAAACCTCGAAGAGTGTGTCTACTCTAGTGGTGTCCTTTACCTCCAGGAGATGTTTTCTCCATTTCTCACCGAGTTGATCAATGACACAATTCACCCAAACATAGACAATTAGTTTGTTGAAAAAACACTCATCACACTTGTCTTCCATAAATGTACACACCAATGAATGCATGAACTGTATGTGTGTGTACCTCATGACGTCAGCCAACTTTATAAAGAAAAACATATTTCTCAGAGGGGGGGAGGCGGGGGGAGGGGGGGGGGGGGTAAACGTGCACTTTTGTATTTGATCTACTTTGAACTGACGTGTCACTTTGTGAGGCATATTCTTATGGCCTTTGCAAACATATAGTGCATGTTCGTGCTTCATTGTTAAAATAGTCTACATGCATGCTAGCCTATGGTCACAGGAGTACTGCAGCTACCAGGCCTCAGGATAGCACCTATTTCTCTATGCACATATATATGTCCATTACTCTTTGATCTATTCATGCATGTTAGTATATAAGGAGACGTACATGGTGTGGTATACCATATGCTTCCACTAGCTTCCGCCTCATTGCTCTTTGTGGATTTATGCACTCTATATGGGAACCATTGGAGCAATGTTCATTATTCTGTTGAGATTCCAACACCTTCACAAGCTATTATTCTGCATTCCCTGGCCTTGTTCCGAGGCTCTCAGCATTTTAAGGTAGTCTGGACCATACTATGCAATTGATTTCAATGAGCGTTAAAAGTGTGCAGGATGTTGTGACCCGTATACCTTATTTGAGATGCTTGTTGTGTGGGCAATGCTGGGGACCATGGGAGATTGGGAGGGAGGGGTGTCGTGGTGCTGAGCTGCAGGCACCACATTGCTGGGGAGTTGGTAAGTGGCTTGTGATGAGTTTGGGTGGGAGTCAATCCACATTGTGTCTTAGAGAAATGGTCCCAAATCCCCCAGTACATCATGCAGAGTATTGTTACCAGCCTCTCACATTAATATGTAGTACATGTACATGTATGAAATAAGGAACACCTCACATATACCATACCTGTGTGCTGCTATTCAGCCCATATGTCATGAAATGTCCTCTGTCCCAATATTGTCCAGAGTTAGAAAGGTCGGATGAGAAGGTTGTTCCTTTTAACTTTTATGACATGTACGAATGCCAGAGCTGCAAATTCTCCGCAGGATATACATTAGCTGTGCAGTCAACGTGGCGTTCTCTTAACCAGAGGTTGGGTTATTTCAATGATAAAAGCATTTTTCTGCAAAAACTGCATTCCTTTTTCACATCATCATCACTTATAGATAAAAACACGTACCCTGTGTCTTTAAATTGGTCTGGTCTTAAATGGGAGTGACTTTGTTTTGAAAATAATGGCTTGCCGTCAGCCAAGAATAGAAAAATCCTACTCTGAATCTGAAAGCATATTTCTTATGGTACAGTATATACAGATATGACTTGTGTCCCTGAATGGTCCACTGTTGGACTTGTGTATCATTAAACGTAGAAAGAAAACCGAAACTGTTTTGCCTTACTCATTCCTGTTTTTCTCTCACGAATGTCTTTCCTGTTATTACTAGGAAAGAGCTATACATGTGAAGTGGAACGTGGTAACTATTGGCTAGTGTAAGCATGCACTACCAGTTGTCATGCTCATTAGTTTTTAGCCTCTCTGTCTTCTTTTAAGCATGTTGGTTTAGTATGTGTGCATAGCTTAAATTCACCTTATGTGATCCATTATTGTGGATTGTCTTTGGCTTGTACCTCAGTCTGTGTTTGCCCTTTCCCTGGAAAGGATTTGGTCACTTTGCCAGGTACAAGCCTGTCCATAATTGCTCTCTAAGGTTCCATGGAATGTAGGGAGGATGTGAACCCATGGTAACCTATTACTGCCGAGCGCATTAGTGCGGGGCAGCTAATCCGGGTCCATATCTCAGCCAATGCGTACGTACGTACATACGGTGTCACGCTTTAGGAATGTCAGTAGTCACACTCGATTTTTAGGAATATGGTTTGTCACGGTTGCTTTCACAAGTACGACCACATCAACATATGGCACAAGGCATTAATGTGCATGTGTGCATTCATAGCATAGTACCTACTCAAATGAGATATTCACTTCCAAACCTACACTCTAAATGGCACATTAACATGTAATACCCACATATCACTAGATAATACATGAACCATAGAATACACTATTGGTATATGTATTGTCATTGCTCTCTGTCACCTGACAACCTTTAAATGTGAAGATGTATAGTAATTGTACGGTTTATGGTGTACCACATTGTAGACTAGCTGATTCTTCATTCATTGTGTACAATATTAATACTACACTATTGACATATAAGCATACTAAATTGATAATGACCTTGCAGTTTCTAGAGTGGATATATGTATGTCTCGTACACATACTATAAAGTTACCGTAATGCATTATCTTGCTTTCATGACATGTAAGTGTACCTGCAAGTGAAGCGAGCCAACCTAGTCGTGACAGAAAACAGGCCAATTTTTTATATGTGACTGTAATGTTATATGTGTGTTCTAATTTTACATGGCCACTGACATTTTCAAATCGTCACAACTAGGTGGACTCAGTCCATCACCAAAAATTCACTAATGGTTTGGTATGATGGAAGACTTGACCCTCTCTCACCAAGAACACCTAGCCACCAATACATGTGTGGTCTGTACACAGTATATTCTTGTGGAATAGGCTGTTGTTGAGAAGAGCTCTAGAACTTGGTCAGCACCTACAGCCTCCCAAATTTTACTTATGTAAACAGCAAACAAACGCTAGTGGATGTTGATAGTGGACGTAAACGGTACTATTAGTTGTGGGCCAGTGCTATTAGTTGGTGTACGTGTACATCCATCCCTTTTACTATGATCATATGGTACATGAATGTAGGGGGCATTACTCCAAAGTTTTCTCATAGTAATTGTGTGGGCAAAACATCCACTCAGAATGTTCCCTGTAGGAGAGCTCCAGCTGTTTTGGTAGGTATAAAGATCTCTATTGCTAATACATATACTCTGCCACCACCTCCTACTATATAGTTCCATCTCTGACACAAGTGTAGTTGTATGGTGTGTATGAGGCAGCTCATTTTTCTTTGAAAATGCATTGTGATGTGTTGTATTGTCGTGGTCAAGTATATAGTATATACATCCCTATGTCAATAATTTAGCAAGGCTGCATGAGTATAAACATTCTAGCCAGTAACTAACATCCAACACTCGTAGTACTAAAGCCAAGAACATTGGTCTTATCTAGTTAGCCCCATTCACTTACTGCCGTATATGTGGCAGGTATTAAGGTCTTGTTCAAACAATGGCGCACATGGAGTTACAGTCAGAGACTCATCCAGTGGAGAGAAAGGGCAGTCTGGCAGTGTTTCCGTTAAACATGTGTTGTAAATTCAAATGAGGATAATGTCTTCATTGTGTTAGCTTGGGGCTTGGCTGACATCTGTTTGCCTTAGATATGTACAGAGTGTACATAGCATCTGTATGCATAATAAATCAACCATAGGGATGCTTAGAAAGGCGAAGTTACACAACACAACTCGCCTAAAACAGTCATTTTTCATATAATAAACATGTATATAAGAGTATGTATATATTTATACAGGTAGTGGTGGTCGTGTGTGTGTGTGTGTGTGTGTGTGTGTGTGTGTGTGTGTGTGTGTGTGTGTGTGTGTGTGTGTGTGTGTGTGTGTGTGTGTGTGTGTGTGTGTGTGTGTGTGTGTGTGTGTGTGTGTGTGTGTGTGTGTGTGTGTGTGTGTGTGTGTGTGTGTGTGCATGTGCGTACGTGTCCTTGGAGAGGCTATGTGTGTGTACACGTATACTATGGTGTCATGTAAACCCCCACTCTTTATGCTGGTTGTGGACGTACATGTACATGTATGTTACATTAGCACTGTTGTGGGGCTTGCACACATAAGCTAACCAGTATACGTGTCAGAGGAAGTTGCGAGGGAAAAAACATCAGACATAAGTGCTGTGTAGGCTGGTTTTACATTGTACTTGCAAAGGGGCAAATTGTCTAGAAGCAAACTTTAAACAACATTCAAATTTGTCAACCATTCTTTTGAGAAACAACCAGCAAAGTATTGCAAGTAGTCAGAGTTTACACAAATATTGCATGTGAATGGGCACTATATGAAAAAAACTCAGGTTGTCCAGAGCAGGCTATGCAAACAGCAAACAATACGTATTCATGCTAGTCAGCCCTTAGTTCCCACACCTTCTCATGATATAAATTTGTGTGGCAAAGAAAGGCCTCAGCTATACAAACAGGAAACAATACGTATTCATGCTAGTCGGCCCTTAGTTCCCTCACCTTATCATGATATAAATTTGTGTGGTAAAGAAAGGCCTCGGCTGAACAACATGATGTGGACTGCTGGAGTGAGTGGTTTAATCAAATCCACATTCTGATCTGTATTGGGAGTAGCGTATGGCACAGCCTGTTTGTGAAGTATCATTCATTGCCCCAACATGCATTCTCCACAAGTCTATAACCGAATGTGGTCATGGTTAGACCGCTTACACATAGATCTACTAACCAACAGGTGATTTTTCACACCAAGTCTTTCTGTATTTTTAACTGTTCCCCATTCTGACTGTGTGCGTGTGCACAAAAGTACACCAGGAAGCCAGAACTGAGGCTATTTGTGTACTGAAGTCTCTTAACTTCTCCTCTCCCACCCTCTCTCCCTCTTACTCCCATTCTCTCTTCCAGAGAGGCATCACGTCGACCTGGTGAGGGCTCCCTCCCACCCAGAGAGGGAAGGAGATTACATCATCGAGGATTGTTCAGATTCCTACAAGGTGTGGAAGGCCATGGGTGATCACCGCGGTAGGCTGTGCTTCCAGTGGCACCTCAGGACCATTCGAAGAATTCACTACCACAGAAATGTCGAGAAACTAGAAGTGGAAGCTGGGAGGTAAACATACCTAAATTCATTTGGAATCACACCCAACACCATATATATCCCTGTAGCTGTTGTTTGACTGCTTAGTTATTCACTGATGCACACACGCACGCACACACACACACACACACACACACACACACACACACACACACACACACACACACACACACACACACACACACACACACACACACACACACACACACACACACACACCTCCTTCACTATCTTCCTTATGTTACTCCCCTCATACATGCTTTCCTTTCACAATCTCTCACTCCCTCTACCATCCCCTCCTCGCACTCCCCACCCCCCACAGATCATCAGAGACAGGAGAGGGCCACTTTTACTTTACAGGCAGGCATGCCTATCGTCTCTTTGAGGCAATGAAGGCGGAGCTGGTAAGACGAGCTCAGCAGAAGCAACATTCCCAGAACAGATCCTTACCGTCTTCCTACGAGTCTGTCCAGCCAAATCTCTCACAGTCTAATTTCGCGCACACTTCTTCTGATCCCCATGTTGCTAGTACATCTTCCCAGCCCACTTCACCACAACCCTTGCAAAAACCACTAGGCGGTCATTCATCGTCCACAAATGGCATATTCCCAGCAAGAAGTACTGCAGCATCAGATGAAACTAGTAGCGAGGAATACAGCCCTTCCGACAACAGTAGTAGCTACACAGGTGGAAGCATTCAGGACTGGACTACGTGTACCTCTTCTCCCTTCTCTGGTAGCTCGCTGGAACGCCCTGTTCCCCCAATTCCTCCCAGAGCTCAGGACATTCGGCCCTTCTCTCCTTCCTCCACCTCCTCCTCTTCCTCCTCCTCCACTAGTGGGTACAACGTCCATCGACGTCATCTCCTAGTCCCGCCCACTAACCCCCAGTACATGCGTGTGAACCATGCACAAATGGACGAAGACAATGACTATATGACCATGACCCAGGGTCTAAAGAGAGTACAGCTCACACACACACCTGAGGACGATGACGATTCTGGCTACACAGATATGCAATCTGCAGGGGGAGCGCCTCTCTACTCAACTCCTAGTAATGTTCCAGTGGAGTATATGGATCAGTACATGCGCATGGTACCCAACCTGGACTGCCAAACTGCAACTTTAACTCGAAACCGCTCAGACCCTCTCACTGATCCTATGTCTACTCCTCCCTTCCATATTTCCAATGAGCGGTCACCACTTGTCGAGTTCAACATTTTTGAACCCAATGACCCTAACAAGAGCAACACATTCCCAGGAAGTCAAAAGATATAGAGTGCATTTATTTATTCACTGTTATGCAAGGTATCATGTGTATGTGTTTTGTGTGCTGAATTTTCACATATTGTGATTTGTTGTAAAATTCAATGTATGTAATGACGTATAATATATACATGTACTTGCAGCAGTTCTACAAAACCACATTATTGTTGCTTTTTAGCAGAGTCTCTCTGTCTCTTGATCTGCCGGCTTCTGGCAAGAGCCAGATCACTCATTGCTCCCCACACCTCACAGAGCCACATTACCTGCATGAGGGGAAAGAGGAGATGATAATAGCACTGCGGTGGAGGCCAGGGCCCAGGGTGATGTTCACGACTAGAATCACGAAGGGGCACATGTGCATTTTGCTCACTGCTATGTACATCCACTAGTGCTGCACATATACATGTTAGCCTCGTCCCCAGACTCTCCCTACGTATGACCTTTGACTTCTTTCTGGCGAGTCAAAATATGTAGATTTATATGCATGGAAGAGGGAGAGCCTAGGAATGAGGCTATATACGTGTAATGTACCACTTCATAAAGCAGCTGTTGCCTGCTCATGTATACAGGAACAAAGTATGTGCATGTGCTTGTGCTATAATAGTTTGATGCCCTAAGGATGTGGTATGAGCAGACAACAGCTATACATAGGTGTGCAGCAGTGTACTGCATTGCATATGGTAGTTACCAAAATGCTCTGCACCCCACAATATCTAAATCTGCCTATGTACAGGCAATTTAACTGGGGCCTATGGTCTTCCCTCCCCCCTCCCTCCTCCTCTTCCTCCATCTCCTACATCCAGTGGAACCTCTCTAATCCGGACACCCTTGGGACTGAAGAAAGTGTCCTGATTAGTGCGGTGTCCTGATTTCAGGGGTTAAATTCTACACACACATGGCATTTGGGACAGCTAGAAGTGTCCTGTTTATTGAGGTGTGCTCATTTCAGGGTGTCCTGATTAGAGGGGTTCCACTGTATACTGTAGTGCTTGGACTTTGGACCCATGCAGCCTTCTTTGTACTTGGTGTGTGTGTGCGTTTACGCATGTGCGTGCGTGTGTGTGTGTGTGTGTGTGTGTGTGTGTGTGTGTGTGTGTATGTGTGTGTGTTTGTGTGCACGTGTGTGGAGTAAGGAAATAGAAATGAGTTGGTTTCTCTGTACATATATCTCCGTTCCCCTACCACAATCAGTAGACAGTTGAAAACGACAGGTACAGCAAACACCACAAATATAAAGAACCCAGATGAGTCAAAGTATTGCTCTTCAGAAAATAGCCTACAGAGACGATACATAGCCCAGACTTATACCTACAAGAACAATCCACAATCAAACACTTACTGATAGTTATTTGCTGCCCATTCATTGAGATACTCACTGCTAAAACACAAAGTAGCTGTATGTATGTTAGAGAAGGAATATGCATTCACAAGGTATACCTAGCCTCCATCCCAAGCCTCCAGGGACAGATGCTCTTCACAGTGCTGCTGACTTGGGATTGCGGCTAACCTATACTATAGTGAATTAGCAACTGGTATATAGGAGTATTGGGGGCATGGCATAAACAAAGATTAAGAACATTTTCAGTGCCACTGTAGCTGTATACTTTGAGGGTATTATAGTGTATAGAAGCACTCGCAGAGCAGGTTGTTCATCTGAAAGGTCTTAAAACATCCGAGTTCGGGAGTTGTGAGCCATTACTTTTGTTAAGGCTAATGGGCATGCCTGCGCCATCCCTACATAGAGAGTCTACCGACTCTATGATAGTACAAAATAACTAGTACCACACATCAACAGAGAAGGAGAGGAATTGTAGTTGCATATAAAAACACACCACCTTATAGGAAGTTTTGCAGTGAGGCCCAGGCAAACATGGGAAGCCTAACAGCTGGAACTATATATCAGAGGACACTTTGTGTGTCCATTCCACATATTAACTACAGTGGACCCCTCCAATCAGGACACCCTGAAATGAGGACACAGGGAACTTTTTGCGTCCCAAATGCTAAAATTCAACCCCTGAAATGAGGACACCTCACTACTTTCTTCTGCCCCAAGGGTGTCCGGATTAGAGAGGTTCCACTGTAGTTCGATTTGGCAGATGAGATATACAGAGCAAAAGCAGGAATTAGGAGCAGCAATCCGTTTGCTTTACACGATGATCGTGAGTGACCCAGACATATGTATCTGTCCAACGCTGCATATATATACATTGTATCATGTACACAATGTACCTTGAAGCAATTTCCTCATTTCTTAATACTGTTGTTTTGATAACCGTTTGACATTATATGGGATATAGAAACATATACATAGCACTTCAGAGGGTTGTGGAGCACATGTCCACATGTGCACACAACTCAATCACATGCATGCCTCAGTTCCTATGGGCTCCCAGAGATATCCATATTTGCTGGAGGACACTTCAGAAGTGTTTTTATAATCCCTTGCTAGTAGCATATTTCAGATTCTACTATAGGACTTAGCTTCGTGCATGAGGTGTTGCATCTTCCACAAAAAAAGGTGAAACATCATCAATAGATCGACTACTGTTTCCCCAGCCAATTTGCAGGCTGGATGAAATGTACAGTATGCATGGACACTTACTTAATCATCCATGAGATGCTAAGAAAGAAAGGCAAGGCAATATACATGTACATGGACACTCACTCCAAGAGATGCTGCAAAAGGCAAGGCAATAACACAATACAACTCACCCGAAACAGTCATTTTTCAAAGAAAATTGGCTGCCTCAAGTGGAACTCGAACTCACAACCATCAGCTTTCCAAGCGACACTCTTACCAACTAAGCTACCGAGGCAGCTCAGCTGGCTGGGCTGAATCCTGTACATAGCATCTGAACCTGATAAACAAACTTAGTAAAAATATGACTAATCACTGAATGGGATGTTTAGAAAGACAAGGCAAAGGCAACACAATACAACTCACCCAAACCAATCATTTTAAAGAAAAATTGGCTGCCTCGGGTCGGATTCAAACCCACAACACTCGCATTCAAAGTGATGCTATTACCAACTGAACTACCGAGGCAGCTCAGCTGGCTGGGCCGAATCGCACACACAAATCAAGACAAAGCAACTAAAGTACCTCAAACATGTATGTGTCATTAAACCCACACCTCCCAAGTAGAGATCGAGCTTCATGTGACTGTTTACGGTAGCTGCACACTTCTTGCTAGTGTGTAACCTACCACATCTCAATTAGGGTCACAACACACTAGAATTTAGGCACTGTAAAGCTGCTTTCAAATGTATTCCTTGTTGACAACATGACTGACCCAAAGCTGAACCCACGTCAATAGTACTGTCGATAATTGAGTAGTGTGTATATATGAGGATTCTATGTACTGCCTATGCAAAGCTCCATTGAATGGTCTACACTTATGAGGTGGCCAGACACTCCTTAGGGGAAGTGGAGTCATCTGTTTACTAGGAAGGTAGAGTGTGAAGTGCTTCAGTGGTTACAAAAGTGGGTGAATGCCCTCCCTTCAGTACTTCATCTGCTGTTAGTACATACATAGCCTTGATCCCAGCCCACAATGAGTCATATATGTAAGAAGCAGGAAGCTAACCAGCAGAAGGGAGTCCTTTGGCATCCATAGTTGTCTTATTCTGCATGTAGTTTATGTACTTATACTTTCATGTATCTTTACTTTCTTACCTTTGGCATTCCTTTAAGTTTCCTTAGTTACCATGCTGTTTCAAATAAATATGTAGCTACTGCAGATCTGTGTCTGTACATGCTACTAGAGGATCTGTAACCGAAACACTGTGTTATGTGCTAGTAGAACAGTGTACCTCTAGTATACAATATACACATGTCACACTTAGAAAGGCAACAATAACACAACAGACAGTGAAACCAACACCTCACAATTCGCCCCAAAACAGTCATTTTTCAAAGAAAAATTGGCCACCTTCTGTGGGATTCATGTACATGTACATTCATGTGTATAGTACACTACATGAGAAAGAGGAAAGAAAGGAAAAGAAAATATGTAGACCAAAGAAAGGAGCACTAACCACAAACACATATATAACACATAAATTCTATACCAGCCTCAACTGCTTAGAAAAATAGATTTTTCAGCCTCATCAGTTTAGAAGAATGGAATTATGAGCCTCATTGGCTTAGAAAAATGTACATGTATCTAAGTTATTAACAGTTGTCTAAGAGACACACAACCTACCTAATAGGCAGAAAATGGCAGCCTGAATGTAGAGTCTACCGCGTGTGATAATAATGGATGTGCATGTTGTAATATGGAACCCAGCCAAACCCCACAGCCACGGCTCATTCCAATTCACCTGCATGTACACAAGAGGGAAGCAATACTACAAGTACATGTAGCATCATACACTGTTTATGCGTGTTGTGTAAAAGACACTTGCAATCAAGTACATTTCTGGAGCAGGTATATATGTGTACTAAGCAGAATAAAATTATTTGAGTATATTGTACTAAGACTGAAGCATCCGACATGCATTGTGTCTTTTCACATACCCAGCTAATGGCCCACATGCACCAACCACTAACAGTTGGCAAATACACACTACTACATCAGTATACTGACTGGACTCCTGGCTCCCTCCATCCCCACAACCTTTCTTGACAGCACACACATACAAACACACACGTCTTTCGGTGTGCACTTGAGTGCACGTTGCATTATCTGTTGCCAACCCATTGACTTGTGGACCAACACTGACATCCTGGGTCTGTGTTGGTACTTCAGTAGGACAATACAGAGATGAAGATATAGTCTACCACTATGGTAAAGAGACCTTTTTACAGGAGGAAGCACTCAATACTAAGTGAATTACTGGCTCCATACATTGGTGGATGCGGACTAGTCCCTGCCTCACTGCATTACACACTCCAGCTCCTATGAGACCCACACACTGTGTGGTTAAGTGAGTTGTGTACTAGCACTATAACGGTGTTGGGGCCATATACAGTGCTAGCTAGACTGGGCGTGGCCTGTAAGAGTTTGTAGGGTATGTACTGATTAAATAATGTACCTTGACATGTCTCAAATGACAGATTTGATTGATCAATGAAATGTATTCTGTAAATTCTCTGTAGGTTAATGGTGTGTGCTCCCCATAGGCCAATTGACGCCATGATGACTATCCCATAGTATAACATGAAACCTGAGGAGCTGACTCACATTCAAAATAACTTCCTTGAAGAGTTCAAGGTCCATCTCTTTTGGTCGGCAATATCCGTATTTCTCCGTATATTTTATATTACATCGGAGAATACGGAAATAAAATAATCTCAGATTCGAATGTGTGCGACTTGTGCTCAATGGTCGTTTACTGGGGCTTGTAGTTTATAGCAGATAGAGGAAGAAACTAGAACTCTCGGAGTTGCTGCATTGCTGCATTCCAGTACGAGATAACTGGACGAGATGACGGACTCTCACGACGGTTTCAGGGATCTGTCCGCCATAGGGGACGTGTTCAAGAGCTCCATTGCTCATATGAAGGTTCGCGCGTGTACTGGTACATCAATATTGCAGTACAGTGTGCCTCCCTAACGTAGATGTAGAAACTTTTGAAGCAATGGCCTCGTGTACATTGCAATATCTTTGTAAGGTAATCAGATAATCTTAGTGTGATAACTGGAGTTTGGAACGCATACTGGTTGCATTGTACTGCAATACGTGATAGAAGTGTGGATTATACCCAGGCCTCTCTCCCTGCAGGGTGGTTTTCCAGCCTGGGAGGAATTTCTGGCAAGAGGAATGAAGTTTCAGAAGCACTTTGAGTGAGTCAAAACTATTTGCATCTCACCACAACAATTACCACCTCCTCTGGGGGTGCCTTCTGCTGAGTACAATATTTGACAGATATGATTGGTGTGAAATAGTAGTTGGCCTCTGGGAGATACCTGATATTTGGTAGACTCAATATTTGGTAGACTCAATATTGACTAATGTGATATCTAATGATTGTATATATGGCTTTTGGGTTGGCTAGTATAACATATACATGTAGCTGGACGTATTTGTGATGCCGTGAAGTGTTGGCCAATTGTTGTAAGGGCAGTAGATGTACCTTACCCTTTTTTTAATTGACTGCAAGTGTTGGTATTACAATTAATCTGCTGTTTTAAGCATTTGAGGAGGTGAAGGAGCTCTAAATTGCATTTTTGAATTAATATAGTGTGATAATTGTCCACATCAAAGGTGCTCTTGAGATATGATTTCTCAGTTGTGTTCCCTGTAAGACTACCCGGGTGTTGACCTGTATCCAGTGTGTATGTTTGCATAAGGGATCTCACATTACATGCATGGTCACCATACTACCTTGTGGCAAGATCTGTTCATATACCAAAGGAAGACATGTCACACATTGTAGCATTTATTCTTTGGTACAAGTACGTGTAGTTACATGTTGATATGCTACTGTGTGTGATACATGTGCCATACGCAGTATGTGGTCAGGAAATGGCCCTTGGGTGTACATGTAATACTGTATCATTAAATACCTCATATGGAATAGAGATGCCGTTTTGTGTCTTCTATATGTACATGTATGTATTCTTTTACACCACTGCTGTGTACTTCAAAGACGTCCTGTTTGTGTGTTTGTATTTACCATCTCCCTTCTCCCTCCCTCCCTCCCTCCCTCCCTCCCTCCCTCCCTCCCTCCCTCCCTCCCTCCCTCCCTCCCTCCTCCCTCCCTCCCCTCCTCTCTCCCCTCTCCCTCTCTCCCTCTCTCTCTCTCCTCTCTCTCCCTCTCTCCCTCCCTCCCTCCCTCCCACCCTCCCTCCCTCCCTCCTTCCCCCCCTCTGCATTTTTCCTTAGACAAACTATCATAGCCTTCAACGGCTTTACTGACAGTCTTTATAAAATTTCAGAAGTTGCTCACAACACAAAAGGTAGGCCTGAGTCATGATTGTGGTCAACACGTCAACAATAAACTATGTAACGTAATACTCTCACATACAAATATAAATATAAAATGGCACACATCGTTGGCTGCATGAGCGTGTGTTTACTTGTATGGCTGCACTACTTATGGCAATTAAGACTAACACTGCTTTAATTAAAATATAAGAAGCTGCAGTTAATATGATCATTCCAACAAACTATATATACATGTGTATATGTGGTATGACAGGTTCATGTACATGTGGTATATCGTCTAAAACAATACTTGTTTACTCTAACTCCACGTACCACAGAATTTGTTTGTATTATTCCCTCCCCCTAACCTTGACTCTCATTAACTGACATTGATTGTCATTATGACCAAATGACCACCTGGTACATGTGTACATTAATCCTGCCGGCACATATATGTCTGTACATGTTGCACACTGCAATGGGAGTTTGGTGTAGTGAAGTATGTGGAGTAATAGTGATGGTAGTCATTTTAGTAATCAGTTGTTTAACGCTAGTAATCGAATGTCAAAAAAGCTAGTAATCAGATACAAAGCTTGTGTGTGTCTGTAGCTCCTGTGGTTGAGGTATGTATGTTTGCACAATCATGTTAGTGAGTGAATAGTGTGATCTAGCTATATATTGGTGTGTGCTTCAGTCTAACACACAGCAGTGCTGTGTACTGGAGATTAATCTAGGGAGGATATCTTAATCGTTTGGTGTAACTGCTTCCAACACGCAAACAAAGAGTTCCTCAAATTTGTATGTTTCATTGTGTTTATTGTTATCTTTACTTATATGGAGACAGGTGTCCAGGGCTTAACTGTAGTATTTTCCATGTATGCTTACTGTTACTACATGTACCTGCTACCAAGGTGTGTTGTGGATATGTTGGGCACCACCCCCCTATCCCACCCCACCCCACCCCAGACTCTCCCTCAGCTCATATGGGATTGTTCTATGACCTTTGCACCAGTGTTCAAGTTAAGCTCCAAGGGAGAGACTGGGGACGAGGCTATAGGAGTCCCTTATTTTGTTTACATCTCTACTTCAGTGTGCTCACTTCCCTACGAAATCACGTGTGTATATATTGACCCTTGTATTGGTGTGACATCACTCTGACAGCTTATACAGTGACTGTTCCTGTATAGATAGTAGTTAGCATGCAATGCAGGTCTACATGCTGTGACAGCTGCATGTGTATATATGTGTGTGTTGTGGTAGTTTGGTGAACTGCTTGATGTACACTGTATATGTGTGTTAGCAGTTAGTACAGAAAATTTGATTTCCCAATTGCAAAAGCTTTCAAAACACCTTCTGGTATATGTATACTTACGTATGTTGCAGTGCTAACCATAACTTTCACTGTTCCGTTCCAGTAGTTACAGAAACTCTAGTTGAGTGTGCATAAGTCCCATTGTCATTTCAAGTGGTCTCCATACATGCTCTTGGCACTCGGTGTGGTTACAGTCTATGTGACATTGTAAATGTAATAGTGTGCTTTTAGAATGGCATTCTTAGCCTAACTAATCTCAATACACATATATAATAGTTGTATATAGTACACTAGCAGGTAGCACAGAAAAGAGAAGAAAGGAACCCAACCCAGTCACCAAGATGACACACACATACACAGACACTTGTACATTGTAGTCAAAACTCAATGGTGTGCAACTTATAATGGGATACATGTGAAGTAATCAAATAGCCTAATTGATGTACATTCACATGCAATCCATAAACCACCTACTATAGTGTTCAGTATCAGTTACCTGGCAACTGGCTGTGGGCATGGATGTATGGAGGGTATGCTATTGTGTTCCTGCCACATATTCCTTAGTTTCCTGTGTGCAACCTGCTTTCCAGGTAATGTGGAATTAGAAGGTGTTCAGAAATACCAGTAGCTGTAGTGTACATCCAACAGATGTCTACCAAGGTTCTTGTTTCCACATGCTTAGAGGGTATGCAGTCACTGTTGGCTATCTTTGTTGACATAGGGCATCTGAAATAGTTGACATGTAGTGTGTGTGTGTGTGTGTGTGTGTGTGTGTGTGTGTGTGTGTGTGTGTGTGTGTGTGTGTGTGTGTGTGTGTGTGTGTGTGTGTGTGTGTGTGTGTGTGTGTGTGTGTGTGTCTTCTCTCATCTTTGCTACATTGGAAGGCATACATGTATATTGCCCATGTTGTAACTAAAGTGATTGTGCACTGCAGGCTACCAGCTTGCAGTTTTCATTGCCAAGGTCTAGACCACACAGTAGAGCATGTATTCCTTCACTGTGTGCTCTGCCAGTTGGCTTTCAAAACTGTTGGGACAGGTACAGAGGGTAGTATAAACTGCTCTGATTGTTTTACTTATTAAGGTGTGTCTTCTTACTTTTACTAGTACAAACTAATCTTAAAAGGATGCATAAACTTGTTGTTACATTCCGGGCATTCTGTATATCAAAGATCAAGTTTAATATTTCATGATTATAAATCTGCTTGTTGGTATGGAGCAGCTATTCACAACTTGAGTATTGGTAGTAGCATTAGTAAACTATCAGAAACTTGTCAACAATATATGTATACACACAATGTATATATATGTACATGCCTAGGGTATGTAAGTCTAGGCTGTCGCAGAGCAGCTATGCATACACGGTGCTGATGAGGGCCAACCAGCCCGAAACAGCTGTCAGTTGTTTGCCTCATTGGCTCTGTGCATACCTTTTTCCATGTGTAAATGTATGTATATGTACCTATAATCTCTTTCGTAATTTAAGGAGGAACGTATGAAATTGGAAATGGACTCATCAACCTTGCCATGTGGCATCGCGGCCAGGAGATGAAGCTCAAAGAAATGAACCAGTGAGTGAAGTGCACATATTAGTGTATACATGTACAATGAATATAACATGGCTAATGTGCTATGTATAGGTACATGTATGTACATCTGTATCCTGCTAACAAGTAGGCATGAAGTGCAATTTCATGTGTCACTGTGCATGAATGCATGGCATTGTCTAGACCATATGTATCACATACATGTATATGTACATCTACTATTCTGCGGTACCCATGCTCTTACTAGGGATGCAACTAACATGCACAGTTGACCTTCCAGTATTAGTCACTGCTAAAGCATTTTATAATTGTGTGTGTGTGTGTGTGTGTGTGTGTGTGTGTGTGTGTGTGTGTGTGTGTGTGTGTGTGTGTGTGTGTGTGTGTGTGTGTGTGTGTGTGTGTGTGTGTGTGTGTGTGTGTGTGTGTGTGTGTGTGTGTGTGTGTGTGTGTGTGTGTGTGTGTGTGTGTGTGTGTGTGTGTGTGTGTGTGTGTGTGTGTGTGTGTGTGTGTGTGTGTGTGTGTGTGTGTGTGTGTGTGTGTGTCTGAAATTGGTATTTCTCCACCTTCATAATTGTGTACCACAGTCCAAGTATAGTAACTGAGTATCTTCCTCATTGTTTGTATCGTATGCCTCCTACATGTATTTATAGAACTAGAAGTGTTTTGTCTGGATCTACTAACAGTGTAAATGAGTGTTCCTTGTTTGATATACACATATATGCAACAAGAATAATTTAGCCTTGTGTGAAGTGTATGTGTGCGTGCTCTAGACATGGCAACGATAATTCAACAAAACGTGAATGACCAGTGAGTGAATAGCTACCTTTGCATGTGTATAGACCCAACTGGCAGGGTGAGTTGGCAAGGTCTGGTAGGCTCCAGTGAGTTCAGCTTCTTTCACTCGTCAGGTATATAGTTAGGTGGGCATGGCCAATTAACATTTCTTCCAATCTGCCTAACTCTGATTACAATGTCTATGTGTAATGTTGTATGTCATCAGACAGCGTTTGCATATGCTATGCCATAAGTTTACATAAGTTCGCTTGAAATGGTCTCACCTGCTCCTTCATCAAAGGAATTTATGTCACTCGATTCCTAGTAAAGGAAGTGACTTTATTAAGTTACCCCCACCCCCTTCATAATGGCCTATGTCACACTGGGAAATGAGGAAGGTCCGTGACAAATGGAAAAGTACAGTAGTGTGGTATGCTGAATGCAAACAGCTAATTATAAGTACATGTAGATACATGAAGTATGCCCCATCTCAAGGTGAAAGAGTAGGGGGAAGTGTAGTGTGTGAATTAGTGGCACTCCCTCATTCCTGCTGTGGGTTGCCTGGTAACCGATTCCCCTGGAATGCAATCGAAGGTGTCTGGCTAATAAAATCATGCCTCCTATCTAATAAAATCATGCCTCCCTCCTATCTACACAATCTTAGCTACAATGGCCAATTGCATGCAGCTGATAATTATGTTGTGATGCAGTAGCCTTAGTTCTCTCCCTCAACAATAGGCCAGTCTTTGGTCTTGCTAAGGCTTACATGTACATTTGTGTATATACATGTATACACATGACACTGTGTATGATTGTGTATATGTACAATGTCCGCATGTACTGTCTGGCAACATGTCTCATAAGGTACCAGAGCTTGTTTTAGCACACTCTACAATTGTCACATTACATCATTATATACTAGCTGCTTTCGTAATAAAGACACACATTCAGATGCTTGCAACACCTCTGTACATGTGTATTGACATACGTGTATTGTTACTAGTACTTACTACACATACTTTTTGAGGTAGTGCTACAAGTAGGGACTATATATCCACTGTTGACATGTACATCAACAAACTTGTGTGACAACACTGCTACTTTCATGTTGAAGACCAAACTCACTGGATCTGTTTGTCTTAATAAGACTGTTGCCATTCAGGGGCACTGCTATGGTTTGTATTTGGGTACACAAATGCACATAGCCACCTGGAGCGGGCAAGCTGTGTTGTTGTACACGGTACATGATACATGTGTACGTATATGGTAGTGTGGGTGGATGTGTATACATACATACTTATGTACATGTGCCATGTATACGCGATAAATCTGGTTGCTGTCGTTATGGTACATGTCCTTGTCAAATTGTACATAATGACTGCATCTACAGGCATGTGTACCTTATGGTAGCATGTTTGAGGAGTCCTGTCTGTGTGTGAGTCCTTAAGTAAGTCCTAAGAAGTCCTTAACTTATTGTAGTGTGCTTGTAGTGTGATATTTCATGTATAGATCAGTATCCCTAAAATTTGATCCCTTGATTGCAGGAGGTTCTCAAATAGAGGGCATATTTTGGTAATTCCTCGCTGCATTAGCCATACATATCCTGCTCTGTCGGAAGTAGGGCACTGCCTATATAATATATACTTAATGTGAGTACAGTGGAACCCCTCTAATAGGGACACGCTGGCACCTCGATAAACAGGACACTTTTTGCTGTCCCAAATGCCATGTGTGTGTACAATTTAACCCCTGAAATCAGGACACCTCACTAATCAGGACACTTTCTTCTGTCCCAATGGTGTCCGGATTAGAGAGGTTCCGCTGTAGTTGTACTTCTTCATACATCCTTACCCTGCCTGTGGATGGTAACACATGCACATGTATGTTTATGTATGTGTTAACTGTTGCAGGGCTCTGATGACAAAGCTGCTAGGTCCACTGCAGGTGAAGATAGAGGAGTGGAAGAGGACCACTGCAGCTCTGGAGAGGGAACACGACAAAGGTTAGTCAACATATGTCTGCAGGAGAGGGGGAGGGGGAATGGGGAAGGGGGGGGGGGGCGGGAAACGAGGAGAGGAAGGAAGGGCGAGAGAGAGAGAGAGAGGGATGAAATAGTTCCTAGTAGTAACTGTAACATTTCATGGGCCTCCTACTCATAATGCCAGTATATAGTACTGTACATACACATGTTGGCTGTAGGCCTATGGATACATGGATACTTGTAACTGTAACCTTCATTTTAATTTGCGGTAATTACATTTTCTTGGAGGTGATTTTTGAGCCAGCTTTACATCCAATTATTCTCCCTGGGAGCACATAGCAACATGTATGTACATGTACACTACATGTACAGCTTCTACTAACAACTGTAACTTGGCAAGTAATAAGTATTCCTTGAACTATGAAAATTGTATACCTTTCGTTGAATTCCAAGACGTGTTGGCTGCCATGTGAGGTATATTTACAGCAGTGTATGCCAGATTTGAAGTACTGTGTTAGCGAGGACACGTGACATATGATTGTGGGAGAGGCCTTCAGGAATTTGAAATGGGATTGGTAATGAGTTTTTCTGTTTCCTTTGATGTTGATCGGTTCCTAAGTGTGTAGAACTTGCTATATACACTTATTGACTGCAACACTTGCTAACTGAATGGCATAATTTGCATGTATGAATTAGCCAATATGCCATAATTGTGTAATTGCAGTCCTGTTTGGGGTGGCATGATGTAGCTATACTGGCAGGTCACTTACCTCCCTCTGCAGTCTCACTGCCACCTCTTGTCACATACCACACCAAGTCATTCATGATCTGTAGCTCTTCCCGTGTCTGATCCAACTCCAGTGTCAACCGTTTGAGAATCACTAGAACTGTAGGTATATGCCTTGTCATCAACCAGCACCTGGCTTCTTTCTGGCACTAGGACCCTTCACCCACATGTACATGTAGTACGTTTACTACTTACAAAATTTAGGTGTACAATGGATTGTGGTAAGAGTTGATACACGTTATATACCTGTGTAGTGGGGTACTCTCACCACAACCAACAGGGTAGCAGATGGTGATGGAGTATGTGGGAGTGATAGCCCCTCTTTGTTTAGGGTCTGCAACATTTACTGGACCATTGTTGTCTCTCCTTTCTCCTGCCAAACCTGCTATTGACTCTCTCTTTCTCTCTCTGTTTCACTGATACAGAACTGCAGAAGTCGATAAAAGATATCAAAGAGGCAGCCAAAAATGCAATGAAGACGGGCAAAAGTCTTGAATCAAAACTGAAAAAAGGTGAGCAATAGGGACAGCAGCTTATCCATACAGATACTGGTTGCATGCCAGTCATAGTGAAGATGCATTTGTCAGTTGGTGGTGTTCCAAATATCTTCTGTTTCAGACAAAACATCGGACAAGACAAGTACTCTTCACCAACAATTGGAACACTATCACCATGTGAGTACATGTACATGTGAGTGCATGTACATGTGTATCATGGGACTGCCCTTCACTGTGTACATGTATACTACATGTATACTGCCAAAGGCTACAGTAGACATACATGTACACAGTTCCACTCACAGCTTTTGGCATCCCATGTTGACATCCTTGTACATGTGTTGTATGTCAATAACCATGTTCATTATAGATGTACATGTACATGTATACATAAATGTTCGTGTAATCATAGAGATGCTTAGAAAGGCAACGTGACCCATAGCAACACAACTGACCTACATGTATAGCAGTCATTTTTCAAGCTGCTCAGGTGGGATTCGAACCCATGACACTCGCTGTACATGTACATGTAGTGTTCAGAGGAGGTGGTGTGGGTTAGAGTACACAGTTTACAGGGAAGGAAGTTCATGGGCTTTATCATTTGGAGGAAGGCTGGCAAGGCTTTACGTTGACCTCCCTTACAGGAAACCATGCATTAGTTTCACTTCCTCCTCCCCCTCCCCTCCCCTCCCCCTCTCTCCCTCACTCTCACAGGAGACAGACAGATATCTGAAGGAGACGGAGGAGAGGGAGAGGAAGAACCTGAATAGAGTGCTGCTTGAAGAACGCTCGTGGTTCTGTGGCTTTGTGACTGCCTATACTCGTGTTCTGGTAAGCCTACTATACTGCAATGCATAGGGTTGTGCATTCAATATGCACACATACTGTAATATAGCATGTACATGTTTTTGTAACTTCCAGTTAAAGTAATCATTCACCCATGCAATGTGCCTTGTGCTGTCACTGTAAACTACTCTGTACTTGACTCTCTGTCCTTTGCAACTAATTGGGCGAGCGCAGCAAGCCCGTACTAGCAAACTCAATGCCAATTCTGTTTGTGCGTCCCCGCTCAATGCACAAACGTAGCCGGCCTTGCCTCTTCTGCTCGCCCACAAATGCTTTGCATTCTACTAGTTGGAAGTGCATAGGGTTGGATGGGCATAGTGCTTATTTGTGGTCGATAGTTATACACCTGGAAGTACATCCTCTCACACAAGTGGTAGCTTCCAACAGTGTGTACAAATATGATGATTTGTGTATGTATGTATGAAGAGTAGTACTCTAAAGATGTGCTGCATCTCTCCCTACAGGATGTAGAGGCAGGTATGTTGATGGATTTGGAGCGATTGCAGGCTATTTTGAAAGACCTGTCCAACGAAGTGTCTCAGCCGGCCATACTGCCTGGCACCACCAGAGAGATGCTGGAAGTTAGTATATACAGTGATCCATTGTGTTGACTACCTCATCTCTGTTATTTGCACAATACAGTGTACCTCAATTATACATGTTTGCATTGAGCTTTCATGTGCATACACATACATGTATGTGTACAGTGTACATGTATATTACATGTACATGTCTCCCCTGTGTGAAGTTGCACAGAGTATCATAGAGTCGGTAGAATCTATAATTATGTAGGGATGGCGCTAACACGCCCATTAAGCCTTAACAAAAGTAAGGGGTTACGCATGTTATGATTGTTGCATGCTATCATCCCCTGCCTTTGTCTGCATGCATGCTGCACTTTGACCTTTTTGGCACTTCAATCCCTACATCCTTCAACATTTTAGTGAAAATGTTTTTACACTTGTATATAATGTATTGTAATTTCATGTTTACATGTTTTAGTTATCCTGGGATGATGAGTATGCACTGTATAGTACACTCTAATTGAGCTACGTGTATGCTTCTCTCTGTGTTTAGACTGAACTGTTCAAAAAGCATGGGTTTGTATAGTTTAGTCCCTACACAAAGAACACTAGGTACATGTACACATATATACGTAGGTATGTTTCTACTCAAGTGTACACTGTGTGGGTTTGTGTGTACTATGAGGAAACCTTCCCTCTCGGGGCACCTTGTTGATTGAGGAAGTTATGTTGTAGAAGGAAAACATTTGTTTACACCGAGTTCCGTAATGAAGAATAGCTCTTGTGCAATACTGAAATTATCCTCTCTCACTAGTTCTCTCTCTCTTTTCTCCCCCTCCCCCCAGAGCTGGACCATCCCTGCCTCCCCTGCCTCACTACACAAGAAGATGACCAGTGCACCGTCCATGATCTCAGTCAGCTCTGGCAGTTCAGGAGATTCCGGTGGGCCTGTGATCAGTGGCCCTGTAATCAGTGGTCCTGTAATGACAGGCTCCACCCTCGGGTCTGCTGTGGGCAGTATTCCCATTCACCATCCTCCCAGTGCCCCTCCCACTGGAGGTGGTAGTTGTCCCCCGCCTCCCCCACCTCCTGCCGCTCCACCATTCCGAAAAAATTCCGGAGGCAACACAAACTTACCTCCACCTCCTCCCGTGCAACCTCCCCCAACTTCTGTGTCTTCTGTCACGGCTCCCCCACCCAGTGGGCCCAAACCCCCTCCCCCCACCACACAACCTCCACCCTCACATCGTCCCCAGCACACCTCACATCCACACCCTCAACCGTTTTCACAGACACTCCCCCGCTCCCTCAACAGTAACCGTAGTGCTTCAGTGGACAGGGGGAAAATGCTAAACAGAAACGCCAGTCTGCTGCAAGGTTTGGACATAAACCCTGGAGGTGTACATGGAGTTCCGTTCACTGCAAACGACCACATTCAGAATCGTTCCCTGCCACCAGTGCCACCTGGAGAAGAACCATTCCGCTACCCTGATAATTCAGGCACCTCGATCTCACCACGCACAAGCTTGGCTTCAAACCAGAGTGAATTGTCTCACTCTCTCTCCCCTCTGGAGATACGTTCTCTTGGAATGCCTCCCATAGCAGAAACCAATTTCAATGCTGCTGAGGAGCATGAAAACCAGTCATTCCAGGAGCAGTTGTTGAACAGGATTCGTGTGCGCTCCAATTCTGTTGATGCACAATCTGCCCATGGTGTCCAAGGCCAGGAGAATGTCTACAGCTTGCCATCATTCAACACTCCCCCACTGGCCAAGGCACATACCATGTATGCAAAACAGGCTCCTCCTCCCGTGTCATCCAAGCCATCAAGAGCACCCTCTGTTGCCAGTAAACCTAACAGATCTGGACCTGGTAAGCACTGTACATACTTTTGATTATCAAGACACATGTAAAGGGAGGATTGTGTATATCGGAATTGTTACTTGTCTGCCTTCTGTACAGTAATTTCTGTATGTAAAATGTAATTACTGAGTGCATTAGTGTGAGGCAGCTAATCTGGTTCCATATCTCGGCCAATGTGGAGTCACACTTAGGAATGTCATTAGTCTAGTCTGAAGTAATGTTTAGGAATGTCGTTTGTCATGGTAACTTCAGCAAGTACAATGGCACGAGGCATTACTTGCACATGTGCATTCCTATATAATATAGTGTGTCTCATCCAAATCATATTTTTCTTTCTTATTAGCCAATGGTCATGGACCTCCCATGACACAGTCACTTGACTCCCGCCATGCTCCCCCTCTACAACACTCCACAGCACTAGACCTGGATCTGGAACCCGAGGAAGACAACATGTTTGCGAGAGCTCTTCGGGAGAAGAAACTGCGCAGTGTTCAGACCAACGACAGGTCTAACCCACTTGTTGGAAGATAGACAGTGATATTTAGACTTTAGACCGAATTGTATAATAGAAACATACATACATGGTGTATATGTACATTTGATGTACTGTATATTTTAATGAGAGCATGATATTGCTCTCAAGTGTGTATTACATGTCCACTTGCACTCTACTCACATGCCTATTAATTTTGTGTTTGAAATACATGTGTGTATGTCACTGTCATATATTTTTATTGTTGATGAATTAATGGAAAGGGAAATGGAACAGGTTGTCATCTCTTTGTTTGTTAACAAGTATGTAGGTCCCACCATCTGAAGAGTCAAGTCATTGCTGTGATGAGAACTCAGTCCTTAGGATATATAATATCAATTGCTGCACTCCTCTGCCACAGAGATCAAGTATACAAGAAAATAAAAAATTTAGGAAATTTGAAACGAAATATAGGGATTGCACAAAAAGGAAAGGAGACAAGATAGGGACACAGACATGTTATGATATATCAACGTAACATTATGGGTACGTTGATATATCATAACATGTCTGTGTCCCAATCTTGTCTCCTTTCCTTTTTATGCAATCCCTATATTTCGTTTCAAATTTCCTAAATTTTTTATTTTCTTGTCTCCTGTCATTTTTTTTCTGGACCTAGGTACATTTTGCAGTTTACTTGGTTACAAACGTATTAGCTAATGCATTGTACATCAGTTAAACTGAAATAGCAGTACAGATAATAGCGTAGTTATAGGCTCTGTGTAACTGCTAGTATTATGTAACTGCCAGTACTTAGGTTTACCATCATACAAATATTCACATTTAGTGAAGCTTTTGTTAGTGAGATATGGTAACGCTTGCCTGAGGCTATTTGTTGTTATATTACAAGACTTACATTGTTTACAGAGATCTTATCATAATGTTGATCATTGGTGCATTACACTTTATACACCAGCATACCAATTTCTACATTTAATGGAGCTTTTATTAGTGAGATATGGTATTGCCTGCCTGAGGCTATTTGTTGTTATATTACACGATTTACATTGTTTACATAGATCTTATCACAACATTGATCATTGGGGTATTAAGCTTTACCAGCACACCAATTTCCATATATAGCAGAGCTTTTGTTAGTGAGATACAGTAATGCTTGCCTGAGGCTATTTTGTACAAGATTTACATGGTTTACAGAGATTTTATCACAATGTTGATCATTGGGGTATTAAGCTTTACCACCACACCAATTTCCACATTTAGTGGAGCTTTTGTTAGTGAGATACAGTAATGCTTGCCTGAGGCTATTTTGTACAAGATTTATATGGTTTACATAGATTTTATCACAATGTTGATCATTGGGGTATTAAGCTTTACCACCACACCAATTTCCACATTTAGTGGAGCTTTTGTTAGTGAGATACAGTAATGCTTGCCTGAGGCTACTTTGTACAAGGTTTACATAGATTTTATCACAATGTTGATCATTGAGGTATTAAGCTTTTCCATCATACCAATTTCCACATTTAGGGGAGCTATTGTTAGTGAGATACAGTAATGCTTGCCTGAGGCTATTTTGTACAAGATTTACATGGTTTACATAGATTTTATCACAATGTTGATCATTGAGGTATTAAGCTTTTCCATCATACCAATTTCCACATTTAGGGGAGCTATTGTTACTGAGATACAGAAATGCTTGCCTGAGGCTATTTGTTGTTTTGTTACAAGATTTACATTGTTTACAGAGATTTTATCACAACGTTGATCATCGGGGTATTAAACTATACTATCATACAAAATTTCACATTTAGCAGGGCTTTTATTAGTCAGATATAGGATTGTGTGGCCTCCACTATTATACATAGCCTGAGGCTATTTTTGTTTATTTTACAAGAATTACATTGTTTTTAACATGACGACACACTATACCCACAGTGGAACTATATCACTGTACCAAATTTCATGTTTAAATGTGTTACCATTAGTGAGTTACGCTTTTTCAAGTGGAAGAAGTAGTGTCGGAAGGTGAACAATTTACAAATAGACTCTTGTTAATTTAACCCCTTTATCTATCATTTTATAATCACAGTTAGTTTCTACATATTTATGTTAACAGAAATCCAGTAAGCAGCAAACTGAAAGTGAAAGTGATGAAGAACCTTATATATGGTTTTTAATGGGGATAGACCATAGCAATCCCTACATACACAGTACTACTGTACTGTGTGACATATACATGTATTACATTGAGAGGAGTGTTAACATCAGTATTACAAGAATCACAAGGGTTAACAACATATGATTTTATTATGTTGCCATTAGCGATGATATCTCTGCACATGCTGACTTTCAGGTTGATGGTTACCATGGTTGCTGATTTTTGCTCATTAGTTTTCCTCATTCATAATACATTGCTGAGAGAGATAACGATCAGTAGTACATGAACTACAAGGGTTAACGGAAATATTATATGTCTATTCCCCAGTACGTAATGATATATTTCTACATGCAAAGATTCAAGTTTATTGATTTTATGGTTATTGAGTTACGGTGATTCAAGAAGAAGAAGAAGAAGAAGAAGAAGAAGATGATGAAAACATGGACAAAATGTGTAAATCATTTTTTCCGATATTATGTACATATTACATCACAACACAACCAATTTTTGTATACTGGTTATTTTTCCCACTTTCTTCACCTTGATATTATTAAAAGTAAAATCAACTTCAAATTGAAAGTGAAATGAACAAAATCCTTATATATGGTTTCAATGGGGATAGACCATAGCAATCCCTATATACACAGTACTACCGTACTGTGTGATAGCTCAGTGGTAAGTGTGTCTGGCCGGTATCCAGAAGGTCCTGGGTTCAAATCCCTGATTTTTTTCAGTTAATCCCAATGACTTGGCTCTACCCCTCCAATTAAGTATGTATAGGTGTCAGTATTTTAGTGTATGAGACCTCGGTATATAATCACTTTGTTTGGCAATTAGATATGGTGAGGACTTTAATGGACGTTTTAATATGGCCGACACAATATCACCTGATTGTAATATATAGAAGAATTAAGTGTTTATTTTATTAAAATGATGAAGAATGTGGGGATGAATAACAACTATCACAGCATATATATTGAGAAGTCCATATAGACACTCCAGCTGTCTACTACGCTATAGATGCATGCTATACTGTATTGTTAATGTCACATAGTTATGCATGGAAAGGTCTATGTGTGCCTGCTTGCTATTGCTAGTCTTGGCCGTCAGTGTCCTGCTTCTTGGAAGGAGAGACGGTCAGTCCCACAGAATGAGTCTCAGGCATGTTGATAACAACAGTACTGGATGAGCTATTTGTTGTACTGTATGTTGCACTGTTTCCATGCCTTTTTAAGCCTCTTGCCTTTCGTAGCTGCTTGGTTGCAATTGAGAAGCCACCAATAAAAATATGATCCTCTTCTGTGGAATCATCTTCTTCATCTTCAAATAATTCTCCCAGGAGGTACTTCTGTGCTGCCCATGTGATACCACCAAGAAGGGCTGATGGAACGAGGGAAAAGAAGAGACCACCCACACTGTTGGTATCTGCACCTGCCCTCACCAAATGTAAGTAGACGATGATGACAAGAGTAACAATGCCAAATATCACTAAAAAGATTAATGCCTGGGCCAACAGCTGCAGTTTTTCAGGTGTCCATTCACCGGCAATTCCAGGATTATGTTCCAGAGAAACACTGGCTTTACGTCTCTCCTCCTTGGTGAGTCTATGTCTTGCAATGTAGTTCCCTTCAAAGGCATTCAAAAAGTAAGCCACAAAAACCACCAAACAGAAGAACATTGACACCATTATGGAGAGGAAGGCTAGAGAAGGCACAGGATTAATCAAACATACAACAGCAACTGGAAGGAGTGATGAGATTACTAGCTGCAGGAAGAGCATGATGATCCACATGGCTATACTAAGGATCATTCTGCGGAGAATATACCGGCGACTTTGAGAACCACAGCAGTAGTAGCATTGATTGCAGCAAAGGGTTCGACGAATCAGGTGGGGGATAAAGAATGTAGGGTCGCGAGCCACAATAAATGAGATGATCAGTTCAACAATGACTATAGCAGCAACTGTTATATCATTTATAAAACGATATGCTCTTGCTTCTTTGGCTGATTTATCAAAGAAAACGAGAGCATAGTATAGGTAGGCATTGCCTACAATTATGACAATTGAACCAGCCAAGCTTACAAATACGACTGCCCAGTACATACTGGCTATGCCTCTGTAGTGTTTACTCTTCATCTTGTTAAGTTTTTGATTAAATCTAGGGAGTAAGTAGGCTGCAGCCAGTGCAAACACAATGTTCAGTAAGATGTGAATGACAGTCAAGAGTGGCAATATAGGGCCACGGTTGCGATTTGAGGTCTCCTGGAATGCAAATCCCCTATCTCTTCTAGTATACTGCAGAATGTTTGGGCTTTCAGAGTTCTTGGCATAGAGTTCGAGCTGAAAGCAGAAACACGTATAATAAAGGTGTGTGCATCCACCTATGTTGTTGCATTTGAATATTATATATATAGGCATGGCACTGACATGCCCATTTAATACTTAAGGGATGTTGAGAAGTTTTTTATTCGATGACTCAGGCATGAGGAGACCGACTTCCACCGGGAATCTAACTCAGGATCAGTGACTGGAAATCTCAGTGCACTAACCACTGAGCTATGACTCCCAGTTAAAAGTCAGTCCCCCAATCTCTCTCATATACAGACAGGTGATACTCCCATACTGGAGTCTTGCACGTGACCTGTCTACCACTTCGATCATTTGCCATCAGAACCCTGTTAAGAGTCGACATGTAACACCTTTACATCAGGGGTTCTGACGGTACATGATCGAGTGGTAGACAGGTCAGGTGCGAGATCCAACCAGTATGGGAGTATATACCACCTGGCTGTATATGAGAGAGAGTGGGGGGACTGACTTTAGTGGCTCAGTGGTTAGTGCACTGGATTTCCAGTCACTGATGCTGAGTTCGATTACTGGTGGAAGTAGGTCTTTCCTGCTCTCTCTTCATCCCTTATGCCTGAGTCATCAAATAATAAACTTCTCTACACATCACCAGGCAAACTAAGAATTTATGTTGCATTATAAGGGATGTTGAGGTGATAGTAAGAAACAAGTGTAGTTTATATATGTAGCAACATAGGGGATGAACAATTATAGCATGTGTAACCTCACCTTATATCTTTTTGTCATTGGGATATACATAACATGCCCTTAACCCCTGTCTTGCTGCATATATAAAGTTTTGGTACTGTCATCCCTACATCCTTCATGCGCATGCATGTGGAAGAGTTCAAAATATGAACTAAAGCTTGAGAACTAACCCAAGGCAATATGTCTTCCCAGGCAGCAAGTAGTACATCATTGTCAGGTTTGCATGGCAGGGAATCGATTGTAAGCAAAAAGCGCACAACATCTCTCTCAGCCACAGCAATATTGGTTGAATTATCCATTTCATCCTCCCTCAAATGGCCACCCGCTCTACTGAATACACTTGTATCAAAGCTGTTGAAAGATGCTGCTAAGAATGCAATAATATTTGTGTCCTGCAAAAGTTCCAGGTCTTCTCTCTGAACAATGTAGCTTGTGATAGTTTTACTCCACTGATGCTTCCATTCCAGACTATAGTTAGTACAAGGTTTAAAATCAATACATGGATCAGTTGTGGGAACATCTGTTATGGAAATATTTTGAAAAGCATCATCTTCACACAAGATATCGGGAACTCTCCTTATGGTGAGCGTCGTAAAGACATCAAACACGTATGGTTGACGGCCTTGGGCTGGGAAGAAAAGTTTTCTTAGTGTGTAGAGAACATTTTTCTCCCAAAATGCTTCTTCAACTTTTCCAAAGAAGTAAGAACAAGTAATATCCGAGTCACCTTTTCCACAACTCTGCAGAGTGAGCTGAGCTGTGCCTAAACTACACACACACAGCAAAATATTGAGTGTATAGAAGGTCCCAGACCACCGCATGTTTAACGCACAAATTGCACACTATACTACATAGTTAATATAGCTATTATATCACTCCAAAATTGAGAGCTGAAGCAGGTGTGGTTACCTTAGTTGGAACATATTCATGACTACAACCTCTCATGAGACGTGTAGGATATCCCTTAAGGAATTTGATAATATCTCTGAGAAATCACTTGCTGTACTGTATAATGCCATTAGGAGCAACCTTTACATAATATACACTACATTGCTCCATACATGTATATGTTTTTATAAACCATGGCCAAGAGGTTTATGTGTCAGATATACACCTGCTGCATGTGAGGAATTTATATCACAAATAACATGCATAGTAGGTGGAAATCTACACCAATTGGACATGGTTTATATGATATATGCTATGAGTTAATGGGCATGTTGGCGCCATCCCTACATAGTCTATACTTACTCTCTGATAATAGATTCATATACCAGGGTGGTAGAGAGACTGCTTATCTAGTATATATGGACACAACATCATGCATTTAAGATGGGTGTGAAGGTATGCATTGAATTTACTTTGGAGTGTATGGGTGGTAGAGGGGATGGTCATTATTGATAAAACTTGGAACACTAGATGGGTCTAGAGGGTTGCAGGAGGCTACAGCAAGGGAGCGTATAGAATTTCTTCAGAAAGAGGAGCACGCGATTAGATATCTAGCTTGGCGGCGATTAGCTTGGCAGCGGCGAGTTAGAGATAGAGCCAGACATGCTGCCCAGTCTGCACAGAGCCTCACAGAGCTATGGGTGGGGCTCAGCAACAGATTGCCAATACGGGTGGGGCTCAGCAACAGATTGCCAATATGGGTGGGGCTCAGCAACAGATTGCCAATACGGGTGGGGCTCAGCAACAGATTGCCAATATGGGTGGGGCTCAGCAACAGATTGCCAATATGGGTGGGGCTCCATGCTGCGCGTCTTTTGGAATCAGAAGGCAGCATGATTAAGTTGGAACCTGACAAAAAAAGCCAATTTTGGTTGGAATACGGAGAGACCGATAGGAACTGGGAGAAGATACAGAAGAGGATTCAAAACCATCCGTTCAATCATGCTGTACGTAGTGTAAAGTGAGCCCATATGACCAATAAGTTTACACTTGAGCATTCTACATGCGTGTATACTTACATCCGTGTGATGTTAAACTGCACGTACTTCGTGATAGTGCTACTAAAGTTGCATGTATTGTAAGGTATAATGTGAATGTTTGTACATGTGTACATATGTTTAGGTGGAAGTGTTTGTCCCGGGAGTGGCCGACCTTCCTTCCAACCTCCGCACTCTCTCTCCTGTCTACTTCACCTCACAGCTCCGTCTTTCTCAGTTCATACAACCTCACGTCTGCCAGACTATACGTTCTCAGTCGCTGTCTGCTCTCACTGTGGATGCTAGAGTAGACACTGACAATGTTTATGCTCTTCTACCCTCGGGTAAAGATGATTCTTTGAATCATAGCAGAGTCACAACTGTTTTCCCATTATATTGTAGGAAAACTGATGCTTTCTGTGGACAAAGATACTTATGAGCAGCTGGGTCTTGTAGGAAAGCCATCTCGATTTCAGAAGCAACATCGTTTCTGTAAGTCACTTCAGCACTAACCAACCAACCTCTTATGAATATACCATCCATTGTCTCAGTGGTGGAAGTGGATTTGATGGCAGACCATTTTCGACCCAGCAAGCCAAATTATGACCGAGTGAAATGGTGTCTTGAAGAGCGCCTGGGAGGGGACGTCCACTTTGTGCTGTGTCACTCACCCACTGGTATTTTGAATTATTACTCAAATGTTGTAGTGTAAGCCGCGATAGCTCAGTTGGGAGAGCGTCAGACTGAAGATCTGAAGGTCCCCGGTTCAATCCCGGGTCTCGGCATTTTTTCCAACTATTTTTTTCCAACCATTACTATTGAGCATGAATCCCTTTCCCCTCGCCTTTTTGCATATATAGCAGGAGGCACAATTAACAGCGAGCTACTCACCACACTTCATGACTGTGTCGTGGACCAACAACTATTGCTCAACTTCCATCTACCCACTCCTGATGGCCACTGGCCTCATGGGCAGAACACAAGCTGCAGTGCCACTGAATTACACATGTGGCTAGGAGCACTTTCTTGTGAAGTGGAGGTCTGTGGGGAAATCCTCGAAGACTATGTGTCCACATACCGAACACCCGAACCACATACTGTGTGCCAGTATGGAATGAGGGTACGGTGGACTGGAATGATACATTCTGACTTGATATGTGACCTCCTTCACAGAGCTCAGTGAGAACATACCTTAATACCCATGATTATAAGCAGTTGGTTAATGTGACTGTTTCTAATACAAAACCAAAGTGATCTATCCCAGAATTAAGAATGGGAAATTGTCCAAATAGCACTGAATTAAAAAGTCGGGTATACCTATTAGCATTCACGAGATATTTTTGATTTACCCCTTGTTCTGAAACACATTTAGAGTACATTGTTTTAGGGGGTAAATCGCTGTTATTGGGTTAGACCACTCTGGTTTGTAGCCCTTTATATGTAAGAGCAAGAGTATACTCTTGGTAAGAGTGAACAGCTATGCTAATATTCCACTTTTCATTTTTACCAGGAGTGTCCTAACAGACAGTGATACAGAGGGAGATGTTGCCTGGATAGCAGTAACTGTATGGGGCTTTGAGGACGCTCCAATATCGTGGTATGGGTGTGAGCATGGATCATTCACGTGGGGAGACAATCACTATGTTGTAATACTCTTTAGAGATGGAAACTACTGGACTATGACATCACTAGCATCACATGATATTATGCATTAAATATCATTATGAGTGTCACAGGTCTGTATGAATGTGTGTTTATTCATTTGTTATGAGACGTTAATGGCATTTCTCTTATATTATGCTGACCCATTGCATAGCAGTGGTATCAGTAACGAAGACAGTGATAATACAAGAAGTCACTTGAGTTTTGAGTTGGAGTAACTAACCTGTGGATAATAGAAAGTTGACTCTGCTGTGAAAGAGTTTGATTTCTGGCATCGTGTGCCGTCGCTCTCTCTAGTGGACTTGTAAAGAAGGGCATTTAAGTGTCTGTTGGCCTTGCTTTGTCTGGCACCAGCTGTGGCATGAGAAGACAGAGACGGAGCAACTACTGGTAGAGGATACCGAGATGCTGGGGGTGTTACTGATGTCAGGGAGCCACCAGCAGGGCCACTGGAGAGCACTCTTGTCAGTCTACTGTTTGTAGTTTGTTTCACACCACCACTTCTCTCTCTGACATGTAGAGGACTTTGGCAATATGACAGTTGTGGTAACACCACATGAGCATGTAACTTCTTACGGTGGCTACTGTTCCTCTGTGGAGACAGACTCTCAGACCACTGCATGTTTGGTTTTTTAGTCTCATGCCCATCTGGTGGCTTACATCTTGGATTTTTCTCCCTAGTCTTATGCCTTGGTGATAGATAGTTGACGTGGGTGTTGGGAAGTGTCCACAAGGCTGGTGTGCTGTGACTATAGGACCTCTCATTCCTCCTACACTGAGAGTCAATCCCTCCCAGTACAGGGAAGGAAGAGAGGCTCATTGCTCTGAGTCGATTCTCGATAATGAGTTGCTCCACTAGGAGTTCTGGTTTCACTTGCAGGGACAGTATTCTGGACAGTTCAGCCCTACAGCTGGCCAATGCCTGCACGTGGGCTGAGGCGTCATTCAGTTGTGACGGTTCCAGTGTTACGGTCTGCACGTGTCTCTGTGGCTGCGTTTGAATGGATCTTTCAGCTGCACTGGCAATTCCTGATTTCTGATCGGCTCTGTTACTAAGACCGCCTTTATACACGTACTTGTAGTTCTCGTCCAGTTCTCCACTCATGTAAGTATAGTTTATATCGTTATCTGTAAGTGTATCGGCTACAGGTAGTGTCAGTAAAGCCTTTTTTCTCTTGCTACCAGCCTTTGTAAGGTCGTAGGCAGCAGATGGGCGCGTCATTTTCCAACCGCAACACATCTCCTCTGCTCGGTCGCTAACCGGTTCCAAACAGAAGGATTTCCAATTCACATCTTCCATAAGAAGTGTTCTGATATTCTCCACCTCGCTTTTACCCATCCTTCGCTCCATGTCTTTAGCTAAGCTCAGCAGCCACTCCCCCCGCCTAAAAATACCTGTGTCAGCATTACAAATTGCAGGGGGTTACTCAAGGAAGAAACGATGGCAGAAGAAAGGATAATTTGTCCTTCTCCAGAGGAGCTACAGTATAGAGGTCCCGTCTACTGTCCCGTGGAGGGATGTGGGAAGGAGCTACCCAGCTCTTCGTGTCTCCGCATGCACGTGTCTCGCCGCCATCATGGCAAACCTCTGGAGAGGAATTCGGGCAGCCATGTTAACACTAGCTGTGTGGACTTCTACTGCCCCGTCCGAGGCTGCAACAGGAGCAGAGAGGGCGGGAAGCCGTTTTCAAAACTAAGTCGACTCAGACGGGTAAGCTACAGGACCTATATAGTTGCTGTCATTGTGATTTGACCACGCCTACTTTTCACCTCTACAGCACTACCAAGACATTCATGGCCAAAAGAACAGCTTTTGTGTCCATTGTGGTAAGAAGTTTGCTCTCACAGATGAATGCAGCAGGCATCAGCAGGAGTGCCAGCAGACGATAGTCTGTTTGACATGTGGACTGGACTTTCGCAGTCGTAATGCTCTCTATCAGCATGCAAAACGAAAGGGGCATACTCTCCCAGAAGGAAAGAGGACACCAAGATCCACATTGAGAGGTGCTAAAGAATCAGATTCCAGGTCTGTTATACTCATCCCTATCCCAACTAGCGTCAAGGTGGTTGTACCAATTCCAAAGAATCGAAAAGTTGTCACAACCTCCACCCAAACTCATACCCACAAACCTTCTGAGACTATGCTGCCGTCGTCCAATGAGGTGGAGCTGCAATCATCAAGTTGCCAAACTACATCAGATCTCTCGTACAACTTACTGCGTTCACCCTCTGAAGTACTCAGTCTTGGGACACAAACCAATATCCCTTCTGAAAGAGCAGTGGTCTCTACACAAGCCTGTCAGACCCAGAGTACAGAGCTCTGTGACAGTGCCACACAGACACATAAAGACACGTGTGTTTTACCTTCGAATACTAGTAACTCTACATGGAATAGTGCCAGTGACAGTCCAGCACTCAACGTAGCAGAGTTTGGCACTCAGACTCCCCATTCAGACTCTTGTGTAATCAGTGAATCAGACATGGTAGATTTTGGAACACAAACAATTGGTGTGGCTCATCTAGAACTGGATGACTCCCTTTTTTCACGACATTTACTCCCACCAGAGTGTCTGGACTTTGGGACCCAGACTCTCAACTTTCCATACGACTATGTGTCTCCCGGCGTACAGACATACATACAGGGGAGTGATACTCGAGATCAGAGCTCTCAAACATGAGAACCAGTTGGAAATATCGGCTTTCAGTGCATGGCTCATTGCCAAAATAGTTATATTATTATCATGTCAGGCATACAATACTATCACATGCACTTCTTTCATAAGAGAGTGCACCAATCACTTCATACCACTCTGCTCATATAATTATTATTGGATATACTTTTACAATTAAGTTATATGCAGGATGATACAAAAGATGCCTACTGCTACAGTAGGGTGGGAAGCTGGGACAAAACAAAACAAGTGATAGACATATACACGTACCAAAACCACAGTCTCAACCACTCTAGTGCTATTCCCATCCCCCACCATCATCACGTGCTCTCTACTCACGACTTCATGTTGGAACAGTGCCTTTGGAATTGTCAGGAGTGTGGTCATCTACTGCATCCTCCATTCCTTTGAGTCCCTGAGGTAGTTCGGTGTCTTCATCCAGACTCCCAGTCCCACTCACAAACTCCTCGTACGTTGATTTCTCAGGGAATGGACGTGGACCCAGCAGGTTTATCATGTCCTCTCTCTGTAGTACTTCCTTTTCTAGCAACCGCTCAGCTACCTACACACATACATGTATGTTCCAGGCAGATGTAGATCACAAACAGCCAACGCTATTCATTTCTATATCAATGCATGAGCAAATGTACATGTACGTGTACCATGATCAATCTAACCTCGTGTACCCAGGCTCTTAAAAGTGACTCCCCTGGCAATAAGAGCCTGGGTACAAGGCTACATCTACTTAGAGGTTTATGACTGCATGAATGTACATGCCCTCCATCAGTACAGCAGTGTATGATCAGTGACATGCTTACCCGTGCCACATCATCTTTATGTTTCTCTATCAGTTCCAAGGTGGAGTTGTAGGCTCTGTTGATGAGTTCACGAACCTGCTCGTCAATCAACTGTGCTGTAGCTTCACTGTACGGCTTCTCAAACACAGTATCCCCTTCTTGTGGGAGGTCAAAGGACACCTGACCCACGTGAGGGTTCATCCCAAACTTTGCGACCTACCAAACACCACCGACATTGTAGGCATAGAGCACTAGTAGAATCACACACATATATCGTATACTATATACGTGAATACAGTGCACCTTTGGGGAGTGGAGTGAGCCCACCTATATGTAGTCATGACAGTGGGCCAATCTTGGAAAATGTCAGTGCACACATACATGTAGAACTCACGTATAACATTACAGTATGTACATAGTCAATGTGAGTCACATACATGTACATGTATATAAAATCAGGCTGTTGACACGACTAGGTGGACTAGTACGTACTTGCTCCACTCGCCTATGATAACTGTGTATGTTTTGTGGGGTATATACACAATGTACTTGTGATGCTACAGACACCCACTGGGGAGCTAACACAAACCAGATACTTTCTTAGCCATTTCAATACCTGTGAGTATGCACTGGAGGTGACCTTGCGCAGGTCATCCTGAGCTCCGGTCGTGATTCTTGAGAAGAACACTTGTTCCGATGCTCTCCCACCGAGTGTCATACACATCTTATCAAACAACTACATGGAAGGGAAGGGAAAGGTCAAAAGCTGACATGAACCAACCTCTCTAATCTGGCACTCCTGGGACAGAAGAAAGTGTCCTGATTAGTGAGGTGTCCCAATTTCAGGGGTTGAAAAATACACAAATATGGCATTTGGGACAGCCAAAAAGTGTCCTGTTTATTGAAGTATCCTCATTTCAGGGGTCCTGATTAGAGAGGTTCCACTGTACTGTTAGAAAGGGTGTGGTTACAGGTCTGAAACCTCTCCAACCATGGGAATGAAGCCCACTACTGAGGTGTTCTGATTCAAGAGGTTGTAAATACACAAACACAATTAGTATTTATGACAGGAAAATATCCCACTCTCATTTCAGAGTAGTGTAAGTGAGACCTTCCAGTCATACCTCTTCCATGGTGTGGATGTACTGCTCCCGAGGCAGATACATGGCATATCCCAGTCCCTTGCCTCTGGGAATTATAGACACCTGCAGCAATACGGCAACACATACACATGTAGCTGTGAGAAGTATGTTACAGTAGCAAAAGTTTTAATGATGGGACATATTGTATATACATGTAGAGTACAGACTAGGTGTGAGCTAACTGGTGAGCTATGGTGCCTCGTTATTGAGCACTGGTATTGTTGTTACATCCTCTACCTTCATTAATGGGTCTGCATGTTCAAGGAACCAGCCAACGATGGCATGCCCTGCCTCGTGGTAAGCTATCACCTTCTTCTCTTCTGGCTGAAGTACTAGCGACTTCTTCTCCAAACCTACAGACAGTATGAGAATCATTGGAAGGCAGGGGACATATAGAGTGCAAGCAATGTGACTTTACATACCTGCCACGACTCTCTCAATGGCTGCCTCAAAATGTTCCATCTTGACATCTGAGGCCAAGTATCTGGCTGCTATGAGTGCTGCCTCATTGCACACATTGGCCACATCGGCCCCAGTGAAGCCCGGAGTACGTGCAGCCATCTTACGAGCCAACTCTTCAATATTCTCCTTTGTCTTTATGGGCAGTAGATGAACCTTGAAGATGGATGCTCTGTTAGAGACAAAATACCGTACTGTGTTTACTGCACATCCAGGGCCCCACTATTATGTATGTGTTATTTGGGTTGGTGGGGTGAATTTCTATCTCCCCTCCCTTTTTACCTAGTGTACTATGGACATGTATATACAGTAACTATATATATACGTACATAACCAGTTTTGACAGCATATTACGGGGACAGAATACATCACTTCATACACACATACTGGCAGGCATACATGCCACTTGTGCTATTGTGTACGTCCATTGTACCTGCCCTTAATATCTGGTGGAGGGAGGAAGATTTGTCTATCAAAGCGGCCAGGTCTGAGTAGTGCAGGGTCCAAGACGTCTGGTCTGTTGGTTCCTGCCAGCACTACCACATTAGTGGATGATGTGAACCCATCCATCTCCACCAGTAGCTGGTTGAGGGTGTTTTCTCTTTCATCGTGGCCTCCAAACCCACCTTGACGACCCCTCTTCCGACCAACTGCATCAATCTCATCTATAAATATGATACACGGTGAGTTCTGGTGTGTGTGTGTGTGTGTGTGTGTGTGTGTGTGTGTGTGTGTGTGTGTGTGTGTGTGTGTGTGTGTGTGTGTGTGTGTATGTGTGTGTGTGTGTGTGTGTACGTGTGTGTGTGTGTGTGTGTGTGTGTGTGTGTATGTGTGTGTGTGAGAGAGGGAAGACAGGGATCATCCACTACTGCAGCAATAACTCAAAATTGAAATAGTCACCTTTCTGGCCTGGGCAAAGAGGTCGCGAACCCTTGCTGGACCAACACCCACAAACATCTCCAAAAACTCAGACCCAGAGATGCTTAGGAACGGCACACCAGCTTCACCTGCTGTTGCCTTTGCCAGCAGTGTCTTACCAGTGCCAGGTGGACCTGAAAGTATGGCTCCCTGCAAAGATACATATGAAACTAAGGTAAGCAGCCTTCCTTGGTTTGATTCATGTCAGTTGGACACTGAATATACACTTGATTACATTACATTCTCAAATGACGCTGTGTTTGTGATGTACACAACATCTAACAACTGGTACAGAGGTTTCCAGGCAATCTTGCAACTGAACTTTAAGAATGCAGGTCCCATGATGCCGTGACTAATCATAGTTCAGCATAGTACATAATACAGTACTGGATGATTGGGTCAGGTACATGACTTAATCATCCATGGGATGCTTAGAAAGAAAGGCAAGGAAACACAACACAACAGAAAGACAAAGCAACACAACACAACTCGCCCAAGGCAGTTATTTTTCGAAGAAAAATACTGCCTCGGGTGGGACTCGAACCCACGACCGTCCACTTGCTAGGCGTAGCTCTTACCAACTGAGCTCGAGGCAGCTCAGCTGGCTGCGCTCGAATCACATATACAATACAAAGCAACCAAAGCACCTCAAGCATCACAAACCAGATAAACAGGTGAACTTAAACTTAGTATAAAGGAGACCACATGTACACGTAGATAAAATAACGCGACTTCTGTTCAAGTTGGTAGTCGTAAGATTGTTGGAAATATTTGTAAGTAATCACCTTGGGTATTCTAGCTCCAAGCTCTGTGTACTGCTGAGGGTTTTTTAAGAAATTGACAAATTCCATTATCTCTATCTTAGCCTCCTCACATCCTGCAACATCTCTACAAACAGAAATGGAGGGAGAGAGGGGGGATGGAGGGAGGGAGAGAGGGAGGGATGGAGGAAGGGAGAGAGGGAGGGAGGGAGGGAGGGAGGGAGGGAGGGAGGGAGGAGGGTGTGAGGGAGGGAGGGAGGGAGGGAGGGAGGGAGGGAAAGTGAGGGAGAGAGGATGGAGGGAGGAATAGGGAGGGAGGAGGGAGAAGGGAGGGAGGGAGGGAGGGAGGAGGGAGGAGGGAGGGAGGGAGGGAGGAGGGACAGGACAACTCAGTGACAGGTCCACAGCACTCTTGGAAGAAATTGTACCTGAACTTTGTCTGAATGTTCATTTCTTTATTGATAAACTTTGCTGTTGACTGCCCAATCCCAAATATTCCCTGCACCAAACGACAAACCCACACATACCACGGTCCTTGTTCTCTCCCATACACCACTCACTCACCCCTCTTCCCGATCCACCTCCTGACATGCGTCGACTGAAAAAGATGATAGTCCCGAGTATAAGCAGGGTGGGTGTGAGTTTCAGAAGCTCTCTCAACCAGTCTGCCTCCCCGACATAGGTCACAGGTAGCCTATTTGCTGGGTCAATGTCCAGGTCAGACTGGGCCTGCTCGAGATTACGCTCAAATGAATCAACACTGCCAATGTTGAATGTTAGGATTGAGGGGCTCTGCACAGAAGTAGGAGTTGTACCTCAATCCATTGTTATACATACAAGTATTTACAAGGTGTTCAAAAGGTGCAACTAGTGGATGTATACATACATGTATTTCACTGGTCACCTGTCCAGCTGAGTCTCGTCTGAGGTAGGCACGAACCAGACTGCGATTTACCACCTCTAGTCTCTCCACTTCTCCTCTCTCAAGGTAGTTGATTCTGAACTCCTGCCAACTGATCTGACGCGGCTGTCCACTGGAATGGGTCAACATGTATCCCGCGGCCAGTGCTAGAGCCAGCGGCAGCCAATTACCCCAATTGCGTGGGTCGAAATCCTTGAAATCAAAGCGCTTTTCAAATTTGAAAACATATGGTTCATTTTTCTTGTCTCCGACCGGCTCCTCTTCTCGTGGTCTACTCTCTCTGCTTTGCTTACCAGCTGCTGCACATACGCACACACAAAGTGGAATCTTCTCTCATATTAAGTAGGAGCTTCATATATATATTAGGAATTTACTCTTTAATAACCTAAGGCTCTATTTACTCCTCAGCCTTAGCTGAGCCTATAGTAACTCCTTATATGAGGAAGTAACCCGGCCACCCAAAGCGCTGTTAGGATACATGTACATGTCTGTGTACCTCGGTTTTCTTCTGCCTTCTGAGCAGGTCTGTTCTTTGGAGGTGTCTTCTTGGGGAGAAAGTTCTCAAACCCTAAGATTTAGAGACCACAGGCATACTCAATGGACACTTATTCCTGCTTGCATGCCGCTGAATTTGGAGTACCTTTGTGAGGTTGCTTGCTATAGTGTCTGTGGCCGCTCCAATGTGTGCAAGGTGGTCTGTGGCCAGCCCTAGCGTTCCTCACCAACTGAGATAGCTGGCTTCTCCATACTAGCACAGATCGCGGGTGCACGTAGGCCATGAAGTCTGCAAGGAGCTTGACTCCAACTAACGCCCACCTCAGTAGAGGGACTGTTTCCACTGCTTCACACGCAGTCTTCCACTCTCTGTTCGGGTATGGATGTGTAGTCTCAACGTATGCACACGCCTAAAGCAATAGTGATTTTTCTTCGAAGTGCAAGAGATAAACACCGCTCCTAACGTACGTAAGCTTAGTCAATGTGTTTGCGCAGGCGCACGTCAATGTCCCATCAGGAACACCTAGACAACGGGAAAAGAATGCTGATTAGGATACTGTTACCTCATAATGAAGGTAAGGTTTTTATGACGTAGTGCATTTTTCATTACACTGTTTTCTCACTACAGAGGGTCTCTTCAATGCTGACTGTTCAGTAGCTCTACTGCTGGATGCCATCAAGAAAAGACATCAAATATCTCGACAAGGTCTCCATCCAGTCCACACCTGAATACAGTGATCTGCACCTATTAGCAAATGTGCCAGCAGATATAGGTGTAGATCATGCATGCATTAGTGATCTGCACCTGAATCTGTCAATAATACATCATACATATATTGTTTCTCTCTCACCATGTTATGTGAAGATGCAATAGATCTATGCAGTGTAGATGGACATGTGAAGCATCTATCCTCTCATCTCTTTGACAATGGTACTTCTTTCTTTGAGCTCAGGGAGCTCTGCATTGTGATCAAGGTCTCAACAGGTATACCCATGCATGTATACACATCATGTATAGAGAGCTAGGTGGAACATGTGCAGTTCTACATGTATATCAATACAGAGAGTGGAAAGGTACCGACTTATGTGCCTGCTTTAGCAGAATACTGCAAAGATGAAGACTTCATAGGTAATATTTTGTATCCAGCAACAAGATATCAATATGCACGTGTACAAGCACATAACTGTGTATGGGGCTGGCATCTAATAGTAATTACAGTATTTGTTCCTCATTCTGTAATTGGACACAGCTACTCTGAACTCCAGCATTGAGGGTCATCACTCCAGTGGGTGGAGTAAGCAACGAAAACGTTCCAACCACAGAGCAGGTCATGAAGTAAAGCCTGCCACTCCAGATGGTGGTAAGGGAAGAGCAGGCAGGAGACGTGGGCCCGGGGCTTAAAAGTGAGAAACGTGCATCCACATGCACACATCTTGTGCTGGACATTTCTGGATGTTTGCACTACATGCTAACATACATGTATATGTGATATTTCAATTGGTATGACCTATAAACATACTTATGTACATCACAGGATACGAAATGTCAGAAAGTTACATTAGTGATTAGAGAGCAATATTTATGTTGTCTACATACACACAGTTAGAGTGAGATTACGGGTAATGATCAGTAAGAGATGATTCTATTTCTTAGCCTTCCCAGTACTGTCTTTGGCATCTTCAGCTTTACTCTTGCTGTCTGTCTGTTTCTCACCATCCTTCTTTCCTCCTTTCTTGTCTCCGTCCTTGCTATCCACATCTTTCTTGCCTGTGACCTTCTCACCATCTTTTCTCTCTGCTTCATTGTTAGCGACCTTGTTCCCAATGAGGTTGTGCAGTGCCAACACAGAGCGAATGAGCGAGGCAAGGTACACGAGCAACAACTGATCGTTGGTCTTGACTGCAAATGCTGTGGTAAACTCCTCCAGGTGGAGGTTGGGCAGGAGGTTGAAGATATCCTGCAGTTGGTAGAGGATGATGTGGTTCATTGGGAGCTTCCCAGACACAACTTTCTGGAGATAGTCACGGATGTGTTCGAGGTGTTTCTGGAGGCCTTGCAGGGAAAGCAGCTGGCTACTGATGCGCTGACTGAGCGTGCCAACTGTCTTATCCTGGATGTCTCTGGTGGAGAGAAAGAACAGTGTAAGGTGAAGAGAGGCCTACAGTTGAACCTCCAGAGGACACTTTGGGACCGCAGCTTTGTCCTCTCTTCGGAGGTTGTCTGATATTTGCCTTGTATCTCCCCTAGTATGATTCAATCTATTCTGTGCAACTTGATAATACATTATACATGAATGTAATGATATTAATGGTGACCGGGATGGTCTATAGTGGACGAGGTGCTAAGACTGATACTGAACCTTCTAATTCTGTGGAGTTGCAGTGATGGAAGGACAAATTGTAGGCCATGTTCCCTTCACCTATCCCCCATTATTTCACTGTTCTTGAGAAGGGATGTAAACAAAGAGTTACTGGAGGGAAAGTTAATCAAGGAGCTGGATATGGGCTTGAAATACCATGTGTTGGACCAAAGCCTTTATTGAAGTTATTGCTTCTCTGAAGACATCTGGACTAGTTTTGATTTCCGTGGACACACTAGATAGATCTACAAGTTGTGATTGTTTATGTTGGTACTCATGCATGTGACGTGCGGGAGTCTCTGGCTGCAATGTCAAGGTGTGGTTTCCAGAGTGTACGCTATTTGGAGGTAATACGTTACAAAAACACTTTGGGACCAGGGAGAGGCGGAGTTTAGAGGTGGTCAGTTCTCGGAGGTTGCCAATGTATTACAAGTACAGGATTTTCAATCTGCGACTACAGTGGAACCCCTCTAATCAGGACACCCTGAAATAAGGACACCTCAATAAAAAGGACACTTTTAGCTGTCCCAAATGCCATGTTTGTGTACAATTTAACCCCTGAAATCAGGACACCTCACTAATCAGGACACTTTCTTCTGTCCCAAGGGTGTCCGGATTAGAGAGGTTCCACTGTAGAACTTTGTCCGCTCTAGGGAGTGTGTCCACTTCTCAGAGTGTTCCCTCAGGGAGGTTCTAGGTATACAGGTATACGTACAATGAAATCTTATCAAGGAAGTGTTTAAATTGCATGTCTTACATCTCTCTGCCAAACATACATGGTTTAGTACTAGCATACCCCATGTGAAACTGTTCTCACCTGAGCAAGTGCTCCACTCCAACTTCCTCGGCCTCCTCTGCTCCTATTTCACTGGCAACATGATCAAATGTCTTTGTGGTTGGTGTGCCGTCCTAGAACAGAGACCAAACACTCATTCACACACCACTCAGTATATACAGTGTATGCCAAGAGAAGAATAACATATTGTCATTAGCAATAACTATACAACTCTACTCACATCATGAATCTCTTCCACTGCGTAGTATGCATCAGTTGGTAGACCAAGATCCCTGGGCTTGGCATCTACTATCACCAGTACCTTAAGGAATCATGTACAGGCAATAGAGATGTGTACCCTACCCAGCAGATGGCTTTAGAGTAACACTGCTTACACTAGTACACATAATGTGGTTGCACGGTTAGGCTTTCAATAGTAGGCTTTTAATGAAATGTAGCATTAAAATGCTTACCGGATTAGCACGGTATTTGCCAATCAGTTCATGAATAGCAATGTCGTTGGGATGGAGCTTTGGTCCAGTGTGATACCATCCTACAATGTGCTCACGAGCTGTGGTAAAGTAGGGCCACAGGAAGAGAATAAAGCAGTTACTCTTCATAGAGTAACCTATTGTTACTCTTGCGGAACTAATACTCAAGTTCTTAATTCCCAAGTGAAATTATTGTGCAGAGGAGAACAAGGCCGGCAATTAGGCTAGAAATCCTTCCAACTCTGGAGCAGAGGACGCACCATTGACTTTCCTACACATGGCGGTCATGTTCTCCAGGTAGTTGTGGTCCAGAAACCACACACTGGGTTCTCTCTCATCCTCGTCAAATGGGACTGCACAACAGATGAAAAGAAACCAATTGAGGGGTATAGACTATACCACAGACCTACACATGGGAAGATACCTGCATAGCTAGTGGCAATATCTACCACACCATTGGCCCTCCAGGTACCCAGGAGCACTCCAACCACCCTTTTCTGGTTTCCAATCTTCCTGAGCCTATTGAAATGATCCACCACGCTCAGGAGTACGATAGGATGCACCACCACGCGAGTAGGTACCTTGGGAGGCATAGTCCACGTGTATTCAAAATTTCTTTGTAGACAAATAATTAGAAGACAATTTCTTTTCTCCCACACAAACGCGCGCACGCACACGAGCAGGCGTATCGGGTGGAGTACTACTGAGACAAGGAGTGAAACTCGAAGTCCACAATGCCATCTGTTTCCTCCGTTGGTAAGGTAGTTACGTATGGGCCTCACCCTAGTCTGGATGTGATAAAGAACTGGAAAAGTATAGTGGAGCTCGTCCTTCGTGCTGTTGCTGCTGTGAGTTATAATCGTATGAGCATGCTCATGCATGTGATGACTTGTGGTATGTATATTTGTATTAACCACACTTCTCTAATCCCAACATTAGTGCCCTGATTTTGAAAAGTACCCTATTCATTTAGGTGTCCTTGTTAGAGACGTTTAAGTTAACTTTCTTCTCTTCTTCCTCTCTCAACTGCAGTTTCTATCTCTGATTCTTTTAATAGCATGTGCTGCAGCACAAGCAGATCCGAGTGGCAATGATGTGGATGATAAGCTACTGGACAGGAGCAATGCAGCAGCAGGCTGGGGGGCATTCCTTGCCTTTGTGTGCCTGCTCACTGAGGCAGTGATTATAATAATGCGTTTCCTCAACTGTGGATTCGTCACCCACTACCTCACTGTATCCATAATTGTGGTGAGCTGATTGAGATGATGAAGTTTTGGGTTTTAGGAAGACCTGCTTGAACTACATTTTGATTCAATGTTTGTGTACTGGTTGGTAGGCAACATACCTTGCCAATGGTTTAGGGGTGGAGGTTGCATGCCACTCTAAGAGCACCATGTGGAACCACACATGTGACAACCCAGCTAAATTAGAAGGTGCATGTATATGTACATGTGTTGCTGCTTGTGCACTGCAGTGTACCTACTTATGCCAGCTGACCTTGTTTGCATCAAGAAGTTCATCTACATGTACATGTATGCATTCCGCCTACATACTTACCAGCTGACCTTGTTTGCATCAATAGGAAGTTCATCTACATGTACATGTACATGTACTATATATACCCTCGGGTATGCACCCTCGGGTCTCGCACTTTATCTGGCATACGTACCTATTGGGCATGATTTATGTACATGTATGTATATATACATGTGTTGCTGCTCGTGTGCCTACTGCTTCTGCTCTTACCTGCTGACCTTGTTTGCATCAATTGCCAGCATACATACATGTACATGTATGTACATGTGTTGTAACATGTGTTTGCCTTCCTTCTGTACATGTTGCAGGACATTTGTGTGAGTGCAGCATTTTCTGTTCTCCTATTCATCACTGGTATACCCCTGGCAGTGTTTGCCAGTGAGTGGGATGATGAGGTGGACACTGCTGACGACGACCTCAAAGACAAAATTGACGGGATACCACCATCCCTACGAGCTGCCTCTGTATGTGTGTGTGCTAGCCTAGTTCCTAGGCATTCAGTAGGAGGGAAAGGAACGCCTAGGAACTAGGCTAGTGTGTGTGCATGTGTGTGTACATCATTCACCTTCAGAGACTCCCATGCATTTTCTAGTTTAGTCTCCGGCCTTCTGTGTTTGCATATGAGTGTTACCTGCATAACTGATCCAGGAATAACTCTTGTCGGTTTTTCAATATTATATGCATTTTCACATTCTGTATATGTTATGCAACACACACACACACACACACACACACACACACACACACACACACACACACACACACTGCAGGCATTCTGTTACATAGCCATGATTGGGTTCATTGCACTGCTTGTGTGGATTGTACTGCACTTGATATTAGGATGGTGCAAACCCTCCCAACAAACTGAAAGCTAGACTACTGACTTCTAGTTATTGTAGTTTTCGTTTTCTCCGTCTTTCTCCATAGTTAATTAATTTTGATAAAAGTAATTATGTCATCATATTATTATAACCTAGACCTTTGATTCATATATCCGTGTTCAGTGCACAACACGTGACTAACTCTAGCACACGCGCGCGCGCGCAATTAAGTAAAAGGTGGGCAGAGGAGACGTAGCTCTGTTGACTGTTGTCTCGTTTTAAAACAAGTGTGGAGGAGTGAGTTGTATTAAGCAATGGCGGACGCTGTTACTGGAGCAGCCGGGAAGGCGGCCATGAGCATGTTTGGTCCTCATCCAAGCATCACTATCGTGACCTTCTGGCAGGGAATCGTTGAAATAGTCGGACGTATTGTGGCCTTGGTGAGTTAATAGCTACACTTGGCTGGCGTTCTCCATACAAAACTAGCCATTAGATTTGCAATGTTGTACTTGTACATTGTATTTTTCGGAATACAAGTTGTACAACAGCACCTCGGTCCATGGTTGGTTTGTGTAGTCCGACCCTATACACTGCGTGACCTGCGTGGTATTGTTACAAAGCTTTAGCATGCGAAGGCGTTGCTCAATGATTTAGCTCTACAGGACTGATGGTGTATGATTTAGCCACAATACGGTAGGTTGGGGTATTGTTTGGTGTATCACGGATACACAACGGGCTATTCCAGTATACACCCCTGTGGAGGATCAATAATAGCGTCCGAGGGGGGTTAAGCTGTGATTTTGTCAGGGGGGTATTTTCTATTGTAATTAGCCTGTCCATGGAGGGTTTTTGGACAAAATAATGACGTCTGGGGGGTAGAAAGGACACGAATTAATTTGTCTGAGGGCAGTATTTATACCTCTAAAATTTGTCCTTGGGGGTAAATCTGTGTTAAATTTGCATGGTGTCCCAGGGGGAGACCTGGCCTGTAGTTAATGTCCTAGTGGGGTTATAAATATTACTCCTCCACAGGGGTGTATTTTTATTAACTGGAACAGCCCAACTGAGGTTTTTAGCATGTATGGTGTGATGCAACACCGTTTCTAACAACTACAAGGTTACCAACTATACCAGAGTGTTAGGGGTCAAAATAGTAGTTTGGAATATTCCCCTCCACCCACAAGGTTATTTTGTACATTATGCAGTATATGTATGCATGTGGAATGTATGCATGAAGCATTTGTTATACTTTATGACATCTGGTTTGTCTTACCATAACACCTTCGGTCACTAGATACCACACTTTCCTATATACTCTCCCTCCTTCCCTCTCTCCAGGTTTTGGCCTTTATCTTGCTGATTACAGCAGGTGTAGCCCTGAACGATCTGGGATATGACCGCTTGGACGATCTTGATCGAGAAGGAGCCCAGGAGGACACGGAATGGGAACATACAGCAAGTCTCTCAAGGGGTGCTTGTGGTTTCCTTGTCTTTATCGTCCTTGTCTTGATGATTGTTGAGGGGATCATCATTGCACTGCGATTCCTCAACCTTGGCATTATGGACAGGTTCACTTTTATTTTTCATATCGTGGTAAGTCCTTCCTTGGTTTCCTCTCTCTACATCTTTTTAACCCTCGGCGCACATGCGCAGGAGGGTTACTGTAGTTGGGTCTGTGTGTGTGTGTGTCTGTGTGTCTGTCTGTTAAGTCACATCTCACCTCTGGAGCATCTGTTCGTCCTGAAAATACTGTCACGTACTCAGCGGGCAACGGAGGTCCAAAAATTTGTGGGGTTTTCTTTGAAACCGCTCCGTTCAAGAGTTATGGCGTGAAACGCAAGCGAAAGAGCCAATATGCTAATTAGATCTAGCCTACTCTGGCTTACCCGCGATCAGGTATTCCTGTTCGAAGTACAGCGAAGCACCAGCGGTTACTGCATGAGGGAGTACAAGCATGGGTACTGCTCCGGTCAAACCTATAGCGCTTCCAGCAGTGTACAGAGCCAACCTTGAGCTTCAATCGCACGTGCCTTTCCAGCATTCGCGCACGCGCGTTATATATGAGATTTACCGCGTGCGCTTTCAAGGATTCGCGCATGCACGGACGCCGAGGGTTCTGCACTTTAGTGCATTCATCTCTTCCATTACTTGTTTCAAATCCCTTCTCTCTGTACACTCTCTCTCAGGACATAGTCATCAGTGGAGTTTATGCCTTCCTCTTCCTCTGTCTGGCACTTTCTACTGCTGTCTATTCTAATCTCTTTAGAAGATATGAAAATGATTGTAATGACATTTCTAGTTGTGAACGTATCCTGGGTGATGCAGCTGACTTGGATGAAGATATGGGGGCTGTCTCTGTAAGTTGTACTGTAGGAGGTGTTGTATTTGACCTTTAATTGACCCTTAAAGGTAGTTTTGTCCATGCCACAACCTCGAACTTTGTGTATGGAATAATTTAATGGTCTTGGCAAAATCAGATTTTGTGTGTCCAGTTGGTCTTAAAGTAGTGCTGAATTCACTCCTGTGTCCCTCCTCCAGTTCTTCTGTTTTGTGGGTGTGTTTGTATTTGCCGGTCTCGCTGTCTTCATGGGCATTGGCCTGATGCTAAAGTGGAGAAACACCCAGACCAAGTATGCCATTGCTGTAGGCTCTATTGGTGATGGTCCAGAGTGAATATATAGAAGACACTATAGCTCTCTTGCTACTATGATTTCTGACAAGTGATATAGGATACGAGTCTTTAATTTGTAGTTACATATTTTTACTTTCCAGACTGGAGTGATTATTGTATAATGTACGATGTGTAGAGTGTATGTAATGATGTAATTGGAATTATCACCCCCGTTTTTCATTGGGATGAGTGGAGTCTCCACGGAAGGGTCGCAAAAAGTGGTTTGAATACCACAATCAGCTCCCCCAGCACGAAATCACGCCATGCGTGGGGGACCAAATCGTATGCGCGCGCAGCCTCTTGGGCTTTAATTTTAAAAGGCGTGGCACTGTTTGTCCATAATTATATGTAGACTGCATCAATGCATGTAACTGTTGTGCGACAAGCATGGAGAAGGCTGTGGAAGCTGAAAGAGCTGCAAGCGATGGAGAGAAAGACGTGGAAATGATGAGCACTAAGGAAATCTACGGGCCGCACCCGAGCTTGGCGCTGGTGAAGTTCTGGCAGGGCATCGTGGAGTTGTGCATCAGAATCTCTATCGTGGTGAGTTGTGTTGCCTCGAGCGTTTAGGAATAGATTTGTTAGAAAAGGCCTTCTCTGCTTGCAGGTTTTATCTTTTGTGCTGTTAGTGGCTGCCTGTGTCTCTGTCTCTGACGTGAGCATCGACACAACGGGTACTAGCAGTGATGTGATGGAGATGGTAGATGACGGCCGGTCTGTATCAGGGTTCATGGTATTTGTCAGCCTCCTCACACTCCTCGGGGAGGTGGCACTGATCATTGTTCGCTTCCTTAACTTTGGAGCCATCAACCGATTCTTTCTCTTGTTTGTGATACTGGTGAGCAAGCTGTAACCCACTAAGAAGGGAGGTGCAGACTATTGTGTTTCAGTAGAAATGGTCACGAGTTTACAAATTACACATTCCAAATGCTTGTATACCTTTTAAAAGCAAGTGGCATGTATTCTGTTTTCCGCAGGAATTAGTAGCGATCACTATTGTCGGGATATTTTCATTTTCTGGGGGTGTGGCTGCAGCTGTGGCAGGAGAGGAGTGGCAGGAGCAGATTGACTCCTGGGAGAGACAGGGAGTACGGATCCATGGCAGAGGACACAGGATACCCAGAAACCTGCGTGCCACAGCTGTGAGTATAGCAGCAAGAGTAAATAATAGAGAGGAAGAGAGTGTCGAACACACGTTTGGGCCTAGTATTAACTGCTCGGAAAGTAACGTGACTTCCACTAAAGCACACATGATGTATAGCTGAGCAATTGCTAGTGTGAAAGAGTGAAAGCACATAGCCGATGGACCAGGCATCGCTGGCAAGTGCTGGTACTTAGAGTATTGTGCCTGTCGTTTTCTAAGTCTCAAGCTCCTCCTCATCAGCAGTCAACGTATATATCTACATCACGTGCACAAGTTATGTTACTGTTTGAGCAGTTAATACTAGGCCAAATGTGTGTTTGACACTCTCTTCCTCTCTATTATTTACTCTTGATACCAGCCATTAAAAACCAACTACACTGTGTGGTGGTATTGGAAACACACCCTATGGAACTATAGTTTTCTGAATGTGGAGGTTGATTTAGGTGCACATGCACGCACTTTCGATGTATTCACTGCTCAGTATTCTCCAGTGAAAGTAACGTGTGACTCAGTACCTAGCCTCGTTCTCTGCCCCTTTTCAAAGACCTGGGAACATGTTGAGTGTTGAATAAAGAGCACTATACACTTAGTCTCAAGCTAAAGAGCATGGTAGAACATTCAGTGTGCCCCTGGGATGTTGATATTGCATCCTACTATAGGTAATAACCATTTATTGGCCTCTGTTTGCTGTTTACAGTGGTATATAGCCATAGACATAAGTGTATAGATGCAGGCATTGATGAGAGGATGTGGCAGGGTGTCTATGTTTCCTTGTATTGTAGGGTGTCTATATGTTTCCTTGTTAAAATTGTAGGGTGTCTATATGTTTTGGGTGTCTATGCACTCCAATCAAATTACTACATTTAGGTAGCTATGATCTAAATTGGCTAACAGGGATTTCATCAGGAAATATCAGTGTATCAATATTTGTGTAGGTCATGCATACTGACTGATTCAATAATCAGAATGTGTAGTAATGCATGTCCTGGAATTTTGAGGATGGAGAGAACACCAGAATGGGTACATCTCTCTCTGAGTGTCTTTTTTCCTACTCTGTGGTAACAGGGGTGTAGACACAATTTTAAAGGTTTGGTGAAGGTTAGAGTGTGTGCCTCAAAATTGTGTCTTAAATATTCAATGGCAGCATCTCTATGCTACCTTGGCTAGCAAACTGCATTCCTATCTCAGTAACACTCATAATGTATGAGCCGGGGGGGGGGGGGGGGGGGGGGGGGGAATACCTCCTAGTGTCTACACCCTTGGACATTATGTGGAGTGCAGGCCATGATAATAGGCATAGGAATTTATATATTTGGGGGGGGGGGGGGCTATATCTATTGCTGTTGTAATACAATGACCATCTTTTCAAATAAATGAAGTCTTCTCTTATTTATCAAACTACCTACTTGTATCATATATCTACTACATCTGTTCTACTCTACTATTACAGTGTATTAGCGTGTTTTTTTTGCGCATGTGCATGGCAGAAACTATGTACATAATATTGGGGGGACTGCTTGGTTAACCATGAAGCATTGAGGGGGCTGCAGCCCCCAGACCCCTCCTTCCCTGGCTATGATTTCCACTCTTCCCACAGGCATTTGGTATTCTCACTACACTGGCTCTAATAGTACTGGGTGTATGGATGGTCCTCTACCTTGTGTTTGACTGGAACAAGCATATGACCACCCAAGAAAAAGAAATCAAGACTGTCTTAAAATAGATCATTTGTGTATGTAGTACATGTTCCGTCAAGAAATAGTTGAAGCACTGCGCATGCGCGTAAATGAGAGACTGGGCGGAGCTACACGTCGTTGTGGAGTGGAGGGATGGCAGACAGTGTCTTATCTCCTCAGATCCTTGGGCCGCATCCAGGGCTTTCCATACTGCGAATATGGCAGGGGATTGTCGAAGTCATTCTTCGAATTATCTTAACCGTAAGGAGCTAAATAGATGATGCAAAATTTAGCTAGCTCTAGTCTAACCAGCTAAACTACAGGCGGCATTGTGTGGGGCCTTATGCGAGACAGTAAGTATATTTTTGTGTGTGTGTGTGTGTGCACGTGTGTATTTATACTGTGTATCTCGTCCCAATTGTGAATGCATGTATATGATGTGGAGAAGAAAGGAGGTTGAGTAGAGTTTTGGAATAGTGTAAGAGCATGTGTTTTTTCATATGTGCTCAGGTTTTCAATCTCTGCACACTGGCCCTCGTTGCAGCTGTCATAAATGACGTTTCAAGCAATATTTCCTCTGACAACAGCCTCAAGCATGACTCCAAGGCAGCAGGGCTCTTTGTGATATGCTTTGCAAGTCTGGTCCTCACTGTAGAGGTGACAATACTCGTCTTGAGATTTTTGAACATTGGAATCATCAACCTGCAGATGAAGAAATTCTTTATAGTTGTAAGCATATAATTACGTGCGTTATAGATTTCACAAATGCATCAATAATTCCCCTTTGCACACACATACACACACACACACACACACACACAGGATATTACACTCAGCATAGTGGTGGTGGTGGGGTATGTAATTGCAGGGTTAACACAGGCAGTGTATGCCAATAAGTGGAGGGATGCCCCCTCATCATGTGACACTAATAATGCTAGACCTTGCAAGGACTATAACTGGTGGAAACTGACAGCTGTAGCTACTGTAAGTTATACCATAATCACATGCCCAATGTCTAAGTGTATGCACATTACTTCATGCATGCATAATAAGTACACATCACTTCCTGTCTTCATGCTCGAGATATCATTGACCAGTCCCCCTATGTGTAGTCTGGCATAGCCACACCCTATGTCTACACTAGAGAGGGAGGGTACCACCCACATGGGGTGTAGGACTGCCTACATACGTAGTTTCAAAGTCATCCTGGGGCATGGCAACACCCTTATATCTCTCTATATGTGTGTGTACTACCATATTTTACAGGTTGGCTGTTTCCTATGTGCTGTGGTGGCTGTAGTACTCTCCATATGGTCACTTCTCTTCCTTGTCAAGAGATGGTACTATAAGATGCTCCAGTACACCACCCTATAAACATATTTGAGTATAATTATTTTGATCTCTTGTGAATTTTATGTACACTTAAAATGAGCTAAACGGGCATTTACTTCTGCTGGGTACACACTAAGATACATTCCCATCTGGGTTCCGAGTCTCACAACACGTTTGTTGTGAACCTGGCTCCTTAGGTCATTCACAACCTCTGTACGGTCATCAGAGGGTTTTATTAATGGTAACTACTGTAGATCTCCTGGGGCTAGACAGCAGATGACCACTCACTTCTTTGTGAAGAGATGGCTATAGTACTAACATATGGTACTGTTTACCTCACGTATACCTGTATTCACAATATGCAGTCTGTCTTATGACTACACGCACAAACTGTATCACTGAAGAGGTAGACAATATTGCTATCACCATGTATACACATACTCTAGGTTTAGAAAATAATGGTACATGTGCATATAGAACAGAATTCTCTACAAAAAAAAATCACGATGCTTGGTACACACTAAGATATAAATATCCTAATCACATGACTGAACAACATTCCCGTCCAGCTGCCTGTCGTTTACGTCCACTACTGTCGTAAGGTTCTCCCACAGGTGACGTAGAAGTGTAGGTGGGTCCCTCATGAATTGGGGTTGGGTTAGTCTTTCGAAGTACACTCTTTCGTGGGTTTCTGTTTGATGTTTCTGGAGCTAACTGCTCGTCTATCTCAAGGGACTCGGGTCTCTGTAGCACTCGCTGTTTCAACTGAATTTCTTCCTTTTCTTCTGACTCTTTCTTGCCATTTTGCTCTCTTGTACTCTTCCCTTCCCCTGCCTCTCCCTCTCCCTCTCCTTCTCCTCCCTCTCCCTCTCCTCCTTCTCCTTCTCCTTCTCCTCCCTCTCCCTTCTTATCCTTTGTGACCTCTGTACTTTCATCAGGGGGTTTATCCATGCTGACTTCTGTGTCAACTGTAGCATTTGACTGTTCCGCTATACCATCTCCCGGGCTAGATATAGGGCTGATGGGAGATGAGGGCTGTGGGGCATCTTCAATACTACTACTAGTGGTCAGTTTACGTATAGAAGTTAGTTCAACTGTTCCTTCCTCGTCTCCCATTCCCATTATCTCATTTTCCTGTTTCATCATCCCTCGATCTCGATCCTAAGAGAATAGTCACTTCTAACACATACACTGTATTGTATAATTATGCATGTATGGTAGTGCACAAAGAGCATGTTTAATAAATCCTTGCTTATAGCAACTGTGGACCTTCATACTATGCTGTCACTAGGTGAATCCATTGCATACATGTATTTGGCAAGCGGGACCAGCCCACCTAGTCACGACAATGAGCGTAAAATTAGAACTCCCATATAACATTACGGTATGTACAGTATGAGACACATGTATAGAGAGAAATCGGCCTGTTGTCACGACTGGGGTGGGCTCACCAGTAATACACAGATGCCTAGCTAATTTGATATACATGTACATGTACATGCTTCTCGGTCTGAACATGTAAATGGCATGCACAGTTATTACTGACCTGTTGAACCATGGACTCCCTCCTGAGCATTGCCTCTTCCTTGATGGAGTCCTTCATCATATTGTCCCTTTCAGCCTGTCGCATTCGTCTCACAGACAGACGTCTTGTGCGTGGGCCTAGCTCCCCTGACTCCTCTGCCTCTCTCTCCTCCACGGCTCTGTCAGCAGCCTTACCAAACTCAGTCTTCAACTGAAGAATGTACTCTCGAATCTCCGGCTGTTCTGCAATAGCTGCATACATGGTGTGTGTTGGGGGGGGGAGATTGGGGGAGGAACAATAGGAGAACATCCTGGTTACACTGCAGAAGAAGTGCCTACCAATATTGTTTACAATGGCTGCATTTGGGCTTGGATATGTAAACAGGTAAATACACTGTACTATAACCTTGACGTCAATAATACATGTATGTACATGTACTTATCAAGAACTTCGAATGGGCAATTACTTATGGAATTGGTGTACTGATATTCTGAAGTACCGTATGCAGTTTCCCCATGTAAATTCTTTATGTCCATGTTGGCACCATTTTTAGCCAGTTGCTTCATCACCTCCTGTTGCTCCCAGCACACGGCAGCGTGGAATGGGGTCCAGCCCTCGGTGTCCTGAATATCAAGGTTCATGTCGTCCTGGGAGAACAGGAACTCGAGGACCTCCGTGTACCCATTGGCTGCTGCCACATGCAACTGGGGGGAGAGGGGGAGAAGACGACCATGATACATGTACATACATGTATATGATGTGCAGTATCTAAACAATATACATGTTGGTTTGTCTCTGTTATTGGGTTGGGTTCCTTTTTTCACTCTTTCTATACACTATCTGATAGTGTGCTATATACATGTACATGTACGTGTATTTTCAAGTACATGTATGCATGAAAATCAAAGATCCCACAAACAGGTGTACATATGGCAACGCAGGACTTGGACCAACAGCATGTACATGTACATGTAGCCCACTCAGCTGAGACATGCAGAGCATAGCAGGAGCATGTACCATGCCGACACCACTTGGAAAGAAGAGTGTCCTGATTAAATGCTATCACATAGGTACTCCGTACAATTTTTTTATCACATAGGCACTCCATACAAATTTTTTATCACATAGGCACTCCGTACAAATTTTTATATCATTGCATATTGCAACGCAGTGTGGTAACGTTGAACAATACATTTTTAAGACTAGCTGCTAGTATTCATATTACATTGGAGTATGTACACAGAACTTGTGTGATAACTCCTTCAATACGATCTTAGGAGGTGCAATGTTTACATCAATAAATGGTTTATTCCCTCACTTCAATGTGTCCTGATTAGAGGGGTTCCTTTATGGAGGAACAGATTTGCCTGCATGTACATGTACATGTATGTGTGGCTCTGCCTGTGATTGTGGGTGTGTGGTCAATGGAGGTGGTGCTATGGCAGCTTCATAAAGACTCACTGCTGTGGCTCCATACTTGTCCTGCAGATTGAGAGACCTGCCCTGCCTCACGCTGTCCTTCAGGTCAGCCAGCATGTTCTTAGGCACAGACACACGGATATATTCCAGAACATCCTCAGTATAGCCTGCAACAGGAAGATAACACTTTCATCCAGACATTCTGACAAGTAAAGTTATGGGAATATGAGGGTGTGTATGCATCAATGTAAATCCCAAGGGGGCACTTACGATCCAAGGGGGCAAATGCCCCCCCCCCCCCTAAATGAAACCCTGTAAACTTTACAAAAACATTTCTTCTACTTTCTCTTTCCCCTCCCTCACCAGCTTCCAGCATCCTCTGCTGGAGTATATATCTGATGTCAGAGTCTGCTGCCACATCAATTGGCATCTTATCATCGAGATTGATAGATGTCAGACTCGCTCCCTCGTCCAATAACAAGTTGATCATTTGCAGATTTCCTGTGGCTGATGCTGCATGGAGAGGTGTCCAGCCTTCTATGTCACGTGCATTCAAGTCTGCACCATACTCCAGGAGAATACGTGCCAGCTCAACAGTATTATCAATGCAGCACTAGGGAGGGGAGGGAGAGGGAGAGGGAGGAGAGGGAGATGAGGAAATGTTTGGGGATATGGGCTTCTGATTGAAAAAATATATACAATAATACAAGGAAACCTAATTGAAAGCATTTGCAATGTATAAGCAGTAGCCCAACAATCGCTGACAATGTATACATTGGAAAGGGTTTGTTGGCACAGCACTTTGTATAGTAGAATGTTCATTACCTTGTGTAAGGGTGTGAGACCGTCTGCATTAGAGATGTTGGGATCTATACCTCTCTCCAGCATCTGTCTGACTGAGAGGGACGGTGAAGAAGAAAGGATAAAGAGAGGGAGAGAGAGGGGAGAAGAACAGGTGTTACATGTAGTATTAGTGCTGTGTTATTCATAGTGTTATGTTCTAAATGGATCGTGAATACTCTGTTCCACTTTATGACACTCACTAATAGCCCTATAGAGGAACCTACATGTACATGTACATGTACATGTACATGTACATGTACATGTACATGTACATGTACATGTATGGTGTGTACACAGATCCTACCCACTGTATATACAAGAGCTCTGTGTGTTCACTTAGTCAGATTACGTATGACAATGAAAAGTGAGCCAAAATGCATGTGATCAGAATATTCCAGGCATAGACCGCTCACAGTTGTAGGGATGTACCAAGTTAGTCAGGTCAATACTTTCAAATTGTCAATTAGCTGAGCAATATATATATGACTGGAATGTGACAGGAGTGACTTGTGTTATGGACAGAATAACACTGCAACTGAGCCCACATAAATGTGTGGTTTCAATATTGAGGTGTTATATAGCTTCATGTCAACTTACCAACAGTGTGTGTGTGTGTGTGTGTGTGTGTGTGTGTGTGTGTGTGTGTGTGTGCGTGTGTGCATGCGTGTGTGTGTGTGTGTGTGTGTGTGTGTGTGTGTGTGCGTGTGTGTGTGTGACATGTAACATTATCCCACAACTACAGTGCAATGGACGCCACAGTCTCTGTATACATGCCAGAACATAGACTTCAGTGCTAAGTGAACGTCTGCCTCGACATTGTTGACCAACTATGAACATACCATTGCCATAATAACCCCCCAAAAAATTTGTAAGAAGGCCTTCATGTTCATTCCATGCCAGCTACATACATTTGTATACATCAGGAAACTATCTACATGTATATGTATATTCATATCCTTGTCAGTAAGTAACACTATCTATATTCATGTCCTTTTATCAGTAAGTAACACAATATCACACATTTACTTGAGACAGTCATAGTAGTGTACATGTATATTCACCCAAGACAGTTATTTTCAAAGAAAAAGAACTGCATGGAGCATATTACAATACCCTACCAACTGAGTTACTGACTGGCAATCAGATACACAGGAATAGTACACATACATACTGAGCTACATGTACATGTACTTCCAATGGCATCCAAACCCTTGTATTCTACATATAGTTCAGGTGTTAAATAAACTTAAGGCTGAACTGCATATGGTCATTATATACACTAAACATCTGATCTGTCTTCCTCTTTTGATGAAGGGGAAATGTTCTTATTTCCCTCAACACCACACACCGAAATCAAATTTCCATGGGACACATACCTATAAAATTATAGAACTGAGATTCATATCAAGAGGAGTGGTGGTGGTTGGGTTACAGTAGGTGTCAAGTGTGTGAATTGTTATGATGAAATGTACACCAAATTCTTACATTAGTAGAGTAACTAACTGATAATATGTTGTAGATTCCACACAATTAATAAGTGTGACATTTTAGTCCATGGATTCAGCACATTCTGCATGCAGTGGTGCATTGAAGGGGGCAAAATAAACTCCTCTGTGTGCCTGCATGACCATGGCCACTGCATATGCATTATACACATGCTGAAGACCACACCCATCTCGCCCCTGAAATACAACTGAGAATCTCTCAACCATGCAAACACAGCCCCTATGCAGAGACCCCTCACACTCGGCTCTACTCCTATCTCACCTTCGATTAGCTCGTTTCTAGACACCATGTCGTTGAGAATCGACCCTTCCTCGAACGTGACTTTGGTGGATGTACGTTTCTTCATGCTGCTGCTGATACCGCCACTAATGACTGCCTGGGCCCGCTCTTGTCTCATGTACTCCTGGTACCGCTTTAGCTGCTTGGAGCGTCGCTTTCTGGCGTGTTTCAGGCGCGCCGCGTTGCTAAGTTTGTCGAGTCTTGGCAACTCGCTGATTAACTCTTCGTGAGTTGCCATGTGTGGTGCTTGTCTTGCAGACTGAGGTGCCAATTCGGGACTGCAAAGTGCTGTATATAGAAACAAGCCGTCCAAATCTTATTACATCAATTCCTTTGTCTGTTATGCAACGAACAAGGGGCGTCGAATTCGAAACGACGGAGAGGTCGTGTGTAGACTACAGAGATGAACAGAGTACTTCACCAACTCGAGAGCTTCACTGTAGAGACGTAGCTAGAGATCAACCCCCAAAAGGCGCTGCATGCTTTTGCATCACTAACACTGCAATAGCATGCGCAGAAATTGAAGCGGGTTAACCTAATTATCACGCATGCAGTGTATATTCACAAGGTGGTGAGCAGAATTATTAATAAATATTTGAGGACATTAGCATGTGGTCAGCTTGACTAATTTTATTCCCAATAACTTCAACCCTGTGCTTTGCCAACAGCTTTGACAGAGCTGTAATTAGTTCATTAGGTAGGGGTGAGTTCATATTACAAGCAGCAAGGTTGAGTCTGAGATCCTCTGCAGTAGCACAACAATGGAGCAGCTCCACACAGCCTCGGTTACCCAATCCTTCATTTCCACTCACATCCAGTACCTTTAGACATGGATGATCTGCTACACACCTATTGAAAGTAGTGAAGAGTTTCAGAATACACATTCATGCATATTAAACTGCATGACATTGTATAAGGCTTGGATCAGTTACATACACAGGAAGCATGTATACATCATACCTGCAGAGAGAGTGTACTGAGTCGACATTAAGACCGACAGCAGCTAGCCTCAGCTGTTGTAAGTGCTGGCAGTTCTGCAGTAGTCTACACAGAGTATCCATATCCACTGGGCAATGTGAGAGGTTTAGTAGCTCCAGGCTGGAACTGATCTGGACAGAGAGTAAGTGGAAGTGGAAGTGGAAATACATGTACAGGATGTAAACAGATACATGATATGGTGTGACCAGCGTAAGCCATAAATGTATACGCACCTCTAATACATGGACCTGCATATAATTGGCATGTGTACAGATGTGTAAATACATAATTATAGTTTGACCAGCGTAAGCCATAAAGCTGAAACGCAATATGTTGTATATACATTGAATATTATGAGCATATCAGAGTACACACAACATGGCATGTGCCAACACAAAATGGGAGAGGTAAAGTGAAGTGCTGAATAATAGAAAGACAATTCCTCTTATATATACATGTATCAGTGCTTAAACCTGTTTGAAAAACTCCAATACTTTAGGTTGTTCCAGTGCCTCTGTAGGCAGTGTACATGTGTTGGCCAGACTGAGATGTGAGAGGTGGCCAGTGGGCAGAGAATGGAGCAATGTGACAACCCCCCTACTCTGAAGAGGGTTCAGAGATAATGAGACATCTATCAGGTTTGAGAGACCTGTAGTAAACACAACTATAACACTCATACACACCAGCGTAGGTACATAAAGATATTATGCATACGTGTTATGTTTCAAGCTAAAATTCTTCATTTACATTCCATGTGGGCATGATAAAGGAACTGCCTAATTCACTAAAGTACACAGTTGACCACAGAGAATGGATATTAGTTGCACATACAGGATGGCCCATGTAGTCCAAAGGAATAGTTCAGACATCAAAGTCACCTTTCAGGGCATGTCCCAGGCCAGTGTGCCTCTCCAGGGCCTGGTCCGTCAGTCCACAGCTCTGTAGTCCCAGTTCCAGCAGTCCTGATGTGAGTGAGAGCAGTGAAGACAGAGCAGGGCCACTGTCGGGACCAAGTGGGTTGTAGCCCAGAAATAGAGCCCTCAATGCAGACCACGGTGTAGAGTGAGGGCTACTGTGGTAGGACGAGGATGATGAAGAGGGATTGCAGAGGTTTTCAACACCCTGCAGTAGGGAACAGCCCGCAGTGATACAGACAATCAAACACATTTTCACCTACCAAGGAAATACAGATAACTACAGTACTCAATACTGTCTCTTCATCCAATATACATACCTGTGCTGTGATTCCAGTGCAGGAGAGGTCTAGGACATGTAGACTGGCGTGTCGGGCAAGAGTATTGGCCAGCAGAGTCATTGCATCATTCTTCAGCCGATTTCCACTCAGATTCAGACTGGTGAGATTGGTATGTCCTTGAAGGGATGTGAAAAGTGGGGAGATGTGGAGAGGTCGGAGGGACAGGTGAGATAGATCTAGCACTGGACTACTGGGATTGGCTTGAAAGATCTTCAGAGCCCTTTGATGGCAGTCTGCAGTAAGGAACATTTGGTATGGCCCACCTACATGTACAATGTACATGTACACATCATGTAACTACAATATGATCTCTATGTGGAGGGATAGAAACCTCTACATACATGCACACAAACAATCCCCGTACAAATGTATAAAACAGAGAACACACACACAGATGTTGCTGTGATCTATACACCATCAAGTATGTACATGTATGTATAAACACTTGTGTATGCTGCTATTTACCATGTCCAGTATTGCTACATGCCGTCATGTAGCGCTGTGGGAGAGGAGGGAGGTGCCAGTGCTGCACTACCCCCACCACCTCCTCCCCACTCTGGAGCACATGCACGATGATGTCATCGGGAGATAGGAGTGCTCCGTCAGAGGTGGTCAATGAGAGTTGTGGCCTCACTCCCTGCTGGGTGTAGTACCTCTCAGCAGCTTGCTGTGACAGCCACTGTATGGTTGAATCTGAACCATCAACTAGCTTCGTAGGGCAAGGGATCAGGTAGGACTTGGCATCTATTTTGACACGGATACGCAGTGGCAATGGAGTGGGGGCAGGAACTGTGGTAGTTGCAGTGAGTGTAAGCTGTGACGGAGGGGCATCGGGTGATAATTGAATGGAGTGATGTAATGCAGTAGGATCAGGGCAGGTGACAGAGGATCTTTGAGGTGATATGTGGTCAGAATCACAGGAGGGATCAGCACTAGTGCGTTCACGTGCCTCCCTCCATGAGTCATCTGTACCTCCACTAATATCTGCTACACCACCACCACCACCACCACTATTTTTGTCTCTATGACTCGATGGAGCACTGCTGTATGTGACCCTCTTTCCTCTACTGCTACGTGTCCGCCCTTTGAGGGTCAGGGAACCGTACCCACCCATTGAGCTAGAACCAGTTCTATCGTCACATGATGAAATAGCTTCGAATGGATCTCTGAATTGTCTCTTTCGCTTTTTAGAAGGCGGTTGGCCCACATCATCGACCAGCCAGTGGTCAATTACTGGGTAAGCTCCTGAAATCATTTCTAATTCTGCTGTTCCTTCAGAAATCAAAGCTGGTTTACCTGCCAAGTCTAATGTGGTATTTAGTCCCTTGGCTTCCTTATTGGCACTCTTCCTACGGTGCAATGAGCCACAGGGAGGTTGTTTACAGGATACTCTGCTGCTTGACCTTTCTCTCTGAATACGAGAGGTTGCAGTGACAGGGGAAGGTGGACTGTCTTCCTCCTCACTTGAAAGAAGTACATCTTTCCCTGTCCTATCAGCCCCCCTACCTCGGAATGACCCACGCCACCTGCTGCTGCTGCTACCTTGGACAGACAGACCATTCCCAGCTTCTCCTGAAGTTTGACCTGTCCCTTCTTCCTCCACAAGCACCACCACATCTTCATCAACCCATCCTCTCTTCTTCATCTCCTTCTTCAGGTACTCTCTAATGGCCGTGTGCTCATTCTCAAGCTCATAAGACTCTGTCGCTGAACTCAGCCTCTCTGCCAGCATATCAACTGCCGTATGACCCTGTACACGTGCACATGTACACTAAATAGCTTCAGTTCCCAGGCCCTCATGACTATAGTGCAAGTACACAATCATATGTGAGGGAAGGCAAATATACACAGTACTAAATTGTAAACAGTTGAAGGCAAACAACACTCACAAACACATACCATGTACACAACAATGTGTTGAATAACAAACAAGTTGGTTACCCTGATGGTGTCAAATAACAAATAAACATGTACCAACATACGTAACAAACAATGGATAAACCTTGATGTCTTTGTGGAAGATGTCAGCTCCTCGCAGGACTAAGAGCTGGACTATATCCATGTGACCACTGCTGGCTGCGTCCATTAGTGGACTGATCCCACCACAGTGAATGCCTCCACAGTCATTCACATTGGCACCACTGTCCAAGAGGCAGGACACCAGATCTATGTAATGACAGAACAATACATGCATTACATCATGTGGAATAGAAGTAGTCTTGATCCAGTCTATTCCGCTGTGTACTAGACTGACCGATGTGTCCATGGTTGCAAGCTTCATGTAATGGAAGCCACCCACAGTTGTCACGGGCATTCACGTCAGCACCCTGCATAGTGGAAACATTGTATCACCCCCTCTGTATGCATCTTATGCATGTGTACCTCAATAATGAGCTGTCTGGCAGCAGTAAGGTTACCATCAATGGCAGCCACATGAAGAAGAGTCTCTCCTTTTTCATTTCTTTTAAAGAGCTAAATATGCATATATACACATAATGCATGATTTGCACTGCTTCACAGTATGTACATGTATATTCGAAGCAGCTACGTGTACATATACATGTATATACAATGTACCCTTGGTTTCCTGCGCATTACTACGCCTCTCATGCCACTGTTTTGAGTGAGATGAGTGCTGCTGTCTCCACCGCCTTCCTCCCAACACTCCTCCTCCTCATCAGTCTCCATCTCACAAAGAGATTCCGGCGTTTCAAACCCAGAGTCGTGTTCCAAATTCTCAGAATCACTTTCATTGTCGCTGTCCAAACCCACTTCAGGATGTTGTGCCAACACCCTCTCCAGTTGCTCCTCCCACTTTGATAGCTCACTTCCGCATTCGCTCTTTGCCTTGCAGAATTCCACAATAGCTTTACACACAGTGACCTCTCGTTTAGGGTTGTTGCTTTTTTCGGCAAATTCATATGCCTTGCAGTAAGCCTCCATGACTGACCGGCTCTCCATGCTGGCATTCTTCCTGATCTCTGCAATACTTTTCCATGTGTCGCACTCTTCAGTGGGATTCCCTCGCCACAACTCCAACTCTTTCTCATAGTAGAGCAGAGCCTTGGAAAACTGGCCATAGTCCGAGTGAGTACGAGCCAAAGAGATGTATACTGGGGAGAGTTCCTTAGGCTCCACACCATGAGCCTCAGCTAGGCCAAGCTGTATTCATGGTACATGCATGTGTAGAGACAGCATAAGAACTAGCATGTACTTTAATTACATGTTAGTCATTTAGTGCATGTACATGAAAAAAACGAATCTGGTGGGGCAAGACAAGCAATATAAGCGATCCATGGACAGCGCTGTTTCAAGCTTATTAGCTCTCATCAGCAGGGAATACGCACAGCTTGTCTAGCGCACCACCGGTTTATATATGCAAGGCACACCAGAACACATGTACATGTACATACATGTATAATGAGAACCTGTTGCTCATAAAACTTGATAGCTGCAGGGAAGGCTTTGATGGAGCAGCAGAGGTCACCCAGTTTCTCACACATCTTCATCTTCTCCTGTGATTTCTCCACACTCAATGCCTCCATCTCAAGAGAGTAATGAATCACCTTCCGCACTGCACAAGAGCTGTTCTGACACACGAGACAATCAGAAACACACATCACATGCTACCTGTGCTCAGTTTTCTTTGATCTGTATCAGTTTCTCCGAGTTGAGAGTTTTCTCGAAAGAGCCGCACCACCTTCTTCAGGCAAGATTTAGCCTCATGGAAGTTAGACATCAGTAAGTGAGCCTGTGAAAACACATAGAGTAACAATAGAGTCAGAATTAATATGTGGTGTACAGATCATGACTGCTACAAACCTGACTCATCTCTCGCAATATTTCTGCGTCTTGCTGCCAACTTCGCTGCTCAGTTGAAACACCGAGTGCTTCGCGGAAACACCGCAAGGCTAGGGCAGGCCGTGTCTCTTGCAGGTACAGAGATCCAAGATCAAAGTGACACTGAACAACAGTAGCAGAGTCACCTAACTCCCTGTAAGGTACGGGAGTTAACTACACCATGTTGACAGCTCTAACGTAGGCAGGCACCTACTTTGATATACCAAGTGCCTTCTCCATGAATTTCCTGGCACTCTGCAAGTCTCCGTTATTCTGGTACACCAGACCAAGATTGAGGTAGAGACGAGATCTCATCTCAAGTAATTCCCTACACACGTTTAGCGTATAGACCAGCTAAGAGTATGCAATACAAAGCATACTTACCTGTCTGCTACTATCCCACCAAGCTTGTCACACACATCTAGACTTCTCAGGTTGGCATTCCCTGCATGCAGTCTGAGCTCCCTGGCCTCTTCCTCACCCACCTCTGTGGACTGAGACTGCACAAAGTATGTCCGGCCCAAGGTGGCAAGAGCACGTTGCTCCTCAGCAAGATTAGCTGCAGCAGAAATGATCGATAAATGACACATGTAGTGCCCAAGTCTTCCTACATGTAGAGTGACTAGTGAGCTAATGACAGCAGTAATGCACATGTGAAGTTACCAAATAGCCTAAATGATGGAAACACTGTCAACCAAACATCAATGCCAAGTCATTATGAAAGATCCTGAAAAAACTCAGGATCCAGCTGGGATTCGAACCCAGGACCTTCTGATTACTAGGAGCCACTGGATCTCTTGTACGTGTAAATGTATATACCCATCCTCTTAAATACATATTACAACATGTAAACTTGCAAACAGTTGCATGTTGTACGTGTAAATGCAAATACCCATTACCCATACAACTTGCAAACAGTTGCATGTTGTACGTATCCATCCTCTTAAATACATATTACAACATGTAAACTTGCAAACAGTTACATGTTATATGATGGTATGTATATACATGCATCTACACAGACCAGTTTCCTTGGCAATATGGAGATGTTTCATCTGGTGATGAATGGCACGGTCATAGTCCCCGAGCTCACAGAGACACTCCCCCACTCTGCGGTGGGCAATACCCGCTCCCAGTGTGTCCCCACTCCCCTCAGACAGAGCCACTTCGGCCTGATGGTAGTGTAGGGCAAGACGATAATCACCTGAGGGAACACAAGAGCAGCACTACATTACCTCAGACACAAACAGCCTCTTTTACATAAGAATATGTAAAGAATGTAGAGCTATTTTTTAAGTTATATTTACCCTTTCTCATATAGACTTCACCAATGGCATTGCAGAGTTTGGCCTCCTCTAAAAGGTCATTCTTCTCTTGAGCTTTTTTCCGGCGGCATTTCAGAGCTATACATGTAGAAATCACTACGTTCTCTTCAGAGCTACACAGTCGTATCTTTTCACACTTACCCTCCAGCTCTTTGTCTTTCTTTGGAGGCATGGAACTGGTACCCAGGATGCTGCGCACTAATAAGAAATAGGAGGCGTGGCTCGATCGGTAAGCATAATTACCTCGAGACAAATGAGTACTTGTGGAGTGATCTTATAGAACAAGAGAGGAGGGATGGCTTCCATTGAACCAGAGGCAGATATTGCGTTCATAAAATCGGCCGAAGTGCTCTCTGTTCGCGAGAGAATGCACAGTCCTAAGCGATTCGTGTACGAAGTCCAAGTGGAGTGGTCCAACTCCAACAGGACAACCTGCTACAGAGGCTATACCGACTTTTTCGATTTCCAGTGTGAACTGATAGGCACTTTTCCACACGAGGGAGGCATGGTAAAAGGCGTGCAGCGGACCATCCCCTATCTACCCGGGAGAAAGATCTTCCAACGCAGAACGGCAGCCCTGGCTGAGAAGAGACTTCCGCTTATAAATGATTACGTTAAGAAACTAGTTTTAATGCCAGAGCGCGTTTCGCACTCTGATCATGTGCTCAAGTTCTTTCGCAGCAACTGGCAGGAGGACAGGTTGAGGCACGGCAGCTTTAGTCTACCACGACAGTCCTCGTCCTCCGCTCTGCTGTTCCACCAAGAGGGAGGGGTGGAGTATCAAATAAGAAAACTCAGTGAGAATGATGAAATCATAGGCTTTCCAGCTTCAGATGATCAGGACTCCAGGTAGTTTTTTTGTAGCCTAACTGATTTTGGGGTTGCCCTTTAATTAATGTAATTCACTAGCTACAGTACACATGCATGCATGTAGAGGTACTTGTGGGTTGAAAGGAAATCCCATTGTTTGTCAAATTAAGGAAACGCTAGAGTAACCTAATTATACCCTCCCCCACACTGCAGTGCTATTACAGATGAAAGAAGGGACGGAGAGCAGCAGAGAGAGGGGGCTGACTGTTGTGTCAACACCACAGGCCAAACTGTAATTGAGAATGGAACAATTATGTGATGTTACTTCTTAATATTTTTTACCCAATATTTATTTTCCACAAACATGTATACCCATTTCTAATCTTTGGTATTTTTCTGAGAGGTCAACAATGTTGTGAGAAGATGCTTGTCTGGAAAGACTTCAGTGTGCATGAAGTAAGCTTTCTCCTGCACTTGAAATGTCGAGAAACTGGAGAGTCCTGTAGGTGGTCTTATATCAGACACCTGGAACTCATTCCTAACGCGGCGGGCCAGGAGAGAGAGCGTGTGGGCAGCCACATGCTGTGTCTGTGGACGGTAGTAGAGATGTGTGATGTATCCCTTTAGCAGCCAGTGGAGCAGGGCAGTGGTCGACAGACCAACAGCCAACACAAGCGAACAGAGTGCCACTCTAGCGGCTACAGGAACTGATTCGTTCCCCAGCCACACCAAGACAGGTCCGCCACTTGCAGCAAGCACTGCTGTTGAGAGGGAGAAAATTTTGAGGGCTTTTACAGCACCTTTGAGGGGTCCAGTGTAGACCAGTTCAAATTCTCCATTGCCCTCCTGAGAAGCTTCAGTAGTCAAGTGGCGACAAAATATTGGACTACAATTTGTACATCTCTGTTTCAGGCGGGAGTGAGTGCTTGGAAGAGTGGCAATTCTACTAGACACACGTGGAGCAGAGAGATGCGACGAGAGGAAACTGAGGAAATATTTTGGCCTCCATACACATGTTGTCCTTAAATTTCTCCACACTGGCACTCGGAGAGAGACTGAAGCACAAGCCATTGTAGCTGTATACATGTGAACTTCGAACTTTGAGTGGCACGTGTAAAATGTGGGCAGGGCTAGAAGTGCGCATTATATAGAGCTACCATCATGGCAGCGAGAGTTCTTCGCCTGCTGCGTCCCACTGCAGTGTCCCTACACTGTCTACGGCCAGCAGTTAAGCACAGACCATTCAGTAGTATTAAAGATGCCGCTATCGCAGAGGGAGATGATCCAGTAATGAACGAGAGCACCATTACTAATGGAAGGTGGGAAGGAGACCCTCCTCAGTAATACATGTTTAACCCTTTCATGACAACATACAGGTCTCTAAATGATCCCTATTTTGGTATATCAACGTCTGTTTTTCCTCAAAAGACTCTGAAAGTGCTGATGAGTCCAATTAATGAACAGGATGTGGAGATCAAACCTGATGGTAGATATGTAGCTGTACAGTATGGCTTACTTCCACAAATAGTGTATCCTCAATTCAGCACTTTATGTGACACTTTGTCTCTTTTCGTTGCAGGTTTAATCTACCTCCCTGAGATAAAGTATCGCCGGATCCTCAACCAGGCATTTGGACCTGGGGGATGGGCACTCATGCCAAGGGGGGAGACCCTGCATTATCAGGTCCTAATTGACAGAAGTGTAGTCTGGTTGTACAGGAGTGTATATAGCTACTTGTTACTTGTGAAGGGAGATTTGCAATGTCTCATTCCCACAGAACGAGGGAGAGGGAGCCCAGCTCATCACAAGAGAGTATTCTCTCTACTGTCAAGGCCGATTTATATCCCAGGCTACTGGTGAACACACGTTCTATAGCAAGTCCAACCTCAGTTATGGCAAGGCTTGTGAGTCTGCCAAGTCCAATGCTCTCACTCGCTGCTGTAAGGACCTAGGTATTGCCAGTGAGCTCTGGGACCCTCAGGTGTGTGTGTGTGTGTGTGTGTGCGTGTGCGTGTGTGCGTGTGTGTGTGTGTGTGTGTGTGTGTGTGTGTGTGTGCGTGTGTGTGTGTGCGTGTGTGTGTGTGGTGTGTGTGTTATACTAAAAACATTATGCAAACTATTATGCTTCTCTTCACCCTAGTATGTAGCCAAGTGGAAGAAGCAGTATTCAGAGGAGATGTGGTGTGAGAACATGAGGAACAAGGAGAAGAAACGCTTGTGGAGAAAGAGAAATTCAGAAGAGGCCTTCCCATACCCCTGGAAAGAGATAGGCCCTGTCAAGTCTTCCTAGCCTCATAGCCACCCTCCTGCATCCAGCACCAATCACAGCAGTATATACAGTTAACCCAAAAATGAAACTGTTGAATACAGTGTCTCAGTCGTCATAATTACACTGATGACGTCACAGTATCTTATTTAATTTTGTGTTGAATGTAGCCCTTGAAATGTCTATGAATACATTGTTGCAGAATTGATAATAGAAAGTGTGTAGACTTAGAGATTTTTCAATCATTCCTCCAAGTGACATCCACCTCATCAGTTCTATACCTCTGTGTGATCCATGTGTCCTCCAGGGAGGTCACCTGACCACTGCGAAACATCTCCCAACCAGCCTGAGCTATCATGGCACCGTTGTCAATGCAGAAGCGTTCGTCAGTGGCAAATACTTTCCCTCCTCTTTCTTCTGCCATTTTAGCTGCAAGTCCAAATAAAATCCACCAGACACACAATTGATGATAATTACCATGTAATTGCAGGGACTTACCCATCATCTCCTGCAGTCGTACATTACAGCCCACTCCTCCCACAATGAGTACTTCCTGAGAGCCGCAGTGTGCCATTGCTCTCTCTGTGATCTCCACCAACATGGCAAACACTGTCTCCTGCAGAGAGTAGCAAAGATCGGCTTCACTGCACTCACCACGTTCCAACTTATCCCTGCCAATGGTTTCAATGTGTGACAAAATCCCAGAAAACGAGACGTCCATTCCCTTTACAACATAGGGAAGTTCCACGTACTTAGTTCCTTGTTTTGCGAGCTGCTCTATGTTATAGCCCGGGCTGGGGGCGTTGGAGAGCTTGAGCACTCTTGCAAATCGATCCAGACAGTTTCCCACTGCAATATCAATAGTCTCGCCAAAGATGCGGTATTTCTGCTGCGAGTAAGCTATCACCTGAGTATTGCCGCCACTCACGTAGAGAACTGTTGGATTCTGGGCACCAGTAATAAGTCGCCCCATCTCAATGTGGCCAATACAGTGATTTACTGCCACCAGAGGTTTCTTCCAGAGCTGGGCCACGGTCCTCGCCACAACGGCCACTGCGACGAGCGGGGCACCCATTCCTGGACCCTTGGTGAAGCAGACACAGTCAACGTCCTTTGGTTTGACTCCGGCTTCGTCCAGGGAACGGCGGAGCACGTCAAGCACGTGCTGTCGGTGGTGAATGGCTGTGTCTCGCGGCAGGAAACCTTCCCCAGGGGGTGCGTGGTAGGTATGCCTCACATTGGAGAGAACTACACCGTCCCTCACAATTCCAACACCGAGTTTATTAGCACTGCCCTCGAAACCGATGGCAATAACCATTTCTATCTATGGCGCGCATTAATTGAAACACACTGCCTAACGAGCCCCACCCACTCACCTCAAACACTGCGGCCTGCACTCCTATCCGTAAGGATGTAGACAGAGTAGGTTCTGTCCAGTATAACCATATAACTTCCTATCTACGTGAGGCTGTAGTATGGGAGGCCAAAATGACCTCATCAATTTGAAGGGGGGCCAGTGGAGGGTGTGTGTGTCATGAATTGGAGGGGGGTCAATACAAGTGGAGGGGGTGCATGAAATGAATTGGAGGGGGCTGGATTCAAGTGGAGGAGGTCCACTTTGACTGGAGGGGGTGCATTTGAATGGGAGAGGTCACCATAGTCCACTGACTGTCATCATCTGGTCTGGGGAGGGACTAACTACTAAATTTAAACATCGATGAATATATTCATTAATCTTTATGTGTACAAATTTGAAAACAACCAACTACACATTTTGATCATATAACAATTTGTGTATATACTACACAGCAACACATTCTTCAACACTGTTTGTGCTGTCTCCTCCATATCCACCAACTATCATCATCTTGTCTGGTGATGGACTAACTACTAAACACCTCTTACCAGCAGACATAGAGCCAATCTCCACCCATTGTCCATCTATTAGCTGGTAAATGGAGTTGGTATCTGACCCACTTCGATCCCCACCAGCGATGACTAGCTGTCCACAGAGAGTAGCAGCTGTTGACCACGTCACTGGTAGCTGAGGTAGCAGTGTCCATGTAAGGATATTCGATATTGACTGTGATATGATTGGCTGGTCACTGGATAGTAGAGCTTGAAGGGAGCACGAGTAGCCAGCATCAGTATCTCCTATTACATGTAATTGACTGTCACATATTGTGGCTGAAGGGAGGGTGAGAGCCTGTGGTAAGTTGGTTACTTCATACCACATTCCACTCCTTGCGTGAAATAGTTCAACTGTAGCAGTCCAATCAACAACACCAACGCTCCCCCCAATCACAAATATATAATTGCCACCTGATGTACTAACTACAGCAGGAGAGGAACATGCAGTGTTCATTGGGGGGTAGTGCTCAACCCATCGGCCCTGTCGTAATGTAAATAGTTTGTTAGTACGACCAAATCCATCTAATCCCCCCATAGCAGTCAGTTCCCCATCAATGATGACTAGTCCAGAGTTAGGATATGGAGATGGAGGAAGTTCCTCCCATTTCTCTGTACTCCATTGATATCTATAAACTAAGTTGGAGCCAGATGGTGTGAAATATGCAAATTGATCATCAGTTGTTGCAGATCCTCTGACCATTACACTTGGTGCTATCCTCTTTTTATGGCACTGCACAGTGAGCTGAGGGGAGATCACATGACATGTAATGTACATCATGAGTAATGTTCAACATGTAGATATTGTCAGTGAATGTACACATACTACACCTCAATATACTGCATAGTAGCATTACCCAATCAACGTTAGTCATGATGACTGCATGGCCTTGTATGCATATGCGCATGTACACAGTGAGAGTGTCTATAGTATGGAGAGAGGGAGAGAAGTTACCTTTCGCTGTTTGGAAGGAGGTATGGAATGGGGTACAGCTACAGGTCTGGCAGCTTGTGAACTGGACTGGAATGGAGACAACAAGTACGCACAAGCTCACATTTCTGAGATCGTACCTGTTGTGTTGATTGAGAGGTAGAGCTAGTGTGGAGTATCCTGGTGTGGGGAGGTGTCAGTTCAGGACTCTTTGAATCAGAGGTCGGCCACGATGGGGCGAGCTAGTGCGCATGCGTCCCCGCGCAACGCGCAACTACCGTACTATACAAAAATAGACCATATCTGCTGCTAATCTCAGTAGCCTATAAGTAATGTGATATTAATATTTCTATTTTGACCATAATTAGTAGAAAACTTTATAGGCAGCCTTCTAATATACATATTTCCTCTATTAAAATGCATTTTGGAGAAGCCAATCATTTTCTCTTGCTTGCCTGCCAAGTGTTCTACAGTGGGCAGTAGCTTATCATAAAGTATTTCATCACCTACCTTTCTCAAAACATTCTATAATCACTGCTGTTGGGAACTGTAAGTACTAACATCCTCAAGTACCACTAGTGACATTAACTCCTTTTCTTCTTCCAGTTCTTTTTAGGGTGTCCTCCTCAGGAGACTCCATCACACTAAATACATTTGCACATTATGCTATGGGAGGCACCATAGTCAACGGACCGCTCGAGTTAGTGTGAACAGCACACACGAATTGAACAAGCGGTCCATTTATCACACTGACTTGTGTGCACACAGAATGGGTAGTGCAATAACTGCTCTAAGGAGGTAAAACACACAAAACAGGCAGTGGTGTTTTACCACGTTACTCTAGGTGTAAAACAAGTTACCTCTGAGCTATGACTTGTTACCACGTGACTGTAACCAGTTGCTTCAGGCCTATATAAACAATGCGCTGAAAGATCCCCGCCAAAAACTAAAAGAATACAACAATGTAAGCATGTACAAGGAAAACAGAATGGCAGATTATGACCTGTACAGAAATAATTATGAATAGAAGTGGCTGACTAGACAGAGATGGCTATGGGGGTGTGGCTCAGTACATATGATCATTCTTTATGCCTCTTCAGTAGTGGCTTGACTTCATTTATGAAGAATGGCTCAATTGGTACATCTTTTCCCTGTGCCAAGAAACACAATTATTCCAGGCTCTACTCATGGAAAGACAACTAACTTTAGAGAGGTATTCAGCAATGTAGTCAGGTTTGAGGCAGGACACTCCACACTGTACCATAACCTCCAGAGATAACTGGATACAGACACACAGTTACATGAAAATACATGTATAGAGCACACTAGCAGGAAAGAGTGAATAATAAGAAAGGAACCCAACCCAGTAACATAGACAAACCAATATGTATGTGTGCTAGTTGCCATACAATGTAAAGGCATATTTAGATCTGATGATCATTAATTGTACTCACTGAGTCTTTAGGAAAGTAACTCATGTTGATGAAAGCATGTGAGACTTGCCTTAGTTCTTCAGTTGATAACCTTCCACAGTCATAAAGATGATATGCATATGCAAAGCAGCTGCCGTAGTTGTATACACATACTTGTTTCCACTGGTGTACACTGTAGCCCCTCCTGCTTCTAACAGTCTTTTCAGACCGGCCATTTTGTTTCTCTCAGCAAACAGAAGAGCCTGAGGTACATAAACCATTGACTACATCATTTGTAACAACAGATGCCATTAGGAAAAGTGAAAGAGGAGTCCACTTATACATGTAGTTCTCACCTTCCATCCATGGAAAGCTCCACAGATAGTTTCTCCTCCATCTGCCTATAATGAACAGCAGCTAACCTTATAGTGTGTAGCTATACCAATGGTGGTGTATGTGCTAGTACCATTCTCTGTGCAGCCAGTGCAACCCTCCATCGTCGTGGTGCATATTCCAGGGACTGAGGTTCATTTCCCCCACCATTTACACCCCACTCGTGCTCGTCTTCCTGTAACATACACATTTGCATCATCACCTCTCTGATGTGTATTGACAACACATCTTCTGAATAATAACACAACTACCACAGCTTGTATATACAGTAGAACCTCGGTTATCCGAACCGCGATTATCCGAACTCTCGATTATCCGAACAGGCGCTGACAAATAAATTCGCTTAATTAGAACAAGTTAGACGCAATATTACAGCTTGCGCACCGTAGGCAACTGCATGCGTTGTTGAAAAATGCCGTCTGTCGCTGCTTAGGGAGTCTATATAGCCTTGTAAACATGATGGCCTCGTATCACACTGGTCGAAATTGTCATCCCACACACTATAACAACGCAAATGCGAACAGGCACGTAGATTCACTTATCCGAACAAATTCAGTTATCCGAACACTGGAAATTTCATTGAGCCCAGAGGTGTTCGGATTACCGAGATTCTACTGTACTTATCACTGGTTCAAGTATACTGTGTACTGGAAAATTATTGCTGTAGAAACTTTTGAGATACATGCATTTGGCCAGTCGCAAAATTTTCCTTGCATTCAATCACGTGCATATGATCCCGCAATCATATTTGTGAACTTTATTCGTGGAATGCTGTGAACTTTATTCATGGAATGCTGTAATTAAGTCGATTTCGCAAAAATCATTAAAAAATGTCCTGGTATACAGCTGACTGTATTCGAAGGTGTAAGTAGACTGCTACAGTGATAGTACATGGACTACCGTGTGTGCTCACCTCCACAAACCTGCGCTCTGCTCGACATGACTCCATGTAGGACTTGTGCAATACCCATTTGCCTGCAGCACACGCACCAAGAAACTTCTCGGTGCGACTAGCCTTGCCTGCAACATCAAATAGTAAAGACTAGTAATGGTGAAAGGCTCATACAACTTCGAATGCAGTATGCAAACTTATTGGTAGCAGGTTACATCAGAAAGAGTGTGATCAAACTTGATTTGGTTTTGATCACTATCTTTCCAGCAATGTAACGTGATCCGATCTACCGCTAATATATGTACATGTAGATTGACAGAGTGGCTTGTGACCTGGACACAACGTACAGTCCACACAATAACAACCCACCTACTACTAGGTGAGTACAGCTGGTGGTAAAGTAGTCCAGGTCAATGTACTCTCCTCCCAGCTCTTGAATGAGAGCTCCGTAATCCACTTTCTCCTGTAAGAAACACAAGTGTGAAATGATGACTACTGAAGTAATGGAGCATGAGAGGATGTTGCTCTACATACTGACCCTCTGCTCCAGAGAGGAGAGGAGAAACTTTGGTGGAGGTCTGGATCTTCTCTACAAGAAAGACAGGGAAATACACTGTACACTACCACATGCCCATACAGTCAACAAATTGTGCATGTGAGTGTCTTGAATTGCATTATACTGAGCCTGAAAATTCAAGTACATGTATACATATACATGAGTGAGTACATAGTATTACCCTTGTTTGCATTGCAGTTTCATCAAAGAGGGATCTCACTACAGTTAGTAAAGAACAGAGAAAATGACTAATGCAATGTATATGTATAGAGTCAACATCGTAGAATTGTGTACATACCTTCTTTTCTCCCCTTAGAGTGTGTGACAATAGGCATCCCAAGAGGGGGAGGGAGGGGAGTAGAGGAGGGAGCATCCTTATCCTTATCCTTATCCCCCACACCACACACATCAGTTGCCCCAAAACCAGCAATCAGTTTAGACTTCCCATCACTTGTGTCACTGGTGCCATTTGTCTGTTGACCATTTCGGTTGCTTTCTCTTGGAATGCATTCACCTCGAGTGGTGGGTTCTACCTCACTGTGTGTGATACCAAGTAAGTCAAGCCGAAGAGTTCTGTCTTCAACACTACTACTGTCCCTAAACTGAGCAGGATCCAAACCCTGTGCCCTCATCTCCTCCTCCCTATGTGACAGAGGGTACGTGATGTGTACACTCACATAGCAGACCACTGCACATCCATGTATATACAGTAGATCCAAACTGTACATACATGTAAGTACCTTTCAATCCTGGCCAGAAGTTTGGCTTTCTCTCTTCTCCCTTCTGGGTCATCATAAGTTACCTGGACACAAAATAGGTACATATACACTAGGCCGCTTATGTTCATGTATACTAAGTTTGGGTTTGCCTGGTCTTTAGGTGTTGAGACACTTTCCTTGAGTTGTATTGCTTTGTGTGTGTGATTCTGCCTAGCCAGCTGAGCTGCCTCGGTAGCTCAGTTGGTAGAGCATCTGCCTAGAATGCAGAATGTCGTGGGTTCAAGTCTCACCCAAGGCAGCTCATTTTTTCTTTGAAAATGACTGTCTTGGATGAATTGCATTGTGTTGCCTTGTGAGTCTCTTGAATATACCTATGTAGTGATGGAGAACACACTGTACCTGTAGCACTTGTGAGTCAGAGATCTGGCTATCAGTGAGGCTCTCCTCCTTTCTGTTTCTACGACTGCGTCGCAGGCGGGAAGACAGCAAGGGAGAGGGAGGAGCCTTAGCAGGACCACCAGGTTCTGGCCTTCTGCTGCAGACGTCTACTTCTACGTCGCCTTGCCTCTCTGCCATAGCAATATACATGTATGTACACATAGATGTACATGTACATATGTAACCATTATATACACATGTATGAAGTTAATTCACAGCCTACAAACATTAACGCCAAGTTATTTGGTGGATCTTGTATAAGGCTGCACAATTAAGCAGTGGGGTCTAAGCATTACCTGGGAGCAACTTTGATTTCTTCCAACTGTTGCTGGAACTTCCTCACCACATCTGATGTGATGCTAGCATCCTCTCCAGCAGCATCCTCCTCCCTACTCTCTGTTTGTTTGCTACTAACCTCCTCCTCTTGTCTCCCACCCTCCCTTGTTCTCTCCCCTTCTCTCTCCCCACTTGCCACCTCTGTCCCACCCTGCACTGTGTGTGCCTGTGTCTCCTGTGACTCTGCCTCACTTGCGAGGGTCACATCTCGTCTCTGTTGTGTAGAAGTCCATATGTTCTGCAGACAAGAAAATAGCTACATATAAAAGCCATACACCTGAAGTAGAATCATACAAGCCAAGACCTCCATCCAACACCTACTGGGTATGTATGTTCACACACACACACACACACACACGCACACACACACACACACACACACACACACACACACACACACACACACACACACACACACACACACACACACACACACACACACACACACACACACACACACACACACACACACACACACACACACACACACACACACACACACACAACATATATATGTACCATTTCTTTACCAAGTTGTCATGCTAAGCACACAGCATCAATCTAGAAAGCTGGTATCGTAAGTTCCAAGACAGCCTAGCTATACTCAGTGGAGGTGTTTGTAATGTGTGTCTCACCAATGTCATATTAGGGTTATAGGTGTGAGGGTAGGAGGTCTCCTCCACTCTTCTGCCTTCCGCCACACACTATCAGTGGGTCCCAGAAAGAAGATATTCAGTTAACAAAAGTGTATGTGTGTGTGTGTGTGTGTGTGTGTGTGTGTGTGTGTGTGTGTGTGTGTGTGTGTGTGTGTGTGTGTGTGTGTGTGTGTGTGTGTGTGTGTGTGTGCATGTGTGTGTATTGCTCACTGCAAGTATCCAGTGTGGGGACACTATGACACAGCCATTATCTCGTGCAGCCCTCACCTCTCTATCCCTCATAGCCTCTGCAGCTTTACCCTAAGACACAGACCAGACAGACATATCCCACATACAGTCTGTGATTGCTCATGTGACCACATGTAGCTTTGTAAAAAGACTATAAATATATACCTGATAGATATAGTGAGTACAGGCATGGTCGAAGGTCCAATGACAGTCAGCTCCCAGTGATCCTGCTAGATTATGCATGTGAGCTGCGGGCACATAAAAATGAACTTTTATATACACATGTATTTGTTGCATGCATTCATACACATACACATGTATATGGAGTGACTCCCACATACCTTGATCCGATATTTTCTTGTGCAGACAGACAACTACTCCTGCAAGTACACTCTCCCTCTCTTCTGTCTCCTTCTCTTCTTGCAGATCTTCCCCACACTTATCCTCCTCACTCTCCCCCTCTACTCTCTTGAAATGTGTCTCCTCCGCTGGGGGAGGACCCTGCTCGTTACTAGTAATAGATTCTCTCTCAATCAAACCATCAGGTCCTTCAGTTTTCTCTTCAGTTCTCTTTACTCCCTCACACTCAGCTCTTACAAGATCCTCTCCTGCTCTAGTGTTAGGTGGTGGGGTGACTAGGCGGACTAGGTGCTGGTCTACAGGAACTATACCACTGCTCATTGCACAAGCAAATAGCCAACTGTACACCAGGAGAGAAAACACACACACACAAACACACACACACACACACACACACACACACACACACACACACACACACACACACACACACACACACACACACACACACACACACACACACACACACACACACACACACACACACACACACACACACACACACACACACACAAGAAGTGCTCTATGTGTCCTTTCAGATATATACGTACAGACATACCAGGCACAGCTTGCTGCTACATGTATATGTACGTGTATTGCTTACTTCTTTTCAATGCACATCTAATTATGTTCTCACCTATCTGCTACTGCAGGAACGCCCCACTTGACTGCATGGTCATACTTTTCTCCCTCCGCAGTTTTGAGCACAATATGAGTCGTAGCCAACAAACCATGACCTGGATAGTGAGTGAAGTAGTCCTGGACACTGTGAATACAGCACAAGAGGAATTAATGTAAAGTCAGTACAGTTATGATTACAGTGAGCACATTATGGTGTATAATATCCTGCACCTATACATAAGGGTCGCAGGTCAACTCACACTGCTCCCAGTCCTTTGCTGAATCGAATGAGATGTTCTCTCTCAAGATCAGGGAACTGACTGCATTGAAAATAAGGAGTGAATCTCTCTCTCTTTTTCACACATGCACGCATGCATACACACACGCACACACAGATGCATACACACACACACACACACACACACACCTAAATGCAAGTACGCAGCCAGTGAGTGTGTTGTCCACAATGTTAGTAGACATTGGCTGAAAGAGAAAGTTAGAATGTGGCTCTAGAGCCTTCCCAGCCTCTATACTCCTTTGCTGACATATCATAGAGAGAAAAGGGAGGAGAAAGAGCTATGTTAACACCACAAGCGAAGTGATGGAGGGTCTCACCAGCCATATCATGGTGACTGGAGTGGCATGTGAGCTGTGTTCTTCCTGCATCCTTTCCCCAGTCCTTCCCACCACCTCCAGTGGAGACAGCAGGTAGTCAGCCAGCATAGGGCGCACCACCACACCTGATGGTCCTCATTATAAAGTACATGATGCTTAAATGTCTAGCACTACACACCTCCCTGTTCCTTCAATATGGAAGTGGCTAGTGTCTGGTCATCAGGAGAGAAGAGACAGCTCACTGCAATGTCTATCCCTACCAGAACACCACACCCCTCCTTGCCCAGGTCTGCCTCTCCAATGACACCCTTTCCTTTTCTTCTCTCCTCTCCTTCCTCCTCAGCAGCTACTGGAAACTCAGCTGCATATATGTACACGTATGCGAGTAAAATATTACCTCATCCATTAGTTCACCTTGATGAGGTGAGTGTTATACAAAATGACTTCAAGTAACAAAGGAATCTATAGTCACTTGTTGCTTTTGTGAGAAGCATGGGCACATTTACTCACCATTCTGGTACTGTAGCAGTAGTTCCTTCTCTTCCATCATCGTCTCTTCTGCCATTCTCCTGTCTCCCTCTCCAGCTCCTCCACTCATACGAGGTCTCTTGTTACCAGCCCCACCCCCCTCTCTGTCTTCCTCCAACGTCCTCTTCCTCTTCCCTCCCCACTTCCCCAACACCCCACTTTTGTCTTCTTCCTCGCAAGTAGGGCTCAGATCCAGACACACGTACTGCCCCTCCTCAACTCTGTCTTTACTAGTACAGCACTCCAACAGCCACAGGACACTCACTACATGTGGGCTGAGAAACACAGATACATTAAAAAAACACTTTAAAATTTATGCTGGTCAAACCAGGCCAAACACATGAATGCATGAATGAACAGTAACAAAATGACAGGATGGGTTCCAGGCTATACTTGTAACATGTCTCTTTCAATGACTCACATTTCTGCGAGTTTTCTAATGTTAGCAACAATGGTAGGATCCTGTGCTCCCAGTACAACATGAGTCAGATTCTCACTCAGATGATTATATCTGTTCACAGGTACATATATACATGTAAGCCGAGCTCATAGCATGAAGCTATGGGTACAGAATACCTTGCTCCACCGCCCAAATTGATGATCTTGTGCAGCTTCTCCAGCTCCTGGTCTGAAAAGCCAGCGAGGTAGATCCGGCAGCCATCGAGGAAACAAGGCTCAGAGCCTGGAGGCAGTTGATACTCTTTCAAAGCTACAGCCCATTCTGGTGGGCCTACTGATGCTAGGGAGAGAGTGACATGTGATCGGGCATCACACAAACATACACATACAATACTACTAGCTACCCAGTCACGACAACAGGCTGATTTGTAGTGCACACGTACAATTCACAACTCACGTATAGTGTATGTACAGTGTACGTGGGTCACAAAAAAAATCTGCTGTTGTCACAACTAGATAGGATCGCTCCATAGTACATGTAATACATACGCTCCATAATACATGTAAATCACAGATTAATGTGCATGTGTGTAGTAGTCTGCTACAGAGCAATTCTAATGAGGACTCCTTGCAATGAGGATGCCCCATCAGGTTCAGAAGATAGTTTTGCATTCCCAATTGCCATGTGCATGTATTATAACCTCTGAAATCAGGACACAGCACATGTCCAGTTTAGAGAGGTTCCACTGTGCTTGGGTACTTGTGTTCCTGATACCTTTATCTGTCTTTTGTCTTCCCCTTCCACTTCCTCCTGTCCCTGTGGCTGCTGCATCTACACTGTAAGGCTCCTCAGACTGGCAATAACCTCGCTCTGCACTGTCATACAGCCACTGAGGTGACACGCAGTAGATTTGCCACTGCTGAGCAAACTTGTACTTGGCACCTAATCCAGGAAGACGCAAGTAAATTTCACAGTACATACTCTGCAACAGTTTGTCCTATAGTGCTTTTAGTTCAGTATATATGCACATTTGCCTCCACTTCAGTCATTTTTTTAATGAGAGGTGAATGCAGTGCATTTCTGACGAGCCCACCTACATGTACAGGTAGTCATGACAATGGACTGTGTGCATGTAAACTTAGAACTCACGTATAACATTATGGCATTGTATATACAGTGTGGATCACAAATATATTGAAAAATCAGCCATTGTCAAAACTAGGTAGGCTTGCTCTGCTCACCAATTAATATTGTACATGAATATTGTAGGAAGTACATGTACATACTGGTAGTGCTCCCCACCAAGAGGTGAGTACAGATGTCTTTGGTGAGCTCTCCCGAGTAGACACCTCCATTGTTCTCCACTACCTCCCTCACCTTCTTCCTCTCCCTCTCCTCCAGCCCTGTCACTGTCACTGTACACCCAGTGAATGGAGGACACAAGTGAGCCTTCAGCTGGGAGGAGGAGAAATGAAGAAAGATCTTACTACTAACAGAATCACAACTCCTGTTGTCAATGGAATCTAAAGTGTGTGTCTTTCACTGCTTTGCTCTATGCTCTATGCTGTTTTGTGTCTATGATTTTTCCAATATACAGTACACATATAAGTGTATGTATTAACTCACTATTGTGCTGTCCAAAGCAGATATGTATGAATCCAGTCCTTGCTTCCAGCAATGTTCTACCCATGATGGTAGCATCACTTGCATCCCTCTGTCTCTGGCCACCTACATGTACATACATGTATGTGGATTGTAATCAAAAGTTGCACACGATATGCATGTTATGGCTCACGTTGTATTTGGTGCTGCCAACTTGGCCAGCTATTAAATGTGTCACGTGTTTAGTGTAGTCTTTCTGTACTTTACCTCCCATTAGCTTCACAAGCTGAGACAACTTTTCCTGAAGAGTGAGAGACAGGGACGGAGGGGGACAAGGTGAATAATGGAATAGAGGATCATGACTACGTTGAGGCTAGAGTTGTTGAGCTTAGTATTGAAACGTAGTTGAAATCTGAAGAACAGAATGTTTTGGACCGAAGTCATTGCAGCTGATGAAGGACTTCAGTCCGAAACATTCTGTTCATCAGATTTCAACTACATTTCAATACTAAGCTCAACAAGTCACAATCAGTACACAAGAAGGTGAATTATGTACATGAAAAAAACCATATCTGGTGGGGCCAGACAAGCTGCTAAGCGATCCCTGGACAGCGCTGTTTCGAGCTTATTAGCTCTCATCAGCAGGGAATACGCACAGCTTGTCTAGCGCACCACCGGTTTATATACACAAGGCGCACCAGGACACTAGATGTACATGTATGTGCAGATACATGAATGTTCCTGTGAGAGTAGTAACACATCCTTCATAGATGAGCTATTGATGCTTACCCTGTCTTCACGTGCTCCAGTCTGAGTGAAGCAGGCAACTACTCCCCTCATGGCCATGGAGAACATTGGCTGGGTGCTGGCTGGCAGAGGCTAAATTCGGAGACAATTTAGTAGCTGAGATGAGAATATGCATCGAACTAGCCTTATACCTGGCTGCATGAGAGAGGAAGGCCCTCTCATGTAGCCTGGGAATGAGACTAGCATTGTACACGGTACATATTATGTCATTTGTAGTGATGTACAGTGAAGCCCATCTAATCAGGACATCCCGAAATAAGGACACCTTTATAAACAGGACACTTTATGCTGCCATACATGTGAACAATTCAACCCCTGAAATCAGGACACCTCGGCACTTCAAGGGTGTCCGGATTAGAGAGGGCCTACTGTAGTACTGAGGCTTACCCATCCCTTATTGACATGTGCCAGAACCACAGCTGGTCCAATGACCCTGTATCAGGGAAGTTAATGCACACACAATCTTCTACATATATGAGAGTCAGTTGTACATGTTTATACAGAATTTTTCCCATTCACACGACTAGGTGGGGCTCACTTTGCTCGCCCAATTATATATACATGCACCTACTCCCACAAGAAACATTAACCAGATACAGAAAACTGGTTATACGTCTGAAGCATCTCCAGTTCTATTGTTTGGATTTGCTCTCCAAGTACACGTATATAGCTTTCCTAGTTTCTGGATCGGCTACAAATACTCACCTACATTTCCCCAATAGTAGTTTGAAGTCTGAGCAGTCAAAATTGTCCACAACATACACCAACCCTTTATCGGTTTTGGAGATGCCTGGCCCCTCCCACTGTGGCTCCACCCCTTTCTTACGAACTGCCTGTAGAGCAATTGTCATGTGTGGCTGACTGCTAGAGGAGCCATGAATTAACACCCTGAGCTCCTTATTCACACCTACTATGCTGCAGACACGGGCACTACCACAGTACATGATCCCCCAACTAACCTCTACTGCTCTTTGGAGTATCCCTCCCTCATCTCCTTCTGCCTCTGCCTCAGACTGAGCAGCACAGCGGACAAATCTGAGATTACCTAGTGCATGCAACGTGACTTTATAGCATGTCGCAAGTACATAGTTCGTTGGAAAAATATAGACCAGAGAAAGGCTTACTTAACATCATGAACATTCGTTGTGTAGAGTTCCCGCTGTTTCTTGATATTGCGCATCACGATGAACGCGTAAGCTTACGTTCGTAACACGTACGTAGAGCAAACGTTATTCGTGCGTGAACACAGAAGAAGCTGCCATAGCACTAGTGCACAATAAGCAATTAGGTATCAGCTCTGTTAGAGTACAGTTATCTTTGAGAAGACAAGTTGACAGGAAGGACCAGTGCAGTCGTGTGCTGCCGTCTCCCACAAGAGCCCGACCTGGTCATCACTGGCCACATGAGTGAGACAAGAGTAGGCATAGTCTCCATCTGTCACCTGCCAACTCCTCACCCAACTCACTCCACCATCATCACTGGAAGTGACAAGGAAATAATTTTATATTATGTCCACATCTGTACACTATATATTGTAAAAAAAACACCCACAAAATATGCACACGGTACCTTCGTTTAAGCATTCCATTAACTCTATCCTTTGTCGAGGATGGATTAGCAAACACCAAAGATCCATTAACCAATCCAATGATGGATGCCATGCAAACCTGCAGAGGTGTAATACACATCTGTATTATGTGATCCACTCAGAGACAGGGGACTAGTTACAGGAGATATCAATGCTGGGTCATAGGTGATACTTCCAAAGCTCTTTCCTCCGTCACTACTAATGGCCACAGCTCTGCAGTCACATGACGTCAGGTGATCGTTCCTCATGTTGGCCATTACTCGGCCATCACTAAGTTCCACTAGCTGAGCCTCGTCCATCTTCTCCAGTACTGTCTGAGAGAGGTTGTACGTCTTCCCTCCATCATCAGAATACCACACCACGTCATACTGTGTACAGAGTTAATAGTGTTCACAGAAAAATGCTAATTGGGGTATAAAAATCACACCAACCCTCCACACTTAGTGGAGCTTTGGTTAGTGATACATACAGTAATGCTTGCCTGAGGCTATTTTGTACATGTACTTTAACTGAATAGAAGCTTGCATAAAGTGAATTCTCTAAGAAGGCTTTCATTAGCCTTGTACCCAGGCTCTCGAGAGGATCCCTCGTTCCGAGAGCCTGGGTAGCTCTTCATGGACGGCTGACCTCATATGCACCATGGTGTCCAATGAACAACAGTCTTCCAGGAGCTGGACTCTTATCCGACAGCTGAATACCCCTGCCTGGCCCCACATAGGCCCAACCATACTTGTCTAATACGATGGTATTAGGTACACTCCACGTGACTCCATTGTCCTGTGACGTAATCTGTCCTATCGAGGTACCAACCTGCATATCAGAGAATGTATATGAACCATGCCCAAGATTTGCGGTGTATAGTTTTCTGTCTCATTGAAATGCTGTGTTGTTAACTCACATTGTATTGAAGGATGAGTGACTTCCCAGTACATACGACTGTGGGCTGGGTAGCACCAACCTTCACCTGCCATATCTTGCTCCACGTTGTACCATCATCACTGGAGTTCTTATAGCAAACGCCAGCATCCACTGAAAGAATAAACACAGGTGTATATAGAGCTCACAGATCACTCCGCATTCTAAAAGCTGTTTACCTGTTGATTTGTGTGGTGATGTAGGGTTACAGCCATCTCCAGTTCGGGTCCTGCACTCTGCGAAGGCATGCAGCATTTTCCCACACTGAGCTATGGAGGGGATACGGATGCATGGCCAGCCCCCCTCCCCGTGGATGAACACTGTCGTGTAGTTGACAGCACAGCTAGTCGGCGAAAGCAGCGAGAGCAATAGCAAACACTTGCACACCAAAGGAAGCATACTGCTCACAAACACAAATACCCGTTGCACGTGATGAAATGAGCCCCACCTCCTTTGCAATTTGGATCATGTGTTTTCGAACATATGAAACAAAAAAGTACACTTATAATCAGTGCTATAGAAATCACTTCACACGAGTGGGAACTATCTTCTTGCCAGCCACAGCACAAGGCAGCAGTTCTTCCACATATTCCAGGGGTAGGTAGGTGTTCACTAAGTACTCAAAAGTCTCTGATTCACTGATAAATCTCTGTCTCTTCATGAGGAGTACGGCATCATCTACCTCCATTGTCTTCCTTCCAGCATGGCCAGCATATGTAGCAAGGTCCTGAGAGCACCGCTTCAAGTATACCTCAGAACTAATGGAAATATAATCAGTGAGGTAAAATGCTTTGGAGAAGGTTTTGAGTGAGCTTTGCTTGTTACTTATCAGCCTGCATGAGTGCCCTAAATGATAGTGTTCTGCATAACTAAACTCACAATTTCAGTATCAGGTCCACTGCATCGGTTGTCGCTCTTCGCTTGCCTGACAACATGAAGAGATTCTTGATGAGAGTACGAGAAAGTGTCTTAGGTGGTCCGGAGGAACTGAGAAGAGAGAATCAACACATACCTCCTTGGCTAAATATACACCACCTTATTCAGCATATCAACTTCCACATCATATATCTATGTACATGTTCTTACTCCTTTGGTCTAGAGTGGCTTGTCTTTCTGAGAGGTTTGACTTGACTAACAACCTTCTTAGGTCTCCTAAGTGGGAAATGAGGGGGAATAAATCCCGTGTCAGCTACATGACATACACATACTTCACTGTAGAGGATGCTGGTTTGGGGGACATTTTAGGAGGCTTTGGGAGTAAGTGCGGAGTCTGCATCCTCACATCCAGAGACTCCTCTTCCTCCTCCATCTCTTCCTCCTCCCCAACCTCATCCTCCCTCTCCTCCCCAACCTCCTCCTCCTCCCTCTCCTCCCCAACCTCCTCCTCCCTCTCCTCCCCAACCTCCTCCTCCACCTCCTCCCCAACCTCCTCATCATCCTCTTCTAACGGTTCAAGCGGTGGTTCTGCATAGAAATATGCCCAAAGAAGGCAATGATATGGCAAATCTGCACAAAACATTATTATATACCAGCTGCACTGGTGGTTCTGGAAGACAGAGGAGAGGAAGGAGAGACTGAGGAGGTAGATGAGTCCAGAGAGCTGTCAGTGTTGTTGGGATTCTTAATGGGACTGTACTCAGTGACTGTGATGTGCTCTCGAAACGTGACAGAGTGGGGTGTGTGAGAAACTTGACTTCTCTTTTGCAGGGAGGAGAGAGAGTGGACACCCTTCAGAACACTGTTATAATGAGGGAAAATATCTTCATGGGCATATGAATATGCAGGAACAAAGCAACCATTGATAATGTTTGAGTAACTTTATTTGGTCCATTATACAAGTGTGTGTAATGCTGACCTTCTCAATGGTCCAGACTGGCCGGGGGTCTCAGCTACTACTGCTGAGGACTCCAAGGCTGGCAGATAAAATATGTACATGATGTAATTGGACAAACTGAAGCGTGGTCAGTGGTGGAAGTGTAATTTACTATACCTGATGTCATGTGTGTATTTGTTTCCATTTCAGTTCTGTAATGCAATGCAATTCAAGTGTCACATAAACTCAATTGAGTGAACATACCTCATTCCATTCTCTGTGTCTGTAACAGAAGCTTTTTTTGCTATATCACAGTGGAAAAAAATCATAATTCATGTCAGCATAATGAGATTATACATTTGTAACAAGCCAATACTGAAATTTTTAAAACACACACACACGCACAGAGAGAGAGAGAGAGAGAGAGAGAGAGAGAGAGAGCCTGCCTGCCTACACAGAGACTCCTCTTGTGTACTGTGATCAACTTCAGAGGAGACACTGTCATCCTGGTGAGGACTAACATGTGGTGTGAGAACTGTCTTGGGAGGAGCAGGTGTGACGTCACCTCGCTGAATAGCACCTTTAATAGCAGAAGAAGATAGTGTCATGCATTGAGTGATTCAAGTAGCTCAGAGTGTATTTGGCTGGGTTAGGCCCAGTCTGGAAGAAGTAATGAAAATACATACATGTATCTTACTGTCAATTAAATCACGAATATCAGCTCTGAGTTGTGTCCGAGGTGTGTGTTTTCCCCGTGAGCTCCTCACTCCACTCTCTGTTCTCCTTCCCCCTCTTCCTCTAAACCTCTTGACTCCCTGTTCCTTTCCAGTGAACTCCGTCTCCTGCTGTGTGGTCTTCACTGAACTGACACTGGAGCTGGTGGCTACAGCAGGAGTGAGAGCAATGGTCCTCTTGTCCTTAGGTCTCTTGGGTCCAGTATCTGGTACTCCACCGTCCCTCAGTTCCAGGAACTATACGTAGACAGAAATACATATTTGTGCTGGTACTGTAGATGATCCTGGAGATTATATAAACTAACACTTCTACGGAAGCTCTCGTCATGATTAGCTTGTCTCTTTCTTTTCCTAGTGGAGGAGACACGAGAGGTCATCTCTCGTCGTTGTTTTGGTTTTCCCGGCAAAAAATCCAGCCGACCAATAGAGTTGCTAGCAATAGTTCGTATTCCATACCGCCCTGCCCCGCCCTCCAACCTGGAATTCAGACAGGCTCAACCCATGTGCTGCGTGTAGCCGGTAAAGCAAGCCACCATGAGCGGGAAATACGACAGTGCACTGACTGTCTTTTCGCCTGATGGCCATCTCTTCCAAGTAGAATACGCCCAGGAAGCCGTAAAGAAAGGCTCTACAGCGGTGAGCGGAGAAAAGCAAAGTGAAAGTGGGTTATCTAATTATTGCGCACCCTCCCCAAGGTTGCGGTACGTGGTGAAGACACAGTGGTACTGGCGGTAGAAAAGAGAGCTCTGGCAAAGTTGCAGGATGCCAGAACTGTGAGGAAGATATGCCTTTTGGATGAGCATGTGGCCTTGGCTTTCGCTGGTATGTGTACACATCTCTCATGTCAGTTATTTTTTCTCCTTGTACTGTGTAGTTCAGATTTTTAATTGGCAAGTGGCCGAGCCACCTAGTCATTATAACAAGCAATTTATATAGGTTAGACGCCGAGTTGAGGGAAATACGGGATTTAGAAAGCCAGGGGCCCTGAGCTGTAGCGTCTGAGTGTAGTAAGGATGCTACTAAGGGCCCGAGGCTTTCTAAATCCTGTATTTCCCGAAGACGAGTGCGTCTAACCAGTTTAGACTACAGCAGATTTCTGATTGGCTACACGCTTAGTAACTAGCGTCTATAGTAACGGAAGAGTTTGAAGTAGGACAGAGACACTTGATCATCAAATGCCCTAATGAAGTACTGAGGTCACTTTGGGAAGGAATATTTGGATGACAGTAACAGTGGCGATGTCGACGGCTTCTACTTGAAGCGAAGAGCCAATCCTCGACTCTGACTTTGACTTGGGACAAACTGGCTCTCCATGTTTACTGTACCTATTCTCTGTGACCCGCTGTACCCTGCTACAAATAAACTTTGCACTGTAATGTCACTTTACACATGTAACGCGTGCGCACGTGTTGCCATAACCTCAATATACTCCATGTAGCAGGGAAAATACAGGATTATTTTCCACGCTCTACGCAATCTGATTGGTTCATTTAAAGTTATCATCATAGTCCATATATATATATATCCCATACTGTAACGTTTTTCATGAGTTCTACTTTTACATGGGCACTGGCGGATGGGCTCACTTTGCTCATCAAAAATGCACTGCATTCCTAGTATATATATAGTCTTGTATATGTAAGTCAGACACGGCATTCTTCCTTTACATGATTAGAGAGTTGGGTAGACTATAGGAGTGGTGCAGACACATCAGTCAGTCTGGATCACTTTGAACACCCAGACTCCTGCTGTTAGGAGACAGCATAATGGTGCATAATTACACAAAATTCTTAAGGAGGGCAGAGGGCCACCTGTAGACAAGATATCATTGAGATCCATGGCAACTACTCTCCACATGATAAATATGTCCCTATAGTCAATCTCTAGTCATGAAACACTTCTGTACATTTAAGGATTCATCCAAATTTCTTACATATCAAAGGGACTTTCAACTCCTGACCGACAGGATGTCCCAGGCATGCATGTGTAGTAGAAGCACACCCATACTTATGTGAAATGAACCTGTATCCCTACCCTTATAGCTGATCTCTATGTATGTACCATCTACACTTTTCCCCATGGCCTTGTGTTTTACACGAATCACTGTTGTTGCCTGTGCTACAATGCAGGGTTGACAGCAGATGCACGCGTGCTTGTAAACATGGCACGTGTGGAATGTCAGAGTCACAGATTGACTGTAGAGGACCCAGTTACTGTTGAGTACATCACCAGACACATCGCCAACATATGCCAGGTAAATGGAGATTGGGGGGCAAAATGAATGCAGAAAATTTGGGAGGGCAAGATGCTAAAAAAGGGGGCCCCCTGTGTCCCTCCTTAAATGCAACCCTGTGCATAGTGTGAGTGGTTTGACCACTGACATACTGCATGCAGTTGTGTCTCAATCTGTAATATAAACGTTCACTACTACTACTTCCATCAACCCTAAGTGTGTGAGTGTGTGTACAGGTATCTCACAACCTGAATGTACTTTCAGCTACAAAGAAAAGCTGAATGTGGGATATTGTAGAGGTGGCCGGCCTCTGTAGCTTTCATCACGATTTGATGGCCACTGTTGCATTTGAGGATAGTCTGTACAGTGGTAAAAATATATTTAATCCACCATCTCTACTACATACATGTAGTAATGATGTAACATTAGGAGTGCATAAAGATTATCAATGATCAAAGAGAGTTGTTACAATAGGGTAATGTTACAATAGCTAGATCGAGGTTACCATAGAGATATAAAACGTGCTTAGAAGTTGGCTCTGGAGTAGTTGTGGATAGTTATTAATTATATGCCAATTAGCTTAGGAGGTCCTCCTTAATCATGCAGCTAGGTATGTACATAGTTGAAATGTTTACTGAGATAGGTCTGCATATATTTACACATGTATATACATACCTGATTTAGATCCGTGTGTGTGAGTGTATGTGCACATGTGCATGTCTCGTATTGATATGTTTTTCAATGTGTACATGTGCATGCATTACAAGTTATCCCACTGATTAAGGATGTTGATTATACCCAATTAAGTTATGTTTTTAAACATACATTACCCTATTGAGGTCTCTATATTTTGTATTTAAACACACAAGCAGACTAGCCAAAAACCAATAAAAAATTGTGGTTTACTGTCAGTAGGTATGTATATGCACGTATGTCATCCTAATATGTACACATTACTCTGGAGGCCCAGTTAGCTACACGTAAACATCCTATGCCATTCCACAGTGCAGAGACAAAGGGGAGCGTAGGGTCCCACAAATATGCCAATATTCCCGTATACACTGACCCCCCACTACAGGTTGGGTGTGATCTCACAATGCCAGAATCTCCCAAATCATACTTGTTTACCTCTAGCCCACCTTCTGAAGGCAGATTAGTTAAGCTGGTGTTAAGGCTTCATCGGCATTTTTGTGTTTGCCATGCCTTAGCTGGGAGGCACCAGCACAGCCACTTCCTCCCAGGGCTCATATTTATGTTCTGTGATGTGGGATCTGCTACAGATGGCGTGAGCTCCACACCTATTGCACTGTATTTCAAGCAGTCTCTCTGAAGTGCAGATGTGTATACCTCCATGTGTCAACAAAATATACTAGTAGAAATGCTTAGCATTTTTGGCGAGCGGGAGTGACCCAACTGAGCTACAGAAATGTGTAATGCGCACGTAAAATTAGAACTCACGTATGGCATTACGGTATTTTGTGCACACAAAATTAGAACTTACATACATGACTTTTTAATCATCCATGAGATGCTTAGAAAGAAAGGCAAGGCAACACAACACAACAGAAAGACAAAGCAACACAACACAACTCGCCCAAGACAGTATTTTTCAAAGAAAAAAGCTGCCTCGGGTGGGACTCGAACCCACGACCGTCTGCTTGCTAGGCGTATGTATGACATTACGGTATATACAGAGTGAGTCACATATATATATACAAATATATAGAAAAATCGGCCCGTTCACACGACTAGGTTGGCTTGCTCCTGCTCGCCAACAAGGAGTACTATGTGAATGCAGTGCATTTTTGGCGAACAGAAAATTGTGCACACGTAAAATTAAGCTCATTATGGTATGTACAGTGCAAGTCACATGTATCATGTATCTATTTATAGAATCAGCTGTTGTTACAGACTAGGTGGACTCATTCTGCTCGCCAATTAACTGGTTACACTTTTATTTTTAAATAAATCATTAGTGCATGTAGACTCAAGTGTGAACTATGTTAATGTAGCCCTAATGTACTTATATCTAGGCCTGTGCCTATTATGCTGGCATATTTTCGAGCATAGGCATGAAAAGGAATAGGAAACAATATTCTTGCATAATCAGAGGAATAATGAGCTAAGCTGTAGACTACATGTACTCAAACTGGCAGCGATAACACTTATCACTCGGTTTCTCTTCAGAACAACCAGTTGTGTCAATTGCCTTCATGCCCCCAGACCATCTGTGCTGTCAAGAAAGCGAAATTTCATATCTATAGGAAAATTCCTGAGCATAATATAATTCTCAACTGTGAGTACAGCCAGTGGTCAGTTCTCTCCATATGTGAGGTTTTTGGGAAATGCTCAAAAATAAGCATGATAGACTCAGTCCTACTGATACCCTATTCTTGTGAAACCAAAGCCACTATATACCAATTTCCTGTAATTTGCCAATAAACTGTCCCTTTTCCTATCTTCCACTCATTAATTAGATAACTAAACTTTGTACATTATCTGGATGTGTATCTGTACCTCCTTGTGTGTACCTGGGACTCATAATGTACCAACAGGAAACCAAAGGCACTATGTCATAAGTATTTCCAATGTCCCCTTCCTTGTCTTCCACTATATTAACAGAAAGAACTCATAGGTCACTACACAATGAGTATTTCACCAGTACTCTGTCTCCTTCCACTCACTGATAACTGGAATAGGGTAACCTACCTACACTACATTCTGAGGGTTGTGAGCAAGTGTGAGCAAACCTCAAATAGCAGATAAATTGACATTTAAAACATCATGTATAAAGTTACAGTGTGTGTGCACATGGGTGGGTTGGATATGTATTGTAAAAGCACAACTAGGTGGGCGTGCTCCCACTCACCCAATTATACATTTGCATGGATAAATGCTTGTACCATCACATCGAACAGTTATATGGAGGTACACACTATTGCGGGCAAGCATTCCCCCAAAGAAGGTCACCAATTATCGAAAGTACTAGGGAAGTTATTCGACTGGTGTTTGTCCATGGCCACCTTACAGACCCCACACGCAAATCTCAGAGACTGTGAGGACAGGAGCCGCAGCAGGCCACTCCGGAGAAAGTGGTTGGGAGTGCTCCCATGGCCCCCACCAGGGGGCTCTTCCCTTGTGGGAAACACACCCCTCCCCCCATTAACGATATCAGTTAGGTGCTGTCTGTCCATCCTCATCTGAGTGGTATGAGTATACACAAGAATCACGTATTACTAGGTGAATGCAGTGCATTTTTGGCAACCGGAGAAATATTTCAAACATTTCACATAAAAAGAAGCATGTAATATCGATGCATGCACACTGGCATGACGTACAAACAGTCATGTATACTTGTATACATAATTTGTTGGGCACTTCCCACATCTTCATTCTCACGCTCATCCCACAACGTTGCATATTTTTGTATAGTGTGAGCATAAAGGGATTTGGATTGAGCACAATAGAATTAGTTTCGATTCTTTTTAAGCAATTTTAGAGCACATTCCAGGAGGGCTATATCATATGCCACAGATTATTTGAGGGGTTACTGTATGTATGTATATGTAGTGTCTCCTCTATATTGAAACCACATACATGTATATATACCTCTGATAATTATTATCCTGGCATCTGTCCGTGTCTCCTGATATCTGTTGTGTGTCTTGTTATCAAGTGCCAACTAGTGTGTGTGTGTTGACTGTGCAGACAACTACATTTCTCTCTCCCTCTCCCTCTCCCTCTCTCTCTCTCTCTACCCATTTCAGCGCTATACCCAGAGCAATGGAGCACGGCCATTTGGCATCTCTCTCCTAATAGTCGGATTTGATGAGAACAAGACTCCAAAACTCTTCCAGACTGATCCTGCGGGCACCTACCATGAGTGGAAGGTGAAGAGCCTCTTCTCTTATACAATAACACACTCTAATTCTGGTAGAAGAGAGTAATGCCTTAGTTCATACGTACCATTTGGCACAGTGAATTCCAACCACGAAGTGTTAGGTAGGAGTGCAAATTACGAAGGTGATTTAGTGGTTACAATCAAAGCTAAAGAATTCTGGTAATTTCTATTAGCCAGTTTCTTGAGCACTGTATCCATGGAAGACAGTGAAACAATGTCCAGCTATGATTGGGTCTTAGACTGGAATTTGTACAAGTGCCAGGTGCCGGGTATTCTAACCTTTTTCTAAGCAAGTGTTTGGCATTCTCTCTGTGATGAATGCCCCACTAGCTGTACTTAACTGTGAGTACAGCCAGTGGTCGTTGACTATTCACTCTCTCCCTCTCCTCCATATGTTTTTTAACACTTGTGGTGGTGTGCAGGCAAATGCAACAGGTCGGAGTGCAAAGTCTGTGCGAGAATTTCTAGAGAAGCATTATTCTCCCGAGGCCGTCCAGAGTCGCGACGACACAGTCATGTTGGCCATCAAGGCACTGCTGGAGGTGGTCCAGTCTGGCAGTAAGAGTATGGAGCTGGCGGTCATGGAGAGAGGGGAGCAGCTGAAGGTAATTGAATTTGATTGACAAATGCTTAATTGGCTAGTACATGTATAAACATCAGGATGTAAAGTGATAGCTTAATTATTATAATTGGTCCCTGACGTTTCATATTAAGCTGATTAGTGGTTAATACATATACATGTACATTGTAGTTCCGTGGTTGTGAGATGTACTATAATATGTGTAGAGTAGACATTTGACATCCATAAGAGATATATTCTACACTAGGTGAATGCTACGCATTGTTGGCGAGCGTCGAGTGCGTACACAAAATTAGAAACACGTACGGCATTACGGTATGAACAGTGCGGGTTACATATATATATATATATATATAGAGAGAGAGAGAGAGAGAGAGAGAGAGAGAGAGAGAGAAAATCGCCCGTTGAGTTCACTAGGATGGCTCGCTACGCTCGCCAACTAGTTGAATGCTACGCATTGTTGGTAAGCGGAGAGTGCACATGCAAAATTAGAAGCATGTATAACGTTACGGTATGTGCAATGCCCGTCACATATAAATAAATAAATATGTATATATATATATATATATATATAGAGAAATATCGGCCCATTGACACGACTAGGAGGGATCGCTCCATTCACCTATTAGTTCAGAGCTGCTTCGTACAGGATTTTATGTTGTAGGGGGAAGAGTTAATCCTCGAACACTGGCTATTGATTACATTTGAACACACACGGGTCAGCACCACAACAACAGAATTGACCTAAGAAAGGCCTAAGACAGAATTTTACATGTATGTGATGTGTAATGTTTGCAGTTTCTCGAGTCTGATGAAATAGCAGAGTATATCAAGAGGATTGAGAAACAGAGAGAAGAGGGAGAAAAGAAGAAAACTAGGATAACTCCGGCCACTGCCTCCTCTACATAGACATATACCTCATCAGCTACACATTACTCTAAGTGTTCTCTATTTGTATAAAATTGTATTCACTGAGTTCACACATAACATGCATGGTTATATTGATATGTGTATATATACATTATCATTTGTTAAATATTGGTTTTCTAGCCTGGCCCGATTGTTTGGTGACAGCTGATGGGTGGCCATGAGTCATGCTTTGTACATGCAGTTGTATTTCTTGTGTATTGCACTCACACACTGGTACGCTATTACTCGGAATTTAGTATTGCCCTAGCAACTACTAATGTCATTTCCCCCAGACTGCCTCGCTGGGTTGGACTTGTCAAACACGTGTTCGTGTCGTTCTAGCCAGATAACTGTGGTTACTAATCTGCACACTTTTTGTATCTTATCCTATGTGGGGGTGTAATCTGCATGCCAAGTTGTGTGTGGGTGCATTCCCACATCTTGTGAACTGCTGCATAATCCCTGAGGGGTAGTAAGCCTTGCTGGTTACCTGGATACCATAACTTGTAGGGCATACAACGTGGCCATGTGGTGAGGTGAGGTGATTAACACATTGGAAGGAATTCTACCAGAATTCCTCTGTGTGTGTGTGTGTATGCAGTTAACTCACCTTTCTGGATTGTGTGTATTTACTTTAAAAGGACATTTCTCATTTGTCGTCAGTGTAAAAGTCTTTCCCAAGTTCAATAGTTCATCGAACGGGTGGTTCCGTGTTTTACTCTACATGTGTACGCGTTTGTACACATAATACTAAAATAGATAGTAGGTCATCATACTCAGTGTGGTTGATCTGGAATTACTAAGGTCGGTATAGCGTAGCCTTTCCCTTGATTGGAATGCACCATGCCCTCTCTTTCCTTACAGAAAAACTGCATAATATTATTGTGTGTTTTCCTCCTTGTTTACTACACACGTGCTGTAAATCAAATTCCACTGATTTTAATATATATCTACTGATATTGAAATAGTGAAGGTACGTAGTTACTTGTATCTCAAAGTTAAGTGATGTGTATATTTTTGGCATGCTCCGTGGCTGTTTTTCTACAGCTATAATGGTATTAGTCTAGTCGTGAGGTAACTGTGATAGATATGTTTACATGCACCATACACTAATGGTATTTGCGGTAATGATACTTGGCATGTAACAATGGTAGAGACCAAGTTATGGGGCATGATTAAAGACATTTGGTATATATATTTTCTGACACACAATTACATCTTTGAAATGCTTGTGCACTGCATGTAGCCTCGTCCCCAGGCTCTCCCCTGCGAGCATACAGCAAACTGTACGCTCCCAGGGGAGAGCCTGGGGACGAGGCTACAGTGCATGTGCATGCCAGACATTAGAATAGCTGTATATAACCAGCAAATGACCCACATGATAAAATATGGTGAAAATGAGGTGTCTGCCACATCTGTATATGGGTGATTGTGAAGTTGCTAAGCAACAGACCACCGTGTAAAGTTCTAATCCTGTCTGCTCCTTAGTAATTTCCAAGTTGCAATACACAGAGAGGACTGTGTGAAATACTGTGGTCAAGGTGGGGATACTGGATATAGTCTTAACCTACATGTATACCTGCATATATGCAAGGCAGTTATTGGAGTCAGTAGACTCGTATATGGTCAATTAGCTTTTCTATGTAAACCAGCTTGAAAGTCCCCAATGCTGAGTCATAAGGCTTTTTATACAAACTTCCTGCATTTCTGCATAAAAACCCATTTCTTATAGTGCATCTTCACTAAGAAATGATCCGCAAAGAGAATAAATACTTCCAGAGACAACAGCTGATAAATCAATACTGCATATCTAAGCAATTGACATTGTATCCATCAGCCACACAATGAAACACTAGCATTTCAGCAAATAGACAATAATTATAAGCATTCACCTTTTTTGGCAAGGCTTACCATTTGTATTACAGCACTATAAGAGTAGTTGAAATATCCTTACCTTCTGGCATTGCTGCCCAGTGAAGATCAGGTCTATCTATAGTGTAATATAACACCCAACATTCCTGATATGTTCATAGCCTTCCTATTAGCGTACACATGAATGACGATTATATGGAAAAATGCATGTGTGCATGTTTAATTACGGAAATAAGCCTCTTTCAGCTATTCAGTATGCACTAGACACACCATCCTCCTACCTCTTCCCTGTATTCAAGGAGAACCCTCATTGAACTAAGCCCATAGGATGTCTGGTGCCCAGCCAAGAAGACTTGCCACAGTACACACACGCCCCGTAACCACACGTGGAGTGTTAGAGTTGAACATCCTGCCAATGTGGAGCGGATACGTGGAATTTTAAGTGTCATCCCCAATACATAATGTGGACCTGACCAATGAACTTTACTATTGTTGATGAAGAGGAAATGTGTCATCTTACAATATTGTACATCCAGGATTTCTATATTATGTACATGTAGTACTGGACCCAACCCCAAACTTTAGCATACACAGATTGACTATGTCATGAAACCAATGCTGCACACAAAGATGTGATAGCGTGTAGTGTTGCATGCTTAACTAATCTGTTGGCAAACCATACACAGCTTTTTGAAGTGAGTGGGTGCTGTGTAGTAGCTCAGGGCACTGGAATTTAAAGAACGTCATCATTTACTATCTGGAATGAATACACCTCTTGAAGCCCTATATAGCACATCATGATGTAGCACTGCATATCAGTATGTACCTCAGGAATGAGAAGTCATAGACACTATTCTTATTGGGGTTGGTTCCTTGAAAGTGGTCATGTAGAGTAGGGTCATTGTGAAGTGCAGATGCTAGACCTCAGGAATGTGACATGATGTCATATCATGGTTATGTAACCAGGTGAGATGGGCAGGTGGCCTGGAATTTGCTAATTATACCCTTGCTACTATTTGTGGGTGTACTACATATTAAAACATATGCATATTTGGTTTTCACAGGGTATTTATAGAAATTGGACCATGCCACTATGGTGTTTACAAAATGGTACATGTCACTATAATAGCTATAACTATTCAAAGCTGAGAATTCCACAGACATTTGACTAGACCTTGCTTCCTAAGGCACCGTGCACACTCTATACCTTTATGCAAGCCGTACTACTAAGGTGCTATTGCTGCACAGTATGTAATATTGGTTGTAGCCAGATGCCTGATGGATTGCTGCAATATTTTGTGTTATTGACCGCCTGAAGGTTTTATGGCACCAGTTTTCATTACAAAATATATACCTGCATATTACCAACATACAGGTTAGGAAACATGCAAAGCATGGAATGCAGTACAAAGAATTATCTATAAGCGTACAATGTATGTTTGGAGTTAAAATCAATGGCCCTTTGTCTGTGAAGGTAATTTTTCCATTGCTATTCTCCACTGTAACTGGTGAAAATCAATAATACACAAGAGCTGCTGCAGTACCATTGCCATTTACCATACACTTTAAAATTAATATTAATAATCATATGATCTTCGGTTCCTCACTAATATATACCATATTTTATTCTATGGCGGAGTCTGAGGTAAGATTCCCACATGAGCTCATCTTATCGCTATATAGCACTATTCAAGATTTAACCATACTAGCGTAGACTCTCATCTGCAGCAGATGCTTTGATTTGTACATTTTTTATGTGGTATGTGTAATTAAGTTAGCTCTCGGGAATTGTCATTATGAATTGTGGCATCCAGTAATGTTGTCGTCGTTGAGTATGGTACGTAATATAGTTCAGAAGGTACTCTGTATGATGAAGGTAGCCTGAGGCCTGCCCTCCAGGCCTGGCCTACACTTCTACTGTATACTGAAGAGCCAATAGGGTGTTTTGCACACACAGCATGGGTTTACAAACTAAACTCTTGATATGAGCAAAAGTAGTTCACCAAAGATGTGCGCAATATGTAAACAATGCCTACAAGTATTACATGTCCTACCTTGTCCTCGTGGTATGTATATAGCAAACAGTTGGAGGCTCATTCCACTGGGGGGATGTCCATGCTCTTCACAATGCTGAGTACTAAAATTCAATTAAAAAGTTTGTACAAGTAAAGCAATTCAATAATGTAGCACACGTGTGGTTTATGGTTCTCTGGATGTATACATATAGCATGCATGTGCATTGTTGGCATTGGGCCAGTTGAGAGTGTGGTCTAGAATATACATCAACTTCTTTCATGTACAGGAATTTGTTTTTGCCTGCTCAAATTCCCAGACTAATATTAGAACTGGAATCTGTGTGAACTGAAATGAAAAAATTTACCTGCAGAAAGATGCGATGCATCTGTATGATTATCTTCATGTTTGTGCACTGCATAGTTGTGCTCCATTAAGTTTGTATCTTTAATTACTTTTACACCAATTACTTAATAAATACTTTATGTATATTCACTTATAATGCTGCATACTTTTCACTACATGACTACGCATGCATGTGTTCATCTGACGTGTAGTGTTCGTGCCCAAGTACAGACAAGCTCTTCCAGGTAGAGTCGCTGTACATGTAGGTATAAAGTTTAACAGACAACACTTACATATAATTGTGTACTGTTTTCATACTCGATATGCTTCCTACATTGAACAGAATGCTTCTTATGCAACATCAGAATAGTATCTGCTGTACCTAATCTGACAACTTGTGTGTGAATTCCACGGCTCATAGATCACTCTACCTGTCAGCTGAGTACACCCTTGAAAACAGTTTGTGCAGCACGTACACCTGACGTACAATACTTCCATGATAATTATGCATCACACAGATATTTACACAAACTAGGATATTTACTGAACCTGGTTTGAATGGAGTATGAAGTCACTACTAGTATGTGACCACCTTATAACCTAAAACAGTATGTCGATACATTAAGGTTGCCAAGTTGAATTTGAACCAAAGAAATTCCTACATAGATCGGGACTATGAGCTCTGTTTCTGAGAAATGTGTGATAATTATTATGGCGAGGTCTGTAATACAAACAAATATGTACATAACTACCTGTGTCCACAGTACCAGGCCATAAATGAGGTGTGTACAGAGCATGTACATAATGATTTTTGCATTATAACTTGAATGCTATAATCATGTGACCACAACAATCCAGTTCCATGAAATCGCGGAAGTGCGGTTTTGCGTGCGAATTCCAGAAGTACGCACCCGCGCATGCGTATTACTGTGCACAAGCTGAGCGTGGGCGTTGAGCATTATATAATCCCCGTCGCTTCGCTTCGGAACGTTTACAAGTAGTTGTAGCCGCGCTTAGGGGAATCTATCTATCCAACGTCCTACAGCTACGTTGAAAGACGCGATGTTATTGCAGAAGTCCATCCTTTTCGCAGCTGCAGTGCTGCTCTGCGTGCAAGGCCAGTTGCCAGGTAAAAAAACGGTGTTATTTTTCAATATTTATATGACAGTTTTGTGACGTTTTGCTACTTTTACTGCATTGAATTGAAGAATTGACTGCATATGTCTCTTTCTTTCTTACGTAGGTGAATCGGATGTCTCGGTAAGTTTTTTTTGAAGTGATGTGCGCATGCGTATTTAGTATATAGCTACAAAGTAATACTATTTTTCAACTCTAAACAACAGCAAGACACTACGTGCAAAGTATACTGTGAGTTCACTATGGGGAGCATTGACAGAGTGCTTCGTGTCGGAGAGAGAGTTTCTCCATTCGAAGATGATCCTTGCACTACATATGTGTGTGATGTAAGTCCAGCAAAAGCTCACTTGCAATAATTGGTAATTTGATTGAATTTTGCTGCTTCACAGGTTACTGGCGAAATGCGTGTTGAAGTGGAGACATGCAGTAATAGGGAGGTATGTCCTGATGGCAAAGCTCCTTATTGGCTTCCAGGAGATTGTTGTAAAGGATGTGGTGAGTGGAAAAATTTGCACAATTTCTAGTTCAAATTTAAATAATCCCATTCACAGAGTTTTTGAACAAGGCAACATTCACACTGGGACCTGAAACTCTTGAACTGCTGGAGTCTAATGATACCAATCCTGATAAAGAAAAACCGACTTCGCCACCACCTAACACATGGAGTGAATGGACCAGCTATACAGAATGCAGTCTGTCCTGTGGAGGTGGTCGCCAGAGTAGGACAAGAAAATGCATGACAGTGGGTGCTCGTGAGCTGGACTGTACTGGATTTACAGTTGATATTATATCCTGCAACACACATCACTGTCCCAGTGAGTGACACTACAGATGTAGACACACACAAATGTGTATAAATACAATGTGCAACATTAGCACTCATACCCTTCTATGTGTATTGAAGTCACTATTCTCTTTGCTGTTGTTTGTTGACTGTAGTTGATGGTGGCTGGACAGAGTGGACAGAGTGGACTGAGTGCAGTACTACGTGTGACAATGGAACTCAAACAAGAACTCGCACCTGTACCAATCCAGTGCCACAGTACAATGGTAGTGATTGTGAAGGAGAGCACACGGAGAATCGGATGTGCTTCCTGAAACACTGTCCAGTTGACTGTGTGTGGATGCCATGGACTCCTTGGAGCAATTGTTCACATGAGTGCGGTGGGGGCATACAGACCAGGTCACGTGATTTCTTAGCTGCACAGTATGGTGGAAAGCCCTGTGAAGGAAACACTTCAGAGATGCAGGAATGCAACGAGCACCATTGTCCAAGTAAGAGGTTTCATTATTAGGATTACATTGCAAAACATTGCTGCAAACACTCATAACTTTCTCTAACTTATACAGTTCATGGCAACTGGAGTGTGTGGTCTCAGTGGTCAGAGTGCAGCACCACTTGTGGTTCAGGAATACAGGATAGGAACAGAGAGTGCAATAATCCACCTCCGCAATATGGAGGTAATAACTGCTCCGGAGAGCCCACTCATACACAGTTGTGTCCAGGACTTCCACCATGTCCTGTGGACTGCAAGTGGAATGACTGGTCTAACTGGACCGAGTGTTCATTGAGCTGTGCTAGTGGGATCCATACTCGCAACAGAACCTTTGAACCAGCACTGCATGGTGGAAGGGAATGTGAGGGCCCTAAAGTAGAGTCTGAGCCATGCAACACTCAAACCTGTCCAGGTGAGCTCATGTAATAATTTCACTAGCCCAGTAAAACACATAGCCTACATTTCTCATCTCTCTAGACCCATGTTTGGATCCTGAAGTATACCCCTGCTTCAGTGAGGCAGTGACATGTACAAAGATCACAGACACAGAATTCTTGTGTGGAAGCTGCCCCAGGGGAATGGAAGGAGATGGCATACAATGTACTCCTGTTGATGAGGTATGTATTAAGTTGCATATTTATGTCAATGTTTGAAAATATTAATTTATACTTATTGCCCATGTTTGAAAATACTAATGAACATTGAAGCTGTTTCAAGCACTCTTTGCACATAGTTTCTAAGTTAGATTAGCTACAAGGCTTTTGTGTAGCTAGAGGAACTTCCGATGGCAATGTAGCATTGTTTTCGACTGGCACTATATCCCCAATAGAAGCCTCACGACTAGCCTACCAGCCGTAAATGCACACTAGCTTTCTGTTGACCCATCCTATACGTATAGCAGGTGAGTCTAAACCCATGTGTGTGTGAACTGCCACATCCCCCCGGAATAAGCAAACAACACAAATGACAAGTATGATATGTTCGCAAATCACTTGTGCTACCAAACTCTATATATGTCATGGCTGAATGTATGCCACAAATACTGTGTTTACTAACATTCCAATAGTCATATGATTTAGACGACAACTCTCCAATAGAGTGTCCATTATGCACTTATGTCATTCATTCACATACGTACACAGTGTAACATCACTCGCCCTTGCTTTCCCGGAGTTGTATGTGAGGATTTTGATGACGGCTACTTGTGCGGGGAGTGTCCATCTGGATATAATGGAGGTACATTCAGAGGGTATGACCTACAGGACGCAAATCAACGACCACAGGTATATAAATTGTCCTGAACACAAATCTCATTTCCTCCAGTGTACATATTAGACTCATTAAAAATATACACTTCTACAGACCACATGTTTACCATAATCATCATAACTGGAGATTGTGTTACCTATGGAGATGATATAGGAATCTAATTATATAACTTAGTTTGGAATGATTCACTAGATTAGATGACATGAAGAAATGTCCATTAAAGCTGCATGGTTTCCACATGAGTACTGTAACATATTAGTACGTATATGCCACATTGCATCATGTAAAGCAGCATTTATCAGTTCTATGTAAACATATGTCTCCTTCTCTCTGCCTATGTAGGTATGTACTGACATTGATGAATGTGCAGAGGAAGAAAATGGAGGCTGCCATGAACAGAGACAGTGTCAGAACACTCCGGTATGTGACCTCCTATAGAGTATGTCCCATGTGTATAGAGTAGCCAGACCCTATAATCAAATTAGAGATGATGTGTGTGGCATTCAATAGCTAACCCTATGAATTTTCATTGAGGGATGTAGGGCCAAAAAATCAAGGGGGAAGTATGCAGCATGAAACAATCAAGTAGAAAGTCGTATTACTGCAGCAATTAAGCTCTGAGCCATTTCATATACTAAGCATGGTGTTGCCATTCCCACATAGTGGTCTGACTCTCTGATGCATGAACAAAAACTCATACTCAAACTTCTCTCTTGGAACCACCTTTCTTCTCTCTATCTATCAGGGAAGTTTTGTGTGTGGACCATGTAATGAAGGCTATGTGGAACGAGGTCCTCTGAACTGCGTCCTGGCTGACCCATGTTCTGCTGACGAGCACAACTGTGAGAGAAGGGAGTATTGCATCAACCACGAAGTTGGTGAATACTACTGCAAGTGTCCTGTTGGTATGTTTGGCAATGGGAGACAGTGTGCCCCTGATGATGACCTGGATGGAGTGCCCAATACCAACCTCACCATCGGCTGTGACAACCCACCTTGTCCAGTTGTAAGTCACACACCAACCACAAAATGCATCTCTGTACAGTCCAATCACAATAGTCTCCAGGTTGAAAATGGCAATGGTAACTCAGTAACTTTATTTCAAAAATGTGAAGCCTACTGGTCAAAAGTGTGTTCCATACATGGGGGGCATAATTCTCATCCCGTCAGCCAGCTTCTACATACACATCTTCTATTGCATGCAAGAGTGTGGTTTGCTATAGCTGCCAAGTGTAATGGAATCAATCCTCGCCATTTACCATGGCAATTCCTAGAATCTAGTTAGCTACGGTCTGTTCACTGGACCTGTCCTAAACTTGTTCACACAATGGCAATGCTTCAGTACAAAATGATGTTCTCCACTTAATTTCTAGGATAATTGTCCAGAAGTTCCAAATAGCGGTCAGAGTGATGTCGACAATGACGGAATTGGAGATGTATGTGACGATGATAATGACAATGATGGAATAAGCAATGATCATGTGAGCAATATATACGTATATACATCACCTATGGGCACTTCAGTCTATTTTCCACGATTTAGTATCCTATAATGAGACTTTCCATTTTTCTTCTCAGGATAACTGCCCAACTGTTAGCAATCCTAATCAACGTGATACTGACTGGGATGGTGTAGGAGATGCATGTGATTCCTGCCTCTACGGTCCCAATCCAAAACAGGTTAGTAGCAGCAGAAAAATTTCGTTCATATTCATACATACACGCTCATGTACACACACACTATTACATGTACTTATGCATGTGCACATTTGGCGTATTGTTATATGTTTCATTGCTTCTATGCTAAAAGGAACCTCACCTCTGTTGTTGCTAGATATAATTAAGGCTACTTGTTTGATAGAAAGATCCTATTACCTTGTTATGATCCTGGTTTATTGTTTATAAACTCCTTTGTGTTATGTCCAGGGAGATGTAGATAACGATGGTCTAGGCGACGAGTGTGATCCAGACATTGATGGTGATGGAGTCCTTAACAACTATGACAACTGTGGGCTGTTACCAAACCCAGACCAAAGAGATAGAGACAGTGATAGGGTTGGAGATGCGTGTGATAACTGCTATTTACGCAGTAACACAGATCAGGTATATTTATATACATACATGAAATATTCAAACCATGAGACTCTCAAAGCAATACAACACAATACAAATAAAACTCACCCAAGACAGTAATTTTCAAAGAAAAATGAGCTGCCTCAGGCGGGACTTGAACCCACGACATTCTGCGTTCTAGGCAGATGCTCCACCAACTGAGCTACCGAGGCAGCTCAGCTGGCTGGGTCGAATCACACATACAAAGCAACACAACCCAAGGCAAAGCATGTATGGATGTGTACACATTGACTCTATGTACATGTATCTGTGGTTAATGGAATTGCCTAACATATAATCACTTCTGGTACACGCTCTTTCTTTTCTACAGAAAGATGATGACATGGACGGGGTGGGTAACAGGTGTGATAATGGAAAGGACCGCGACAATGATGGGATTAAAGATGCAATTGATAACTGTAAAAGGAATATCAACCCAGATCAGCTAAATCATGATGGGGACAGATATGGTGATGTGTGTGACACAGATGATGATAATGATGGTGTCCTGGATGAGGTTGACAACTGTCCTCTGGTGACAAATGAGGATCAACTGGACAGTGATGGTGAGAGAGAGAGGGGGGGGAGGGGGGGAGGGGGAGGGGGAGAGGGAGAGGGAGAGGGAGAGAGAGCTGGGATCAGAGTTTATACATACTCTATGAGATTAGATGTATTCATGGCCTGAGCTTGAGCTAATAACCAAGTATATTATGGGGGCATACCAACATTCTTGACATGGTGACGTGTCATGTTGTCTTGAAAACAAGACAAATGTGTAGACTGTGAATTATCTAATGAAATTACAGTACTTATTTGCCGTGGTGACATATAGATAGCGAAGATGGTAATAGTACTCAAGAAGTTACCATAGCAATATTACCACTGAACATGCTCCTCTGCACATGAGGAGTCCGACTTACAATTTTTTTGTCTCCCAACTCCAAGATACTAGCCAAGCACTAAAATCCTTGCTGTATATATTGTTTATGTGCCTTCTAAATATACTCAATAAATAGCTTAATGTTAGGATTATTGTTAATGTATTTCAATGCATAGGTGATGGTAAGGGAGATGCATGTTCCACTGACTATGATGGAGATGGAATTGAGGACAGCATTGATGTATGTCCATTGAATGGAAAGATCAGCAAAACCATGTTCTTCAATGCCATTGATGTCAGCCTCGATGACGACGAGAATGAGGAGAGTCCATACTGGGAGTATCTCAGTGTAAGTAGAAACTACATGTAATATAATAGACAACCCTTTCTGTATGTGATTATAGATTCAGTATATATAACACCATCTCCTCCCTCTGCCTGTATAGGAGACAGAAATATATCAAAGACTCAACTCTGGTCCTGGTCTTCTCTTGAGTCGAGCGTCATTCACAAGCTTTGAATTCACAGGAACCTTCTTTGTCGACACAACACTGGACAATGACTACTTTGGACTGGTATACAACTATTACAGCAACCGTCGGTTCATGCTAGCAGCCTGGAAGAAGAGTGACGACCCCCCCTATTGGACCAAGAACCGGCCACACTACGAGACATGGGGAGGAATGCAAATCCGATTTGTGGACTCTAAGACTGGCCCATACAATAACGACTTCAAGAAGGCTCTCTGGAATTCCAACAATGTTACCAAGAACCAGGTATGTTGTGTGGATGCATGAGTGTGAGAAAGACAACACAAGTTTGTACTTGACACAGAGAGCACGCTTTAGATCCTGACGTTAGACACTGTGGCGAAGTACAAGCTCCATAATTGGTAGTAATGCTTTCCGTGCAAACATAATGACATATTTGACATTGTTGACAATTTGGACGTCCACATGCTTCACACATTTTTTGTATAGAATCCTTCATGCTCGCAATACCACATTTGGTTTGAAGTTCGGCAGAAGAGGGGAATTTGTGCATAGTTCACACACTGCAGGACTTCTAATAAATTATGCTTTGGAATGCTCACATAACTATACTATGGCAACACATTAATTGAGTATTTACACTCCCACTCATACACTAGTGGAGATACACAACCATATTCCTTGTCATCTCTCATTTACTAGGCTACAACTCTCTGGAAGGATCCAAACAAGGTTGGCTGGAAACACAAAATGGCATATCGTTGGATCCTGCAATACTCAGCAGTGCACAAATGCTCAAGGTACCTATATTCACATAGAACAAACCAATAATTTGTGACAACTACTGTTAAAGTCCACCTCTACAACATGTATGAAAGTTTATCCTCTCCCTCCCTCTCTCCCTCCACAGAATACGTATATATGAAGCAGGCAATATGATCATAGACAGTGGGTGTCAGTGTAACCCCTCATCATCACGGGCCGCCGAGGGGGGAAAACTTGGACTTTATGCCTTCTCCCAGCCCTCTGTCCTGTATTCAGATATGAAATACAAGTGCCTGGATGATTCACAATTGAACGAATTTGCACAATGCAGTGCATAAATCTGTGTATGTATTGTATGTTCATGTATGTTTTGTGTGGAAGTGTATTCATTTGGTTTGTGTTTTTGTCTTTTTTTTTTACTCCTTGTGAGTTTATCGACTCCAGGAGCAAGTATTCATTGGTCATAGCTTTATATGCAATTCTTTATTGAGAGGGTAAGTCAGCCCAAGGCTGGCTTAAAAATGCATTCCTCATTTTCGTCTGGCACTTCTGCACAACAAAACTCAAAGTAAACTCACCCCTGCTTATCACTAGCATTGTGAGCAGCATTATTCACTACCAATATATATATTATGTGCAGCCCATAACAAAATTGATGATGATTTTCTTGTATAATATATCTTATGAATGAACTGGTATTCATGTCATGGACTTACTGGTACATACAAACTGCGCCCATGAAATGAGGGTGAAATGAAACGCCTCAATAAACAGGACACTTACTGTCCCAAAACACTTATGTTTGTATACTGAAATCATGACAGCTCATTAATAACCTGTCCCAAAGGTGTCTAGTACATACCAGAGGAGGTTGGAAGTCCAATAATTACGTAATGTGTGTATGCTCAGTAATGCGAAGAATGCAATTACTGTAGTTTTGCTCCACTCCTAATAACAGGTAAAGACTTGCTTCTAGCTTTCCCTAGCAAGCTGAAAGCTTTATTAGTCTTAGTAGGGGTTCATACTGTCAAGATAGTTCCTGACAATAAGGGTTTCAAATGATTGTTACTGTTCCGTAGAGAGAAGCACAAACAATTTTCTCATTTACAAAATCTGAAGGGCGGATGGATGTGGACTCAATGGAAATGCTTTTTTCTTGCTGTTTTAGCCATCTGTTTCAAGTCTCAGAGCTCAATTCTGCGAAGTTCTTCAGCTACAGTCCTCATCCAATGTGAATGGCAAACTTCATGTATTAATTTAGACCACACTCACATCTTGTGATCGCTAATTACACCATTTCCAACCTCCTCTGAGTACATACGTACTATCAGTGTAGACTTGCATGTTATGGCAGAAGGTTTGCACTGGCCATAATATACCAGGACACTTTGGACACTTGCTATCCTAAAACACTTATATTTGTGTACTTTAACCACTCTAAAATCATGACAGCTCATCTTTCTGTCCCAAAGGTGTCCAGTACATACTATAAGTGTAGACCTGCATGTTCTAGTGGCTGAAGGTTTGCACTGGCTACAATATACCATGAAGCTTCATGTGGTGGTGTTTCCATAGGCACATTATACTGTGAATACACAAAGAGTCAAGTAGTCACTGTGATTGAGATGCAGTGTTTTGCAATTCTGATCTCCTCTCACTAGCTGCCTGAAGGATGTCTGCATTTGTCATCTCCTTCTCCATTGCCTCACTCAAAATCTTCTCTATTTCCTGCACATCCTTGGCTGACCGTAACCTAATAGTGCACACATCATTCTGGTCATAGTGTGCATGCACTATATACCCTCACTCATCACATACAAGTAAATAAAAATGTAAACCATACTGTGTGATAGATATATAGGCAGACAGGATGATAACAGTTGTACAAGTTATTACCTCTTTGTGTAGACGAACTGTTTTAATTTGAATGCTGTCATCAGTTTGCAGCCATCATTAACACAAAGGTCTGCAACCTGTTACATAATGCATGATACTGACAACACAACAGAATCAGCTTGTTAATACACAACATGCTATGGGAGAGATAAGAACCCTTTTTTGAAGTTTTTGTAGGACAAATGAAAAAATGAAATTATTTCTTCATTTCCTCCATTAATGCCGGAAAAATGGATCATTTCCTGCATTATGCCTGCCTAAACATACAATTTCACAGGCACATGTAGGAAATTTTCCTACACATTTGCTGTATTTCAATATTTACTCCACAAAATCCAAAATCTTCTGGCGTTATTTCTGAAGTGATGGCATGTATGCCATTTCAGGCAAGCACATGCTAATTTTTGGTCTTATTTCTCCCATGGTATGTTACACCTGTGATGTGTCAAGCTTGGAGTGGAATGAGATCCCAGAGAGGGTCTCCAGGTCAGACAACGTGGTTTGGAACTGGGACAGATCCTCGTCACCCAATGGGGAATTTGGAATGATGAACGCTCCCAGTGTGAGTGGCGGAGAAGAGGAAGGGGTGTGGTCACTACTATCACTCTCAGCTAGAATGACTTTGTATAGATGTGTAGGAACTGCTACATTATTGGGTCCTATGACCTAGTCAGAGAGAGAGAGAGAGAGAGAGAGAGAGAGAGAGAGAGAGAGAGAGAGAGAGAGAGAGAGAGAGAGGAGGGTATAGGTAAAGAGGAGATTGAGGGAAGGGATGAAACTCTTATTCCAAGTGAACTGTGAACTCACCTGGTATTTAACATATTTCTTATCTCCCTCCTCATAAGGAAGGTAAAGTGGCCCACTAATCACACGGACTGTGGAATACTTCTTGGTCAGATCTCTACAAAATATCTCCAATCGACACCAGTAACTACAGCATACAATGTAGTTCAACACACCAATTGCAGCAATATAGTAATAGTACAGAAGTGAAACTAGTCATTAATGAGTTCATTCCAGAGCTATAAATATTCTCATATGTAAGGTACAGGGCTACAGCTAGTTACCCAGAGTTGTTTTTGAAGTCTTGTGGTACAATGTTAGTGAGGTAGTGAGTGTCGTCCATGGCATCCTGGCAGTGCTTACAGTCTCCAGCTGGAGTCATGTGACCCCGGCTCCACCCACTTCCCTTATAGTCATCATTAGTGGAGGAGAACTTTAGGGGGACCTGTGGATCTGGCTGTTTGGAAGAAACACAATTATCCAGAGTGTTGGCTACCATACAAAAAATGGCACACATATACAGTAACATATACACTACCACAGGTTAATTAGGAAATCCTGGATATGAGTAAATCAATGTGCAAGCATACTTATAGTGAAATACAGCAATAGGCACACCATATGGATCTGGACATTAACTACAACACATGCAAGAATACAGAAGTATACCTGAAATTTGCTTTTCTTTCTGTTGGCACTGCCAGAGATATGATGTTTAGAGATGAGCTCAGCAGACCAGAGGGGGACCTTGCGGCAGTGATCATATAGTACTGAGTAAGAGGTGTAGGTATGCAAGGAGTGTGGTGCCTCTGGACGACCATACCTGTTGTGGAACCAGAGGAGAGCAGATACATTTTACAAGGTTGAATAGGCATAGCCTAAGGGGTGGGGGCCTTAGATAGATCATGGCAACTTTACTTGAAAAGCTCTTGTTCCTGGGATTCAGTGTCACTCAGGACTGCCTGTACATCGCTCTCCTTCAATCTCAGATGTCGCACTTGAGAGTAGCCAATGGCCGACCCCAGGCCAGCTAGCAACCCAACGCCAAACGATGCTATCTTCACCCGCATCTTCTCCATTTATAGCGCAACAAGGTCAGCCCCTCCCTTTTCTCGCGCATGCGCAAGCGACAATCGCGGCTCGAAGTTACGGATCGAAAAACACCATCTAGACGTGGTATAACTGTTAGACACACTCCTCTATTAACGCTACAGAATAACAACTAAATGTGCTTTTAGCAGCTAACTCTATACTTCATGAAGTCACTTTGGTGGAGGCCTCTTTGCTAGCTCCATCATCTGGTTTCATGGCAGGGAAGAAGAGTACCTCCTGAAAAAGAGAAGACGTTAAAATTCAGCAGGCTACAATGTTATTGCATGTACATGTGAAGTGAACTCTCTTATACTGACCTTGATATTAGCTGAGTCAGTGAGGAACATGCATAACCTGTCAATTCCTATGCCCCAGCCTCCAGTGGGAGGGAGACCATACTCTAGAGCTGTGCAGAAATTCTCATCCACTGCCTGTGCCTGGAATACAAGGAGGGAAGACAACATCAAAATCAACAAAGCCAAGCCAAGCAGTACAAACACGAAGTAAAAAGTCTGGTCAAAATTCACCAGGCATACATAATTGGTTGAATGGGAGCAAGCCCATCTAGTCATATATTTGTATACATTTATGTGTGGTGTCTGTCACAAAATACTACTTTTATGCGTATTGGTTCAATATGTCATTATCCTGAGCATATGCATGATGCTTATTTGCAGCTGTATAAGTTTGCTCCTGCGAAACATTGGTTGCTAATACCTGTGTAGTTGCATACACACTACAATGACTTAAATGTACAACCGTACCTCATCATCTCCCATGGCTTTGTCCTGTAGCTGCTGTTCAAACCTCTCCCTCTGCACCATTGGATCATTCAACTCTGTGTAGGCGTTCACAATCTCCTTTTGGCACACAAACAACTCAAATCTCTCCGTGAGTCCCGGGCAAGAGCGATGCCACTTGGACAGAGGACTCATGATCTCAGGATGGTCCATGATGAATGTGGGACTAATACATTGTACTTCAATGAACTCTCCCACCAACTAAGAGGTATAACAAGACGAGACGATATGGAAGGCCATCTTATAATTTAACATTTAACATCACAAGAGTAGTCAGAATGGCTCTTGCCCAATTAAAATATGACCTCAGCTCAGAGGTAACAATTGAGAATAGTAAAGTCGAGTGGTTTCTAACCCTAACCCCTCTTTTTCAATTAAATTATGACCTTGGGCCCCATAAGGTCATCACTTGATGGACTGAGGCTAAACTCACTAAGCATTTGATACTGGACATCTCACCTTGTCCAGTAGTCTGGCTGACGTTCTGGGGTGACTACAATCCACTCCATGCTTGACACAGAGATCATCCAAAAACTTCTGAAAATCTAATGAAAAGTCACAACAGAAAACCTTCACCTACGTGTACTATACAAACATTAAAGCTTGTGTGCAGCCTATGGACCATGTATATACATGTGCCGATATGCACTAAGTGGTAGTGAGGTATCTCACCTGGGGAGGTGAAGGTAGTGGGAGATGGGAAGGTAACTCCTAGCTGCTTCTCTAGCTCTGGTATCATGGACACACGTCGAAAGGGGGGAGTGAAGTCCACTTCAAATACCTGCACACACACCACCACACTATACATGTAAAGTAATCAAGAGTAATAGCCTAAATGATGGAGACACTATCAACCAACATCACTGCCAAGTCATTATTAAATGATCCTGAAAAAAACTCAGGATCCAGCTGGGATTTGAACCCAGGACCTTCTGATTACTAGTCAGACACTCTTACCACTGAGCCACTGGATCTCTTGTGGCAGAGGAGTGTAGGATTGATGTTAATATCCTAAGGATGGAGTTCAAACCCAGACAACACATGTATGCCACAGTTGAGAACACGTGAATAGCCTCTCATCTCTAGTGAACTGTACTCAAGCCAGATGTGCGTGCACCAACTAACGGAAATTGTGTGCCCAGTTCAGTAGCATACGATACAAGTCATAACACTACATTACATACACTACATATAGTATAGAGAGCTAAAGTGGATATGTCCCAGTTCAATGCACCAATCCTAGTTATACCTTGTCAGTTATACCTTGTCAGGATTGTCTTCAATGGGATGGTACTGAATCTTGTGTGTGCCCAGTATCTCCTTTACCATTCCTGAACGAGAGAATATGGTTAGCACACACATCACACGCGCACACGCACACACGCACACACACACACACACACACACACACACACACACACACACACACACACACACACACACACACACACACACACACACACACACACACACACAGTAACCTGAAATGAGTTGCTCAGTGATCTGCATGAGGTCATTGTAATCAGCGTAGGCCATGTAGAACTCACATGTAGTGAACTCAGGATTGTGAGTCAGGTCAATACCTATATATGAAGGTAGCAATAAAAACAAAGGTCTAATATTGTAGTGCAGTACTACTGTGTACTAATGGGGTAATGGGGTACTGACATTTCCTCCATTAACACACTAATAGGCCCCCTTTTACATAAAATCGGGACATATATGTGCATTGAACTGGGACATATCCACTTTAGGGGAGTTCTCTACACAAGCTATTAGGAAAAGAAACAACTTCTGATAACCTATGGACACAATGCATTTACCTTCATTTCTGAACTGTCTTCCGATCTCGTAAACTCTGTCAATCCCTCCTACCACCAGCATCTACGACGACATAGAACATACAACACATCTATATACATACTTGCATAAACTGGCAAATACTAACCTTGTGGTAGAGTTCGGGGGCTACTCTCATGAAGAGGTCCATATTGAGTTCATTGTGGTGGGTGACGAAGGGTTTGGCTGAGGCACCCCCGGCAATCATGTTCATCAACGGAGTCTCCACCTCCAGAAACCCCATGGAGTCAAAGAACTGTCTCGTGTAAGTGATGATCTTGGAACTGAGAGAAAATAACTTCAGTTGGGGGTGGGGGGGGGGGGGGGGGGGGGGGCAGAGGGGGCAATTGGCCCTCCTGAAAGTGGCTTTGCCCCCCTGAGATGGGCTATGATCAATTTGTCATTTACATACACAAAAATACAGGACAGTCTCATTACAAGGCTAGCCCCCCTCAATTTTAGGAAGTCCTTTCTATTCCTGAAGTCTATACAAGTCACATATATACACCTCCCCCTTCAGGTGACTAGGCACTAGAATCGTACACACACAGTGCAGGAAGTATGTACACATAACTCACCGAACGACAAATTTCTCCTTGACATGTTGATTGATGATGAGGTCAAGGTACCTCTGTCGGTATCTTGTCTCCTTATCCTTCAACCCAAAGTGGAGATGAGGCAACATGTGTAGACATGGAGCAAGTAGAGTCACTGTCTTAGGGACAATACTTAGCTCCCCCTTCTTTGTCTTGGCTGGAGGAGAACATACACATTTAGAAATATGAGTATATACTACGAGTAGGATGAACATACGCACTGCATGGAGCACCAACTACTACTGTATATATGACTGTGTAACTCAAGTCTGACAACAGTTTAGAGGACATCACGTGTGCTCTTCTCACCTGGGGAACCAGTGACTCCAATAATATCCCCTCTCCTGAGACGACTGTGAACTTCCTCAAAGTTCTCCTCAGACTGCCTATATACAGCACACACTATGTCAGTCTGTCATGTATGTAACCTACTTTATTCTAGGTTAGTATCACAATCTCTCAACAAAACCTGTAATCTCCAGTAACCACTCTACCAACAAATACCCATTCTCTCTATAGCTACCTCTACAAGGTATACATGTGGCTAACCTGCTGTCTGCCATGACTTGTATTTTAGTACCCTCTCCACGAAGGTCATAAAATATTAGCTTAGCACCTGATTCCCTCTTGGCATGGATTCGGCCTACCACAAAGAAAGCAATGCAGCAAATTAAAACACACACACACACACACACACACACACACACACACACACACACACACACACACACACACACACACACACACACACACACACACACACACAACACACACACACGTCAATTACAGAGTGTATCAATTGACCTGCCACACTGACAACATCGTCATGATGTTCACCATCTTCCAGACTCTGGTATTTCTCTATGAATGCTGTGAGTGAGAGAGTCACGTGGAACTTGTGTGGATAGGGGTTGGGCCCAGTCTCCTTCAGTGCAGAAATAGCATTACTGCGCAGCTTCAGATATTGCTATACGGAACAAATGCACAGCTATATGCAAAATACACAGAGCATACGTATATACTTCATAGACAATGGTAACACATGTACAATACTATTCAAACAATATTTAGCTCATCGTTGAGGGCTCACATTGGGGTCTATATGCTCTTCATTCTCCTCAGGTTTCTTCTTGGCTGCAGTTTGGTCCTACAGGGGCATATATATGTACCAGAGGATGATCTATAAGCATGTACAAATTTTGAGGGCTCACTAATAATGAAATACGCCCCTGTCTGTGAAGGAGTAATATTCATTTACCCCCAGGACAGGAACTATAATCATGAACTATAATCAAGTCCTCCTCCCTAGAACGCCATAATCAACAACACAGATCCACCCCCAACGAAAAACTTGTGCTTCAAGTCCGAAAGATTTCCTTTCCACTTCTCAGATGCCATATTTTGTCCAACAAGTCCCATGTCCAGGCTAATCACAATAGAAAATACCCCCAGACAAAAATCAGTCACGCCCCCTTTGGACAATTATTGCTTATCTGACGGGGGCGCATTGGCCAATGGGGATCTGGTAGTTGGGTACCATTACGTCCTATTACCCCCCACTCCTCTTACCTCGACAGCTGCTCTCTGGATCTGCTTTTCTTCTTTCTTTTTAGCCTTTTTCTCGTCACGCGCAAGGCGCTTCTGAGCGCTGTGGAAGGAGCGGTAGAGAAGGCGGTAATTCCGCGAATTGCGGACCGCGTTGAAGAGAGCAGACATCACAGAGCAAATGAACAAAGGTTATTCTACTTCTTGCTTAGCTTCTGTCCGTCTTCCAAGTTCCCATCAACTCCTGCCTCGGCCATCAGCACTGCTCAGTATATACTTGTAATAGCACGTGGAATGCTTTTAATTGACGCGCACTTTGATTTCATAACACCGGTACATAATCATTCAAATAAAGGCAGTTTTTGTTTTCTTTTCTTCTTACTCTGCAACAGTTCAGGAGTACTACTCTGATTTTCGCTGTCAGTTTTTCTTTTCCTTTTCTTCCACTGCCCCATCTCAAAGGTAGCAGTCGGCCCTTCTTCCAAAATCTCGTGAAACAACTGCTGTGTTTTGTCAGCAGCCTCCCCCTCCTTCCGCAATAGTGCCTGTTTTCTCTTGTATTGACCGATATTACAATTCCTCAACACTATCCGTCCATAAAAATTGTCCGATAATTCTGCATTGTGTACAAGCAGTTTTTCTGCAAAATTGTCCTTCACGGTAACATCGCTGCTTCTCCAAATGGCATCCATTACGCGGCTTCCATTTTTGTCTTTGCAAAGTAAAACAATATGAGGCTGCCGTCAACAGAAAGATATGAAGTAAACATGATTCCTTGGTCAACTGAGAGCATGCAATGAGAAACAGATTGCAAGATGCTTGTTCAGATTCAGTAGTAGATGGGTATTGGACTGAAGGACTGTCCAAGTAGAGAACACTTCTGCGTTTTGGAGTGTCTAACCAACTTCTTCAGATGCCACCTACTGAATCTGGACAAGCATCTTGCAATCTCTGTATAATAGCACACTGACTAAAATATAAACCTCACTAACTCATACAAGACACACTAACATACATGGACACGTACCTTGAATTTGTTAACAATCTTTTTCTTCTTGACTGAGGAAACTGTAGGGCTGGTCAAGAATGCTTCAATCACATGACTACCAGCCACATCACATGACAACCACATGACATCATCAATCTCCATGTTGAGTATACTCCTCACGACTATACGAGGATTTTCATACTTCAGCAACGCCTGCACTATCAGAGATCCCTGGACATGTACAGGCCTCTACAAGAATGGATGCAAGTGACACTGGTAACAAGGTTACAAAGCATACAAAGAAAGGCTCAAGTGGTAAGAACACCACCTTGAATTTACGTCTAATGTTCAACAATCATTGGTTCAGCAGGTGGCCCATTCAGGGGTGTTCTTATCACTTGGCCCCAAAGAAAGACTAACTCTTTTTATATCTTTGTCCTTTTCCATCTTTTCTTTGTGTTCTGAATACACTTCATAGGCAGTTATTGTAAGGAACAGTGGAACACAGCATTTGGTGTCCTTGTCAGTGTGAAAAGCACTCAGTAGAGCCTTCAGTATCTCGGGCTGTTGAGAGGCAGTCTTGAGGCCAGCCTCTACCAGCTTGACAACCACACCATTATGACCCATGAACAGCACGTCTTCCAACTGGGGCATCAGCTCTGCTATAACCAGAGTAACCTAGTAATCAATAGTTATCAGTAGGAGAGTATGTATGTATGGTGTGTATGTACAGTGTGTGTGTGTGGGGGGGGGGGGGGGGGGATGAAGAAAACAGTATTGCTTATGGAAACAGCACTATAGCAAAAACAAAAAGGAAGGTTTCATATCCCCTAATCGAAGTAACCTGACATGTAGATAGTTGTGTACTAATCTCCCATATTTCACATGTCACATCAATCTCTACAATAGGACCATTTCCAACACACACCTGTTCTGAATCTATGACTGCCATGAACTGCTGTAAGGGATAGTTGGCCACTGGATGCAGAGCAGAAGTCAACACTCTCTCCTTGAAGCAAGACTCCCATATCCACTGGTGGAAGTCGGCAGCTGCAATCTCCAAGAGAACACCAATCAAGTGGCTGCCGATAGGACAAGTCAATGCTTGAGGAAGTACACTCTTGTCATCTGTATCAGACTCTGCTAGAGAGAGTTCGATGCTCTCTAACACTTTGTGGATCATCTTATTCCCCCTCTTTGGGTGGCGCTCTATGAGGGTGCGAAGCATGACCTGTAGGACAGGACTGGCACAGGCATCCATTAGCAGCTGGTCAAACTCCTCAAGTTTGCACACCCATCTTCCCAACTTATTTAACATGGCCACGAAAGTCTGAGGGACAGAAACACTTCGTTCTAGCACAACTCCACTCTGCCACTTCTCCTCCTCTAGTTTGACCTTTCGAAATTCTCGTGAATATCGACTCCTGGTCAAACGCTGAGTAACATACACACCAGACACCACTTGCATGGCAGCAGACAACACGTGACTAGCATAGGGATGAGTCAGTAGGTCACTCAGCCTAGCTTTTATATCGTCAAATATCTGAAGAAATAACGTTTCAAGTGTTGCACAATTACTGTTGTTCAGTTGCCTACCAACAGCTTTCAAGAGGGCCTCGACAGGGTGGCTGCCACAACGATCTTTGGCTACTGAGTCGAAGTCGGTGACAACAGGCTGTAGTAGTGCTACGAGAGTGGTCGTTTCACACTCGATGGTCTGCAGTAACCGCTCAACGGCTCGACTCCCATCCTTGTCGCAAAACACTCTAGCCACTCCGTCTGATTGAATTTGTCCCAGAACGTTTTCAGTAAACGCACTGTCTCTTTTCTCTTCTTCATCTTTATCGTTAAGAAGCTCTGCCACCCTTACGTAGTATTGTTTTTCAGCATCACTCAACCGCTTAGCCATCATGACTACATGTGCAAATTTCCTAATAATGCCCACTTCCAGGATTAGGCTCATTCCATTCCAGAACAGAACGCAACATAGATTATATGGGAGAGTCCCTATTTGGTGATCATGTGCTGATGGATTGCTAGCAGTGCATGAGCCTTATCTTACGTTCTCCCAGCGAATCGGTTCTCCAGTACATTAACCACAAGGTGAGTTGCTGGATTAGCGTATGTTGAGCGGAGATTTTCTATCTCTGGTTCTACTTGCCCACTGCACTAGTACTCCTTGCATGAATGCAGATGCACAATCTGTATGCGTGAATGATGGCTACATGGTTGACCTGCAGATATAAGCGTTCCCTGGTGGGCTAGTATGGCTGAGAAGCCCACACAACAGCCAGAAGGACCCCCAGGAGATGGAAAATTGGGGGAGGAACACCAGGCTCCCTCAGGCACCCCGCCCCCTTCACAGCCCAGAGAGAAAAGCCCTCATCCTATGAAGAAACCACCACCTCCAATTCAACCTCCGCCTAGACCTCCATTACCAAGAGGTGGAAGTCCAGGGGATGGTCGCCCGCCCCCCTCGGATACTCCGCCCCCTCAACAGGCCTCCAAGAAACCAAAAAGCTCACATCCAGTAAAGAAACATTCACCTCCATCTCAACCCCCACCTCAAGAAACAGAAACCCAATCCATTGATGAGCAACTGAAACCAGTGGTACCTGTAAACAATGGTAATGCATTGCAATGTTTCCATGTGTAGCAATTACAATGCCCCCACCTACATGTACATGTACTATAAATAGTTTGTTGAGATGATATTAGGCTCTTCCTTAGCTATAACCTGACCTTAGATTTGCATACATTTGAATTATCTAATCAGATTACAGAACGCTAGGATCCTTATTTTCCGTAGAGTCCTAGTTCTATAGTTGGCCTCTGGCTTACATGAATTACAGAAATCATGCGCTGCTTCGCATGAAGCTTACGCATGACTCCAGTCTGTTTCTACGATCTACATAGTGATGCTCGTCAGTTTAAATCTCATCGTGCAATGAATTTACAGTGTGCAAATCTAAACAGGTTAGATGTGCAGTGTAGGGATCTACATGATTTAAAAGGCCTCGGGCCCTTAGTAGCGTCCTCGCTATGCTCGGATGCTATAGCCCAGGGCCCTTGGCCTTTTAAATCACGTAGATCCCTACGCTGCACGTCTAACCTATATTTTGTATCTGTGCACATATGCCCCATTGAAATAAACAAGGTGTGAATAAGCCTGTTTGCTTCTGTCAATTAAGGAGAAGTATAGACAAAAGTGGTGGCCACCATTAGGGCCCTGTTATGTGTGCACTCCCAAATTGCACATTGCCATATTGTGCTGCTTCAAATTCACAACTCCTGTTCCTTCAAACCTGCTCATGCTTGTGCTTGCTTCTCCACAAGAAAAGTGGTATGGCTCTCCATTATGGAGGCTTGGACCAGCTTTGCAAACCAATGGCATGTGTAGAGTCTAGTATCTATGACATATCTACTACTGCTCTTCTTGGATCAAAGCTAGAACCAGGTATGAGCAGGTTTGAAGAGACGGGACTTGGAAGTAAGTGGATTTCTCCAATTTGGAAGCAGCGCAATATGCAGTGTGCAATTTGGCAGTATGTACATACATGTAACAGTGTCCTAACAGACGACCATACCATATGGAGCTCACTCCTCACTGAAATGTTCACATGGTGCTAATTATTTCCCTGCCATGCATGTGTGCATATGTATACCCAAACCATAGCTAAATCTGTCTTACACTGCTACATGTACATGTATGTACACATGTGTGAATTCGTTTAATATACAAGTGTGTATATTCACAGGATCATAAACAAAGTTGCATCCATATGTAAACTCATAGTGTATACATGCCTACAGAATGTAGGGGTGTGCATACATGTATATATGTGTCATGTAGGTGTGGGTATATACCCTCCTATAGTCATTTCTTTCTTTGTTTGCTATACATGTATTTGTTCCTATTGTCAGGTCTACAACTGATGTGTGGAGACTTAAAAAGGTCATTCACGTATGCCCTTAGTCCTCTAACACAAGGCATCCATCCCGTGAAAAAGAAAGTTCTAGTGGCAGACGAAGTTGAAGGGGATCATGTTAGATTACACGAGCTACAGTTCACAGAGAAGTTAGCAGAGATAATGGCTGGTTTTCGCAAGAACAAATGTACCAAGGCTGTGGTAGTAGTGAATATAGCAGATAGTCTAATGTTGGAGCCAGCTCACCTGGAGGGACTGGAAGGCAGCAACTTTCCACTGCTTGTAGTGAGCCAGAGTGATGGTCAGGAGTTGAAAAGAATCCTTGATCAACAGGACGATGTGTTATGTGACATTAATGTTGAGAGTACAGTTGATCATCCTACACAGCCACAGGCTATGGTTGAACAAGGCATTGCTGGAGGAGGCCCAGCTCCTCAGGACAATAAGACTTCAAGTATGTCGTGTATGCATGTGGATGTGCGAATTTAGTAATTTCAGCTAATAACAGCCTATTCACACTCTCTCTATAGAGCTTACTAAGATCCGAGATTTTATAGGTGTTAGCAGTGGTGGTCTCAAACATGAACTGAAGAAGATAATGTTCTCTAGCAGTGGAGATACACTAGTTCCCCTGAGCATGGAGAGTGGAAAATTCTGTATGGTCATGTCTGTGTTTCACAACTATGAACGCCAAGTATGTAAAGTACATGTATATGCTATACAATTCTTGTGTTTCTTGATCAGTGTACTTTACAATTGGTCCCTGATTTATATGCCAGAAGTGAGATGGGAGGTGGGGCCTGGATGGGTCTAGAGGGTGAGAGCTAGGGTTACGTATTTGTAGGCTGACTCATTACCAAATTGAACGTGCTATTTTTATGCTTGCATATTTGTTTCCTTAACAGAAGAAGATTGAGCAAAATCAAGTGAGAGATGCTCTGCAGAAGATAAACAAACATATGAGATCTATCTTTTACACTGACTTCCCTTTCTACATTGTTCTGGCATACAGACTCCATTTGTGAGTATATGTATACACACATATCCATGTATACTATAACCAGTAGGTGAATGCAGTGCATTTTGGGTGAGTAGGAACGACCCAACTGTGGCTCAAATGTATTCAACGTGCTGCACGTCTTCAATTCACAAAAGGAAACACAATTAACATGTGTGACTGTCATTCCCTTGCTGCCGCTTCCAAGCTTTGTCACTTTCAGAAGCGTGGCGATTGCATGGTTTCTAATAGAGCTTGGCTCAGCTGCACTCAGGGACCTCCTCAACATCCATGAGAAGCCGAGGCTTCGACTTCTTAGTCGGTACTTTGTGACCTTTGAACTTTCAATGAGTCAGCTTTACATTGTGTGTAGTGCATGGGCCTCGCGGATCTCATATGCAATACAGTTTATATGTGGGGCCAAAATGCATCATCGGATACATACATACACATATAATATATACACATACATGTACATGTATATATAGAAAAATGTGCCAGCTGTACGACTAGATTGACTCGCTCCCGCTCGCCAATTACTGTATGTGCAAACACCTTGCACAGGGCTACATGCATACACACATGTGCCAATACAATTATTAACCTCACATATGCGCAGCGAGGATTACGGTACTTGGTTTGTGTGGGTATCAGTGTGTGTATGTCTGTCTGACGCACATTTTCTCGGATGCCGTAAGCTTACACGTTGAAAGGAAAGTGCCAATGGCCTCAGCTTGACAAGGTGCATATTACTGATTTTGCGAGAGACACTTCATTTAAAAGTTATGGTGTCATTTGGTTACCGCAGCAGCCACCATTAGAGCGATCCAGAGGTCCTCTTTTTGACGACACGTGTTTATATAGTTGTTCAAAAGCCTAACAGGGTACTAAATGCTACCTGCAATATGAGCTAATGTAGTACAGTGAGCTTCTCAAGCCTTCTTTGTGGCTGGGCCAGTATAATTGCTGCTATTTCCTGTATACTTTCATTATAGACGGAAGGCGGGGTTACAATGTAAATGTCATGTGAATGTGCAATTTCGCCAAGGGTTTTGCACATTAGTGCACAGATTAGTGCATTCATTAACCCTCGGCGCGCATGAGCAGAGAGGGTTACAGTAGTTGGGTCTGTGTGTCCGTTAATCAACATCTCACCTCCGTAGCGTCTGTTCATACTGAAAACGATATAATGTATTCAACGGGCAATGAAGGTCAAACATTTGTGGGGATTTCTATGAAACAGCTCCGTTGCAAAGATACACTGCTTCCTGTGTTGTAGGGTATTGCAGCGATATTCTGCGCACTTTTCCGACCGCAGAGCCTCCAAAGGTCCTAAAAAGGCTAACAATAGGCTAAACTCTACCTGGAGTACGACTCGATGTAAGGTAGCAAGCTTTTTCTGTCTAGTCTCCATCTTTTGCCTGAAGTCTTCCGTATACTTCCCATTAACGTAATTAGATCTAGCGCGTGTGCTTTACAAGGATTCGCGCACATGCGTACGTCGAGGGTTCTGCACTTTAATGCATTCATTGAAGTGGGTTTGCTTCATGCTAAGGCACATGGAATAATGATTTAGATGAATGGTGTGTGTGGTCAGTGTTGTATTAGTGTGTGGTCAGAATTAAATTTATGTTTCTTTCAGGAGACAGTCTGTGTATCAATGTGATGAATTCCAGCACTTTATAATGGAGTGTATAAATCTGATGGAGAATGGTTCTCCACATGAAATTGCCACTACCGTCACGAAGTTTCTAAAAATGTTAGTTAGCATCTGTGTAAATACATTTCATATTTAATGATGTTTTTATGCACCTGTCAGGCCTGATTTTACCATCATGTTTGGAGAAGGTCAAGCAAATTGGGGTGTGTTCCATCTCCTCGAGCTCGCATTCCTTGAAATGTGCAAAATTTCTCTTAACTCTCGTCAAAAAGCTCAGAAACCTTCCTCAGCAGAGCTCCATGATCACTTTATTTACAACACAATGGTTTGGGGTATGTGTTTAATATTTGTTGTGTGAGGCATTTGATGGCTGATTACCTCTACTTTTTTCAACTGTATGACTTGTTGGGTTGCTTCACATTCATCTAGTACTACTTTTTTGCATATATACATATATAGTTTCCTTGTCTCTGAAAGTGAGATATCAGAGAGGCTTAGTGACACGAGGTACTGCTACCATATGGAACACTCACTTGATCAGCAGGAGTCATCAGCTCTCAATGAATGAAGTACAAATTAAGGGTATGAAGGCTGGGCTAAAATTTGGAAAATTAATTGAGCTTCCGAAAGACTTGATGATGACATCACGTCAGATGTGTGATATGCTGATTAGCCGAGATTCTGTTCGGAAGTTCACTTCTCTCAGGTACAGTGTAAACCATAGTAACTAAGAGTGCAATTTTTGTTATTAGCCTGTAGTCCCACATGTGCAACAGGATTAGGTTATTAACCCTGTCCATTTGTCAATTAAATATTTCTTAAATGCATCCTTAGAAAAATTGCTTTCATATGTTTCTGGTTCATTCATGCAACTCTTTCCTGGGCTGTTATATCTGTTCGGTGTTCTTTCACTCCATCTACAAAAAGTACTAAGTACAAACCCTTGGCCCAAAACTCAAGGGAACACAGATGACGTGCATGTGTATAACATTACATTAAAACTCCGCCTCTTGGCTCTCTCTCTTGGCTATAATGAAAGTATACAGACAATAGCGAAAATATACTACCACAGAAAAGCTTGCTGTACTACACTAGCTCGTATTTCAGGTAGCGTTTAGCACCCAGTTAGGCTTTTGAACAGTATTAATAACTTTGCCATTGAAAGAACAAGCTGTAATAGGCCTGGTAGCTTTCGCAGTAAGCCAATGACACCATAACTTTTGAATGAAGTGTTTATAGGAGATTCTGTTCATTAAAGTCTGCCCCATGTTGCACCAAAGCCGTTGGTACCTTAATTTAAACATATATAGGGCTGGCCCAGAAAGCACAGGAGACAAGATCAGGCAGTGACATCAGACAACAAATAGCCTCAGGTATGTTACATTGCCCCCCCCAATACAAATTATTGGGGGGGGGAGCAATGTAACTTACCTGAGGCTCTTTATTGTCCAAATGCAAAACATTTACATGTGGCTACATGCAATGTGTATACAATAAATGTATTCACAGTTGGCCACAGAAGTACACTACAATGTTCATTTCTTCTCAGACATGTTCCATTCACACTAAGGCAATTCATCTATTTGTTGTTGTTTACAAGATGCAATGTTCAATTGTGTAATGGGTGTATGGGTATAAAACATTACCCATGCATCAGTCTTACTTTCTGCAGCTGTTCTTATTGGGCTTTTATATATCACAATACATTGTCTGAATGTTTGTTATTGTTTTCTGGCCAGAAGGTTTACACACTGGAGCTCATCTCTCTTTACAAAGTTTCGTGTTTGTTAGTAATGCAGTTGTTGAGTTACTAAACTCTACAACCATATGCATGCGCAGCGAGGGTTATGGTAGTTGTGTCTGTCTGTCTGCGTTTGTGTGTGTCTGTTAAGTCACATCTCACCTCTGGAGTGCCTGTTCGTTCTGAAAATACTGTCACACACTAAGCAGGCAATGGAGGTCGAAAAATTTGTGGGGATTTCTCTGAAACCACTCCGTTTGCAGAGATACACCGCTACCTGCGTTGTAGGGTACTGCAGCGACATTCCGTGCACTTTTTCGACGGCAGAGCCTTCCGAGTGTCCTAAAAAGGCTAACAATAGGCTAAACTCTACCTGGAATACGACTCGATGTAAGGTAGTAAGCTTCTTTCTGTTCAGTCTCTGTCTTTTACCTGAAGTCTTCCGTATACTTCCCATTAATGAATGGTTATAGATCTAGCACATGCGCTTTCAAGGATTTGCGCATGCGCGTACACCAAGGGTTCTGCACTTTAGTGCATTAATTTTTTGTTGTTTTCATGAAGTATATTGTTTACATATTTCTTAATATGACAATATTCATGGGATCACAGGACTATATCTGTCTACCAAGTTTAATGCTGTGGTTTGTGAGATAGGCAAGCTGAATAGGAAGAAGAAGAAGATAAATTTGGAAATCTACTCATTTCAGTTTAACACCTCTCCCAGCCTTATTATATACTGTGTGATATCCCAGTTTAAACCAAATCTACCTTATGGCCACATGTTCACATTGACCGGGTTAGAACCCATGGAGAACACCACAAACTGAAAGTATTGTGCCATCCCTATATACACAGTACGGTATGATGAGTAATAATAATTAATTATTTATGCATACATATTTTGTAGTGTTCTCTAAGTACGTAGCATGATGACTGTGGGTATTCAAGTAGTATAGATCACTGTGAATGTGTTCCTGAGGGCCTAAAGCACAATATATCTACCAATCATTCATATTATGTGCATGCTGGTTACTGATATACGTATGTGTTACTGCTCATTTGTTGCAGATGCTTTTTTCAAGAGTTGGAGTCTTATATTGGCAATGAAGAATTTGTAATTATGCTTACTGATCTACGCTGTCCATATGATGATCACCTTCTCAAACAAAAGCAACCACAGAAGTACAAAAACTTAAGCACGAATGGCACACTAACACGTACCTTAGAAGAGGTACATGAATATTCTGTGCATGGCTTATATCAGTTGCATGTGCTACGTATGTGTGCCAATATATACAAGTGTAAAAAACATTTCATTAAAATGTTGAAGGATGTAGGGATGGTAGTGCCAAAAACTAAAGAAACAAGACTGTAATAACCCGAGTGGTACACAATGAACAACTAATTATCATATGACCATACACAACTTCTGTGAAAACCCATGTAAAAATTGCATCCAACAAAAACAACATTCGTAACCCCACGAAATAAAATGTAGGGAGGGGTTACGCATGTTGTTATTGTTGCATGCAACTTCTACTTGTTTCTTTAGTTTTTGGCACTACCATCCCATAGGTGGCGGAAACGGGAGGGGGCACCAGGGGCACGTGCCCCCCCTTGAAATCATCCTATTATATTGTGCCCCCCCTTCATTCTTGGTAGATCATGTAGATACGTATACTTCTGATCATATCTGAGAGAATAGCTCACTTTACTTGTCAGAAGTAAACAGGGACCTAGTACAACATTGCATGTTCCCGCATCGACAAATGCCTTGGAGTGAATATGCGCATTCCTCCGTGCACATTTAATCATGGCAATTTGCTCCCGCGCACCAAGTTCAAAGGTCAAACAGTTTTGTTGTGTGCCCCCCCCCCCCCCCCCCCGTCGTAGTAATCTTCCTCCGCCTATGCATCCCTACATCCTTCAACATTTTAATGAAATGTTTTTTTTTACACTTGTTTCACCAGTTTTTTCTACTTGTTACTATACTGTTGCAACAAGAAAATTGTCATACTCAGAACTTAAAATAAAATACAACATACCACTATTTGATCATAAGGAAATATTATTGTCAGTGTAAATCAGTAGTAAGACTTGACAAGGAAAGTAATTTCAGTGAGTTCTACATCCTGTCTACTTCGAGTTAATAGAGCAGAGGGCTGCGCATATATTGTTGACGCAGGCGCGATCGTCTAATAGTGCATGAGTGATCACATCACAAATATGCAATCAACGAGGAAATGGTGTCCGACTATATGGAAGTGCTCGTAAATCCTTGTTGTTCTCGTGTGAGAGGGATCTTACGACGATTCTGTTGGCCGAGGATCATGCACCGGAGAGAAAGGAATCATTATATGCTACGTAAAACAAAGGTGAGCGCGTTTGTCAATTTTGAGGTAGACCATTTGAAGAAGAAGAAGAAGAAGAAGAAGAAGATAATGATGATGAAGAAATCGGCGTTTTAGGAATTTCCATGTACCGTTGTAGCGGTGGATTTTACCTACTTGAGAGTCTTACCGTGTATAAAAACACTCGTACAGCAGGCTGTGTGTCTGAAAAGGCTTAGAACAGCCGCGTTCGAAAGTTCTGAGTCATTGTTTTTGTTAAGGCTTAATGGGCGTGTCGGTGCCATCCCTACATAGAGAGTCTACCAACTCTCTGATATGCCTTATTACAGAGTGTTCTTCAGTATACACACTCACCGTACAATTATACTATGAAGTATATATGTACATGTAAATATTAAATGAGCCCCTCATATTGTGTACAACATGCATTTTATCTATATACAGGGCCTTGACTTTCTAAACCTCGTTGTTGATATCTGGACACGTCGGCATGTCAGTGATGTGAACCACAAAGCTCAATTACACTCTGAGTGCCTGAAGTGGTTACTGCTTCTGCTACAGTTGATTGATGTCACTGTCCCACAGGCAGACACACACCTACGACAATTCATTAGAGGAAAAGGAATAGTCAGAGTGTTCAAAAAAGAAATTGAAAAGGCTGTAAGTTTGGGATTTATATACATGTATGTAATTAGTGCACTAACACTTCAATCATCTATACAATATCATATAGGTGGTTGCTACTACCCGAAACCATTTTTCAAACCTGCCAATCCAGCAGTTTTTCCCACTCTATGGTGCTTTTCGAATATGGCCCGTCACATTTTTGGAAGAATACCTTCAGCAGTACAAAGTCCCAAAAGATGTGAAAATTACTGATGGCACATGGAGGCAATTCTTTGTGGAAGTTTCAGAGCGGTAATGATTAGCATGTGTATAGCTGTCATATATATATGAGTGATTGCGCTATAAACAAATGTATATACTCTGTGGCATACGATTGTGCAAAATATTGTGGGGATTTTTCTGAAACAACGGTGTTCAAGAGTTATGGCGTGAAACACAAGTAAAAGAGTAACCTCTTAGGTCTAGCCTACTCAGGCTTACCCGAAATCAGGTTTTCCTGTTTGATGTACAGCGAAGCACCAGCGGTTACTGCACGAGGGAGTACAAGCATGCGTACTATTCTTCCAGCAGTATAGTGTGTACAGAGATACTTGCTTGTTTACGCACACACACGTACGTGAGTACGTTTCACGCATGCACACCATCTCATTTATATAACATGCCGAGGGTTCTGCACTTTAGTGCATTCATTGTTACATTTCTTGTATGGGTTGACCTTTATGGCTATAGGGTGGATGGTCCAATATATAAACCTGCTGTTACCATAGCAACATAGTCTATATATATGTTGCATGTCACAGGTGTATTGCAACGTTCTACCATTGAGTCACTTTTAGTGTGCTAATATTCCCCCGTGCAACTCCCCACGCGTAACATAACCTTTTTGGCATGTATTCACTTCTGAAAATTCATGATTTAAGCTTCTATCACTGCACCATTTACAAATATTTCTTAACACTATGCTGAAAAAGGAATGCTACTAGCTAATAATGCTTAATTTAGACACTGATTGCAATTATTGGTGAACTACTACTACTATGTTGCATGTCACATGCAGGTGTGTTTGCAATCAGTATCTAAAACATTTTTAGCTAGTAGCATTTCTTATCTCTGGTTTCACACTTCGAATTATGTTGCAGGGTGGGGGGAATGTTAGCATACTAAAGTGACTCAATGGTAGAACATTTAGATATTACTCTAAGCTCTACCAAATATATGTATATATATATATATATACACACAGCACGTACGTATATATCTCCATATTTCTGATTTCCTGCAGACATTCTGGTGCCCATGCTCACTTCTTCATTCATGACTTTTTAGAGTCTGTTGCAAAGAGATACGAAGAAAACAAAAGAGCTAAATCCTTTGTACTAGATCTACTGGCCATTAAGGTCTCCAAACTTCTTGCAATTGACCCCGAAGAAGAAGCAGCTGGTACAGAAGTACAGAGCAATTTCAAGAAGTTCCTTCATAAATTTATAAAAAGAAATGCTATAAAATCTGCCCTTCTCTCTAATATGAAAGTCATTATGGTAAGCAGGTCCATGTTCTAGCACATTCATAACTGTGCAGTTACTGTGTAATATATTACCATATATTTCTTTAGGCTGCATACGGTCCTTGTATCGGCATCTGCCACCTGCATGTAACAGCCAACTACCCTCAGACCTACAATTAACATACACAGTTATCCATGCCCGTGATGCATTTTAGCTAGTGTAAACTACCAGCCCTGAAGCAAGCACATGCATACAGATGAGTACATCTATAATAGTCATAGTCTCTATCCTGTTTCTTGTGCAGGATTCAATTTCTGAAGAAAGAGATGAGTTTCAAGGCTTGGTGTTGGCAGTGCTACAGAAAGAGGTTGTTCCTGAGTTTAAGATCTTGAGAGGTGAAATGTCACTCTCTGATCCCACTGTTAAAGATGTCCTGACAAAGAGCGTGACCGAGCTATGCAGAAACCTCAATTGGCTGACAACTCTTTCTCCAAAGCAAGGCTTCTACTGGGGAGTTGTTGCCACTTTCAGTTCAAAGATACCTGTCACAGTAGACAGCTTCAGTTGGATTCAAGACTATGACTACTTGATCAATCAATTGTGCCATATCTACAAGTCCTATTGCAATGGACAAGGGATTCGAGGACAGGAAGAAAAACTACTTCAGGACCAACTTCCACTCACCATCACACACTATACTGACATAAGAACGTAAGTATGTCTCATATAAACATGTATATATATTATATATACATGTACATTATCTGTAGGTATTTTGAGTGGGTGAGGCAAGTCCAAATTGTGGTGGTGACATGGCAGAGAAAAGTGCAGGAAAAGGAGCTGAACTATGATGACATTCTTCTCTATGCTCTCTTTCAGAATGGCATGGAGCCCATTGGACTTGCAATAGGTGCCATTTCTACTGTCATAGAGCCACATGTTATTTCAGAGCAGAAAAACAATTTTCTCCAGTTGTTTGAACAGTTAAATGTCCTGCTTTTGAGATATATTCCAGGAAAACCAGAAGTAAACTGGTGCACACTGTCAGCAATACTGAGTGATAATGGTGTGGCGTTTCCAAAAGATCTGCAGGATAATTTGACAAAGTATGTGCTCTGTCCTGGAGAGACCAAGGAGCTAGTAGGTGGTCTAATGGAGCGAGAAATTCCTCACAATACAACAGGGCAATTCAATGCAGGCCATGACATTTCACTTAAACTTTCAAGGACAGTATGTTTGAGAGATCTTGAAAAATTGGTCAATGATTTGCAGGGATTTCTTGAACCTATTCTTGATCGTATGGATATGCTTGTCTTCTTTCGTCTTCACCACAGTGTCATGTTTGAGATGTACCAAAAGCTGTTCCTTGAAAAGGAAGGAAAAAAGCACTTGGAAAAAGTAAACCCCGTCTCCACATTTTCTTCTTTTTCCTTCTCAATTCCTCAGCCTGTTGTAAGCATGGAAAAGGCTACCGATGTGGAGTCCAAAGAAGGTATAGAACTTTCCACTCTGGTGCGGTCATTAGATAAGACCAAAGAACTGCTCATCAAACTGATAGAAGGAAATGCTACTTACAGTGAGATTATTGCAGAGGGCAGACTGGAACTTGAGGATCTCGACATAGACGAAGAATTTACTATTCTTGATGATTTCATTTATTACCTAAAGCATACACTCAAGAGTAAAGAGGGTCTGATCGGTGTGCGCAATATGCTGGAGTTGTTTCAGTACACAAAGCACATTAAAAAAATACATCATGTATGTGACCAGTATGGCCTCCAAGGCTGTTTGGATGATCCTAATCTCAAGCAACTCGTTGAAATAGCCAATGAGCTGGGACCAGAAAAGAGCAGACGTGCACTCACTCTTAATGATGCCACAGAAAGAATGAGAGAAGTGAAGAATCTTCTCTTTGGGTCAGGGAAGAAGCAACCCCAGAGTCACTCTCTGAAACTCTTCGAAGCTGTTTCTAACAGTGTAGCTTTCTACCAGTTCATTAAGGACAAGCGTTTCACTGGAGATCGTGGTCAGGCTGTCTTTAGTCAACAGTACCAGCTCATAACAGCTCAGTTGCAACATGAAGAGTATGACGAACAAGTCCTCAATCACCTTTTTGCTGCCTTCAAATTCATGTCACCTTTCATGAACACTCATCAAAACTTTAAGTCTCTGATGGGGCAGGTGATTGACCTGGACACTTCTCATGGACTGAAACAGCTGGAGACTGTCAATTCCAATATCACCTTGATTCAACTGTGGTTTTCCAGAGCTGAGGTAAAGAACTTGTGGTATTATCTTTATGCATGATTCTGCATGTGATTTTTGAGCCAACCAAGGGTATCCCAAGCGTCATACTGGGGGTGTTCATTCACTGTATTTATTTGATGGTTATGCTATTACTACTGTTATCAGTAAGGCTCTAACCCAGAGCCACCCCTACAGCTTAAATTCCCTGGTTGAAGTGAAACTACTTTTGCACGTTGTCTTTTACACTGGCCTCCCAAATTTGCTAATTGCAGGGAGATACTCTGCAAAATGTGGCCAACGAGCTGGAATGTATCATCAATACTGGAATCTACCTTTTTACATTGTCATCTGAGGCATCTGGTGGTGAAGCTATAATGATGCTAGAGTATGTGGCATCTGCACAACCTGTTGTGCCACCCATATCACAAGTGGATGATGGAGGTCCTCCCACATTGCTACGCTCAGGTTCCTATACAGAATCTGGACTGGGTAATGGAACTCATGTTGTAAGCCGGAAGGAGAACTGGAACAGAGAACAGATTAATGATTTTGTAAGGAAATTGGGATTTCTTGATGCTCAGAGAGAAGGTGGAGACCAAATAAAACATTTTCTTCACATTAATGAGGTACATACTACATACTTATAAAAGTTTTAGTGTGTACATTGTATGCATTTCACATTTTCTTTAGGTTGCAAACAAACTCTTGAACTTGCATATCCATTTAAAAGACCTTGGACATCCTGAATATTTGAAGCCATATATAACCTGTTATCTGGAGTGCAGAACTAACTCGGAACAGGCTGATGGCGAGGTAAGTAATAAATACAACAAGGTTGCATGAAATTTTGATGAGTAATATATATTAGGTAAGCATACAGTGTCTGTATAATTGACCTTTCAGGTTACTGATACTGAGAATAAATTAACAAAGTGGGCAAGTTCTGTGACAAGACTGCGAAGTCAACATGAGTGGCTCCTGTTTTTTAGTGTTCCCAAGCAGCTACTGCTCTACCGGTTGATCCAGGAGTGGAATGAAGAGAATGCTGAGAATTTGGTGTATCTGGTACTGAAGGAAGTTATGTTCTTAGTCTCCAATGATCACCAGACAAGAGAACAGCTCAGTGAAGATATTCAGGTTAAAGAAGACAATGTAGATATTGTTGAATTGTATGTGCATCTTTATTTTCAACACATACAGTAGAAGCATGTGAATTACAATAATGCCACCTTTAAACTCAAGTTGTATTCTGAAAAAAGCACATGTGCATGTTAACACACCTTGAGTGTAGGAATGATATTAAATCATTCCTACACTCCTGCTACCATGGCTTGGTGGTAAGATTAATCAAGAAGAGTTTGGGTTCAAATTGCTTCATTCAAAAGTTATGGTGTCATTTGCTTACCGTGAATTTAGAAAAATTCAGAGCTTATCCCTTCAGTTGTTCAAAGGCCTATTGGGTGCTAAATGCTACCTGTAATATGACCTAATGTTGCGCAGCAAGCTTCTCTAGCCTTCTCTGTACCTGGGCCAGTATATCCATTTTCGGTGGAGTTCGAATGTAAAACATGTGCATGTCCCTTACACTTATATCTACTTGGGTGTTAAGTACACAGTTTAGTGCTTTATGAACTAACTTTACAAGTACTTCTTGCTTTCTTTGCTGTGTAGACCTGTTTACCACATTGGTCTAATATCTGCAAGTCCTACAATGCAATGGAGATTGTTGGTGGCTTTTTAGGACACTTACTACAAAACCACACACTACCAAGACGCAGCACCAAAGTTCTTCGACGTCCAAGCTATGCCACTCAGTTCCCAGGAGTATCTGATGCTAACCAGTTTCTACATCATGCTCCAAAGTACACGCAGTCACAACTAGTTCGTCTGATAGTCAGCATCTATGGTGGAGTGCCTGAGTCTTTTGAAGTGTTCCACTGTTGTTCTACCTCTACTAAAGAGGAACTCAGTCTTTTCCTGGAAAGAGTTGAAAGGAAACCACTGAGGTATCTTATACTGGAAGTCAACAAGTTGCCCTTTGGATTGCAAGAGGTACATACATACATACATGTATATGACATAGTATATAATAAGAAAAGTAGGTTATAAAGTGGAAATCAACTAGTTTATAGATTGGATAGCATGTGTTTCTATCTAACCAAGATTTTGGTTTTTATGTTTTATAGGTATGTAAACATTCTGAAGTGATCATTTACTTTTTTTCAGTATCTGATGCAATGTTACCTGAAGATTCAGCAGCAGGCGAGACAGCAAGCTGAGAGAGAGCAAGTTCTGAGTGCAGAACATGAAGTTTTCACTCGGGAAAGAGAGGAACTTCCTCGTAGCAAGAATGTGTTCCCCACCATCCACTTTGTGGAGACAGCCTCATCTGTACTGAGAGAGCTGCCATGGATTCTTCCCAAGGAGTATAAGGTATCTACATGTACATGTACCACGTACATGCATACTTACAGTAAATGTCAACCTCTAGGAATGTGGACCAACTTTGACATTTGATGGAGCACAAAAGCAATGCAAAGAGACCGTGAAGAATTTTGCTCAAATCCAGCTGGTGTATGGAAAAGCAGGTCAGTTCTACATGTATATGAAATGGACAAACACTTCTTAGGGGAAAATAAAGTTAGTGTTACTGTAATCTGATATACCTCATGTTTAGGTGATGGAAAAACCCACTATATCAAGAAGCAATTACAGCAGAGTTCTCATAGTCTCACTATTGCTGTCAATGAAGGCTTTACTCCACTGAGTGCCATCAAGAAACTGAGAACACTGCACCCAAGCCAGAGGGACTGTGCAATTTTCCTGAACTTCACTATGTTACCACCAGGAGTGAGAATCACTGCATTATTAGCTCTGCTGATGTATTCCCATACAAGTAATGTGTCTGTAGCTCACTAGGGATTACATGTACATCACTCCAGCACCATAAGACTTTTAAGTATACCATTTTTTTATTGTGTGTAAATGCAGGAAAGTGTGGATGAGAGTGAAGACCAAAACTACAAGGAACTGATGAAAGTTATTGGCTGGTTCTTCTTTGACCTGTTCCTCCTAGGATATGTGGAGGATACCATCACTGGACTCTCATTTTCCATCCCAGGTGGTATGGACTGGAAAATATTTGTTGAAGTACCTTCTCGAATCAGCTCTGAGAGTCCAGAGAAATCTCTTGCTCAGTTCATTGATGAAGTTCCAGCTCTGGGTATGCTGGGTGTTCCCTATGCCATTAATCCCAATACTTTATACACTGTTGATGAGGATGTGCAACTTGTTTGCAAGTATCTGAAGGCATACAGGGTCTTCATGGAGAAAGGTGGCCAGAAAGGAATCAATAAAATCTACAGGGAGAACTGTAAGCTTGACACTCTGAATCCTCCAAGTTTGATATCATTTCTCCTCTCTGCTCGCTCCTCATTCAGATGGAAAGCTCGTGAAGTTCAGTGAAGATCCAGACATTCCTGACAAGGAATGTCATGAGTTACTGCAGCAAAGCTGGCCACAGTTTGTGGAGAACCCCAAAGTCACTCAAAGACTATTCATAAAGTACATATACATACATGTATATATGAGTCTTTATACGTGTACAAGTACATGTATCTATCAGAAAAGTCAGGGCATTATATCCTAACCCATGTGTTCTACTCATACCTCTTGCCAATTCAGCTTAGCTACATGTGTATATATGTATCAAACTTGTCTGTGTTAAGAAGTTTGCCATTGCATGTTGTGTGTAAACTTTGTACAGGTATATGAAACGTCGCTGTGCCTTTTTGGACAAGTGTCCTGCCTTCAACTATAATACTGGACATGGAGAGTACTTTGAAGATGCATCTGGAAAGAAAATGGCATCTGATACACGACAGCTGGGCTCTACCCTGATGAGTACCATGGTTCAAGAGGTGGTAGACTTCTGTGACCCTAAGATCAAGGGGAACTGGTCTCTCAAGCCTCATCAACAGGTAATAGTTAATTGCAGCAGGAGCAGATACTCAATTTTATTCTCCTTCTCAGTTGATCTACGACTTCAGAGATGGAGGAGGTACTTTTGGACTCCTCTCCTTGCGTCCTGAACATCTTCCAGATAAAGATAAGACAAAATTTGAAAGAATCAGAGTCAAAATTCCGTCAATGATGTAAGTTTAAGTAAATATAGTATCCATGTGTTTTTTCAATAGTGTTATTATACAGGGACCTATATTCACGTGAGATGCTGGATGATTATCTGTCAAGAGCTCTGAGTATTGAGTTGGAAAATAAGCGCTTGGCGCTGATTGACAAATCTGAATATGTCCTGACTTTGGACTATACTATCAAGATGTTGAACATCCATGAAAGGTTCTCTCTCTCACTCTCACTTTTCACTCTCCCTCTCTTCTCTTTTCTTTCATGCTGGGTAGGTATCACACCATCTGTGCCTACTGACTACACCCAGGCACACATAAGTGTAATGGTGACAATGTACCTCCGAGATGTCAGCAATGATATCATAATTGAATGAGGCCACAAGCAACAATTTTGCCTACTTGGGCATAGGACAAATACCTATTTTTAAAGGCTCCATCCCTAATACCCTGGGTGGAGATCTAGTCAGAGAAAGACTGCTGAATTTCTCTCTCATTATTTTCTCCACTTCTCTGTAAGGTATGAGTGTGGTGTTCCAGTGATTATCGAAGGAGAGACAGGGGTGGGGAAGACTGCTCTTGTGGAGATGTTGTCAAAGCTGTGGAACCAAAGTCTTCTCAATCAGTGGAGAAGACAAAAGGACCAAATCCTTGAGTTTATGAGGCGGAAGCTGGGAGATCTGACAGTTGATGAAACTATGGATGATTACATGGTATTGCATTGTGCATCCATATCTGAATGATACTTTTGCTATATGTGAGAAGAAATTGGTACTAAGTGACTTCTTTATTCTTAGAAAAGTGTGAAGTGTGTGGAGGAGATCAGTGCTGGTAAGCCAGTGAAGGAAGATGACCTGATAACACTATGCCAGCTACCAGATGCCTCTTCAACCACACGTCGGTTCTATACCACCCTGCGTACACACCTGCTAAAAATGCAAGATTATCCTGTTCTCTCTCTCATCACTACGAAAACTAAGACAAAAGAAAGAAGGAGCCTTGATGAGTTGTTTTTCATCTGTAGAGAGACCGATAATGCTGAGGTATACATATGTAAATGCATAAACATGAAACTAACAATTCTACAAACTAGTGAAATAGGAAATATTACAAAGATAAAAATGAGTAGCCAAGTAGATATTGCCCTATGTTGGTTACTTTTCATTCAGACCACTGCAAGTCTCCTGCATGCTGTGATGGTTTCCGAGATGAGGTCAACTTTCTACAAGATCAATGTCCATGCTGCCCTCACTCCAGAGAAGATATGGGGCTACCTTAAACCAGCCATTGATCAGGCTAACAAATTGAAAGAAGCATACAAGGGTGCAGTGGGGCAAGGAATGTCTCTTCATCTTCCATTTGTTACTGTAAGTGTAGATTTCTCTCTAGAGCATCTACAACATTTTGCAATACTCACTTTGCAGGTGTTTCTTGATGAAGTCAATACATCGTCTTGTTTGGGGCTCTTCAAGGAGATTATCTTGGACCGAACATTTGATGGAGTGGTAAGTTTCACTTTAATTTTATATTGCTTTGTATATGTATGATTTGGGAGGGCTAGCTGGTCTGCCTTGGTAGTTCAGTTGGTAGAGCGTTTGCCTAGTACACAGAACATCAAGGATGTCGCAGGTTCAAGTCTCACAGGCAGCTCATTTTTCTTTGAAAATAACTGGCTTGGCATTGTACTGTGTTGTATTGCTTTGGGCGTCTCTTGGTCTGACCAAGAGGCAGTTGGGATGCTTTGCCTTGGGTGAGTTGTGTTGTGACTCTGTACATATGCATCGCATGTCTATCTGTAAGATTGTGCATTACAATTGCCAATATACATTAGAATGGTGCTGCAAATTGTAGACTAATGCATATTTCTTTCTTTCAGCCCATGCCTGAGAATGTCTTTATAGTTGCTGCTTGTAACCCTCATCGAGGTAACAGCCTTGCTGCTCATACAAGCAAAAGCCTCACTGTTCATAATGGTAGAGCTGTAAAACCAATGAAAGAAAACTGGACCCGCAGCACATATTATGTCCGCCAACTCCACCCTACACTCGAGTTTCTCAAATGGGATTATGGATCACTGGATGAGCACCAAGAGAGAGAATATGTTAGTGCAAAAATGAAAATGCTCAACAAGGAAATGGCTAACATTGATATAGAAATTTTGACTGATTTGATCGTAGATTGCCAAAAGCTCATGCGTGAATACGCCAGACAGCAGCTGAGCCTAACAACGAGCCCTGATGAGGCTCGAGTGTCATCACGAAGTTGTGTCAGCCAGAGAGACATTCAGAGGGTCTTTACCTTCTTTGAGTGGTTCAGGGACTTGTATAACAAGTTCCACCAGCATGGTCAAAGAAATGACTATTCTCGTCGTGCCATCTTGGTTTCTCTGGGCATAGTCTATTACATGAGGCTGAATACCAGGTACCGAAAAGAGTTTAAAAAGTACATGGATGGTCGACGCTGCTTACCTGGAGAGGTTATTTTCTCACAAGCCTTCCAAGAGGAACTGCAGTGGTGTATTCAACAGGTAGAGCTCCCAACTGGTATTGCTCGCACACAAGCCTTAATGGAGAACCTCTTTGCAACCATTGTCTGCACTGGCACCCACACCCCTCTCATTATTGTTGGTGCTCCAGGCTCCTCGAAAACTCTCTCTTTCAACCTTGCAATTGCTAATCTGAAGGGCCAGGAATCCAAGGTGAAGATCTTCAGATACACAGACATATTTCACTCCCTTGATCCACACTTCTACCAATGTTCCCGCAGAACCACATCCATTGAAATTGATACCGTCTTTTCACGTGCTATCAATCGTCAACGCAGTCATTCCCGCTTTTCACTGCCAATATATTGTGTTGTGTTCATGGATGAAGCAGGACTGCCAGAAGAGAGTCACGAGTCTCTCAAAGTGCTACACTACCACCTCGATCGTCAAGAAGTGTCATTTGTAGCCATCACCAACCACATGCTTGATGCTGCTAAAAGCAACAGAGCAGTGTGCCTATTTCGACCAGAAGCTTCAGATGAAGATCTCAAAACACTTGCAAAAGGATGCCTTTCCTCCAAACTGGAATCCCCTCCCCCTGAACTGCAAAAGGACCTTGAACTGGTGGTCAAATTTTGTCCTGCTTTTTCAAAACTCATGGGGGAAGACAGATTTAACTATTTCTTTGGACTGCGTGACTTTATCCACTTTGTGAACTACCTACGAAGAAAACGTGGTCAAATGCTTAATCCTCAGATAGTCATGGAGGCTCTTGAAAGGAATTTCAATGGGCATGAGGAATTTGAAAAAATTGCCAAGTTGTTTTTGAGCTGTGTGAGTGCACTACATGTACTGTGATTTAGTCTTCATAACTACGTGTACGTACCACATCACATCACTCCTCACTTGTAGATTAGTGTGCATGCTGCTACTTTTGGTTATTGGTGTTGTATTGCTTGCTTACAGATGGGTTCTAACTATGAGAATGTTCAGAAGCGCAGTATCCTCACAGTGCTAAAGGACAGTCTCAGAGATCGCCCTTCACAGGAAGGCCAAGATATGTCTGAAAATGAGGTCCGCTACAAACTCATCATTGATCCTTCAGAAGATGATTCTCTGATTCGTCTGCTCTTCTCATTGGGGGTTCTAAACAGGCATAACACACGTATGTATGTTTGCAGTGACTTCCCTGGAGATAGTCAGATTCAGAAGGTGTGTGTCTACAAAAGAGTTGGGTAGACTCTATGTAGGGATGTCTACCGACATGTTCATCTCTGTTTTTGAGACATGTCCGTGCATGTTTTTGTACATATATGTGTACATGTTTGGATATACACATGTGGTCTGTTTACATAGTTTCATTTCATTTCTTAGATCAACACAATTGCAGCCATTCGTCACTCTGCAATCGAAGGCCACACAGTTGTGATGAGCCAAACAGATGACATCCATGAGAGTTTCTATGATCTCTTCAACCAGAGATTCCGTCGCATTGATGACCCCCAGCACGGTTCAAGATACTACACTAACATTGCAATTGGTGCCCACCTCAGACCATGCCGTGTGCACCCCAACTTCCAGTGTGTGGTTGTGGTGAAGAAGTCAGAAGTAAGGGATACACCTGCTCCATTCCTCAACAGGTTTGAGAAGTACTGCATCACCCACTCCACTCTCCTGGAGACTGCCCTCACTCCACTTCCACCCTGTCTAAAGAGTGTCATCTTAGCAGCAAAAGACAAGGTGGTCTAGCATCTCTTTTTCATCATACTATATTCACTATGTGTATACAGTGTATATATGCATACATAAATATGCATGTGTGTGACAGTATCATTTTCTCAATCTGCAGGTGGAAGAATTTGTTGAAAATGTTGGTGCAGATGGATTGTATGGCATCAAGTTGGACACTGTAAACTCACTCATTCTCAGTCTCTTGCCTCCCATGGATTTTGAGTTTCAGTGTTTCAAAGAGCGTGGACTCATTGATGTTGGTGATGATATCAAAGTGCACATACTACGTCTGCTAATTCAGTATCTGAGACGTTGCTGTGGTCTTTATATTCCTTACGTATGTTAATCCCCCAATATTCTTTACCACTATGAATGCACCTCAACGGATTACGGACAGTGCATTTGTGCATGATTTACTCGGTTGCTTTTGTCTTGTTACAGATATCACCAGAAGAAATGCTTGAAGATGTCGAGCACCTCTTCTCTCTTGTGATGTGTGATGCTGAATTCGTAGGTGTGATGAAGAATCTTGATCATCATCAAGCTACAGATGCTGTGTACGAAGCTGTAAAGGTGTTACAAACTGCACCACCCAAACCAGATGATGAGACTGAACGTATCCAATACCTAGACATATCACCAGAGGTATCCAAGTATGTAATGCTGGGTTATGAACATGTGTGCACATCGTCTATGCTTGTGTAGGGCTGTCTTGTGGTGATGCTATTTCAACAATGGCTAGTGCACCATCTGACTAAACGTATGATGCAGCTGATGACATCAGAAGCCTTCATTGAACGTCGCTCCAAGATACCATCCTCGTATCTAGAGAACTACCTTGCTTTCCAGACACACTTTTCTCTGAGTAATTTGATTAATAAATATCTCAGTGGAATTGCCAAAAAATGGTCAGTAATATTCGTGTACCTACATATATGTACAATTCATGCAACATTGCTTCTATGTATTTGACAGGGAACCAAAATTTCCAACCTCTAAAATCCTCTGTTTCACACGTTCTTCTCAACTGATTCATCAACTCCCTGCCCAATACCCCAGTGCAGCATTTGAACGCCAGAACAAGGAGGATGTGAAGCAGACACTTAAGGTATGTTGTGTATTCCTACTTGTGCACACCAATACCTTGCTCAACTGCTTGACTAATGGGAACCAGTAGCAGTTTTTCCACTGACGTTTACATACGTACATATGTCTTTATGTGCATGTGTGCTGCTGTCAGAGGACATTTACCACCTTCAGGATCTAGTTCATGAAGATGTGGAGAAGCTGATGGTTTGTAAGCTCTCCAATGTACCCTCTCAGAGCCATGTACTGGATCTCCTTCGCTCATTTGTCAACTCTGACTCAGCCGAAGTGCTACTGCTGGTTGTCAATATGCATGAGATCAAACAGCAGGTCATGAACCACATGCGCATCATGATTGAAGAAGAGGAAACACTGTTACTAAAGGAGGACAGAAAGCAGAAACTGTTTCTGCTTCTCCTCCATTTTCCACCATCAAAGTTCAACAATGCATGCTACCCATCCCTGTTTCTGAGAGGTTGGGATCACTGTTACCTGGACACAATTGCTCACAGTGCAGTAAAGGGTGTTGTTGATATTCGCAGTTGGTTCTGGTATTGTTGCTTCCCAAAGGAACCTCTACCTGCACCCGAGGAAGACCCTCTTGTTATGGCCTCAAAGGAGATTCTGAATGAAGCTATACCGATCCTAGCATCTCGAGTCTTCTTTGGCTTTGTCCACGACGGCCACTTCAACACAAGTATGAGTGGCTCAAAACGTACCAAAATATTGAAAGTATTGTTGTTTGAAAAAGGCCTCGGAGATGTGTTGTGTGAGAAATTCCGCACATACTGGAAGCCCAGTGTGATGTCAGAATACCTCAAGAAAACAGTTGTCTTCACCAGAAGTCAAGACTCAACACTCAACATCACTGACTCCATACAGACTACATTCAAGACTCTCTTCTTTGATTTTCTTGTGTATATGATCTCTCGAATCAATGAAGACTGCAACATCGATGTTCTCTTTTCAACTGCTAGTTCGCCAGTGATTCAACAGCTGTTTCTCAATATTGTTCGAGTTTTCCGAATACCAAAGTTGTCTGAACTGAAGGTTCGCAGTGTTCATTTGCAACAAGGGAAACAAGCAAGCCACCTACCGCAGTTTCCTTTCTTCAAAACTGTGTCTGGAGAGGTTCATCGACTAGTGGAAGACAGCCGTGAAGAAGCCAACACCAAGATCAATTTGATGGGTGATCTGGAAACCGATGGCAGAGAGATGTCTATCACGTACTATGGAGTCACTAACCAGCAATCATTCCTACTTCAGTTGAAAGAGATTGTTGTGCGTAAAGTCAAGAATATTGTTGAGGTACATGTATGTATGTGTGTATGTTCCTTTTTCTTGTGTATAGTTACAATTGTGAGTACTATCGTTACAATTGTGAGTACTATAGTTACAATTGTGAGTACTACCAAGAGTAGTACATCACAACTATTGTCTATTTGATTTCACCTGAGCCCCGGAAGTTGCTGAGGTTTTACATGCTACACAAGCACGAGTCATTTTGATAACTTCCTGCACCTTTGTGGGTAGTGGTATGTGCAGGTAACTGGAGGGAAACCACGCTGCAGTGCTGAACGCTACGAGAAGTGCATTTTTTCGAGTACTGTAGGCTTGGTTAGGCCGAGACTAGGGATAAGTGGCTAAAGGTGAGCCATGACGCTGGAAGTGCGTTGATCCACAATGTCATAGTTCACATGTACCTTTTTGACTGCTACGCTACATCTCATTGTAAATATGGGAGCCTAACTACATTATTAACCTGAGAGTTCTTGTGTCATCTGGGTAGCCCCTCTTTTTTGCTGATTTTCACACCAGCTTCGAGCATGTAAGAAGCCGTCGCGCATAATGGTGCGTGTATGGTTGAGGTCACGCACACTACATTCCTCACGGTCAATGGCATCTCCATACTTTCCTTATGGGACATACAGCTATCTTTGGAGTGGTAGGGATTCAGATTTAGTGAGACCTATCACTAGATGCGGCAAAACGCAAGGAATCCGATGGTACTTTTTATTTTGAAATTGGGTGAAAAATACGAGCCCAAATTTGAGGCTCAGGTGAAGTCAAAACATTCACAGCAATGAATGGTTTTTCTTCCTCTAGTCTGAAGATAAGAGCTTCCTTGCCCACTCATTGAAAGCTATGGAAGAGAACCCAGAGATATGGGAATATTACTTCAGTGATTTCATCTCTAGCATGCTGCATCTGGAGACCAGTGATGGCATCAGCCAGCGTATCCTGAGAGCTTTCTTTATGGGACTCAAGCAGGAGAAGAGTATTCTTGAGAGGCTTGTGCAACTGCACGTGTATATGGATGTGTATCACCTCGAACTGGCCAAGATGGCAACTGTTTTAAGGCCTTTGGATCGCATTCAGCATGTGGTGAAAGCATCCCCTAATGCTCTCTCCCCTATCATTGCCTCTCCCACAAAAGAACTTGTGAATGTTGTACAGCAGACAAGACATCCTCTCGGAACTCCAGAGCATCTTTCTGCCTTTGTTGTCAGTCACTTGTTCAACGCTCTTGTGGGGGCTGCATATGGTCAGGCAAAGTCACCCGGTTCTCAGGAGCTTGTCAGTAATCCAGAAAAAATGCTTGAGTGGTACAAAGCATACAGGTATGTGTATAAATGTATATATAATATAATATATCTTTAAGTGGTTTGCAGTATCTTTACTTCTATTTAAATACTGCCGCCTACATACTTGTGTACACATTTGATGCACAGATATGAAAGTCACATTATCATTTTTGCAGGGATGTGATGTGTCTTCCATCCCTGAAGCAGCATGTGTACAGTGCTCTCAACCCTAAAGCTGATGCAGCCATGGCGACAGTAGAAGCCAGGCTGAATGTCATGCAGACAGTGTTCCTCACACTACAGACCCTTCCTGAGCCATCGAGTGATCTCCTCTGCACATCTCAACAGATATTCCAAACACTCTTCAACAGGCACTTCTCTGAAGACATGGAGGTAGAAATAGAATAGGTGTCTAAAGGTGCACAAAATCTACATGTATATCATCCATTAATTATGTAATGACACATACATAAGACTCCCATTTCAGTGCACTTTTAAATTAAATGCAGCTTGTTTGTAAGTTAAATACACAATAATGTTGCCATTAAGTGCAAGTATACTGACTCTCTTGTAGCTGAAGACCAGTAGCCCCAGAATTGAGAGTGTGAGTGAGGTTGCAGTGGAGGTTATAGCCCATATGTGTCCTTCACATGACAACAGTCAGGTAACTGTTTGTGCATAATTATTATAATACCATGTCACTATCACTCCACAAACCTTATCTGTAGGTTCGTCTCTTATTGGAGGGTCTTTTTGCACATTTCTTCTCCTCGCATCGCCCTGCTTACCACAAGGAGGACATGGAGTGGTTCCTAGAGCTGGCCAACCAGCAGGAAGACTGGTGTGTGCCCAATCTTGTTGAGGACGTGATTGGTGGGACCTCAGAGCTGAACTTGCTCGATGCAGTGCAGAGGAGCATCACTGAGAAAGAGCGGGAACGGACAGCTTCCCTTAGTGTGGAGGTGTGTATGTACACATGCCTTAGTAGAGCATCTGCCTAGTACATAGAATGTCGTTGGTTCAATCCCACCTGGGACAGTTCATTTTTCTTTGAAAATGACTGTCTTGGGTGAGTTGCAGTACGTTGTGTTGTATACGTAGCTTTGTGAGTCTCACAGTTTGAATATTTGTATGTAGCAAAGTGTCATCTACCAACCTAGAATGTGAGAATGTCTGATCACTTCAGCAGTTTCACATGCAATATGTAAATGTTTGCAACCCTCTTTCTATTGTATCCAGGTACCCAAGGGTGCTGTCAGCATGTGCATATTTAAGCTGTATCTATCTCGCCTTCTGGGAGAGTGTGAAAACCATGACCAAAATATTGCTGAATCAGGCCCACTAATTCTACACCAGCACCTCCCACGGTTGCAGGTGGGACTAACTCTTCTGAAGAAACCTAACCTTGGAGAGCCCGGCCCTTATATTCCCACCTTTTACCAAGAGTGCTCCTCCATTGAACCAGAGAAAGACACTCTCAGTGATCGTATGCAGCAGCCTTTGGCCCATCTCTACTTCCTCACTGTCCTAGAGCACATCCTGAGTGATGAGCAGAGTTTAGCTAATATGGTGCGTGTTGCAGGACAGTTGTCTCACTATGCAAATTCCCGACTCTCCGAGCCTGCACACAAAGTGGTACTGCAGATAGAACTCCAAGCAGTGCTACAAGCAATCGCTAAATTACTGGCCAGTCTCCTCGATGCCTCGAATCGTGTTCAGTTGGTTGGAAGCATTGACGAAATCAATCGCTTGTTTAGTGATGTGAGTACCGGAGGAGGCAGAGTGGGAGGACATGGAATGGTAGTGGCTCTACACTTACTCAAGAAGCTGAAAAGTTCGCGAAAGTTCATCGAACTATTAACAACAAAGTTTGAAGTCATGTGCAAGGAAATTCTGTGCCTGAGGCCACTTCATGACCAGCTTAAGGTAAAGCACAGTGTGTGTGCATGTGTGTGAGACTGTGAAGGTTTCCTTCATGCAGCAACCCTCTGAGTCTACCGTTCATCTGCTCCCATTCATGCTGCCAGTTGGTGATGATGAATTGAGAGGCCTCTATCAGAAGGTCAAGAATGCTATGGTTGGTGTTCACAGAAATAACTTCAAAGAATTGGAGAGACTTGCTACTGAATGGTTAGTGCTTATCACAGTTCATAATCACTACATGTATCCATCTTTAATATATGGTCTCCCTCACTCTCCCCTACTATTATTCACCCCTCATTCTCTCTTCCTACCTCCTTGTTCATCTCTTTCACATGTTTCCACACTCCTTAGCAATAGTGCCAGGCAAATGTCAGGTATCACAGATCGCTCACCAGCAGGTAAAAGCGTCAACAATCACTGCAACTTTAAGATGATGATGTGGTTGGTGATCTTCTATGAATTTTACGATAAAAAGGTTAGCCCCAGTGTTTTCTGTTGAGTTGCATATAACTTTTACTATGTGAATTCGTCTGTAGCTATCTTCTACCGCACTGTGCGAATTTATTGGAGCTGCTGATTTTGCGGAATTAGCAAAGCTTAGAGAAGAAGAGATTCGACTGTTTCAATGCTTCCTGGACACACGGCTGATGGTGTGTCGCCCCGAGAATCCCAACCCACTCAGAGCCGATGAGGAAGTACTGGAATTAGTGCCAGGAGGTGGACACCGCCGCCGAAAGCCCAAAGTGAAGGTCATTACTGTTGACCCTTTGTACCAACTCTTTGTACCTGATGATCCCAAACAGACTGGTGAGGAGATACCTTGTATGTGACCACATGTACATGTGTATATATGCTGTATGTATACATACGTGTACATACATGTACTTTGAAGACAGTACAAAATGGTTTTCTATTGATGCAATTAAGTTTGTTTCCTTGAGTAAAAGTGCACATTGACTTTTGATTGTCTTATTCTTCAGACCAGTCTGACATTGATCTGCGGTATGCTCTGGCTAATATGATAGCAGTGGTCCTGGGGTGCCAGCCACAGTCCAACCACCTCTGGTACCATCTCTTTGATCAGCAGCCCCTCTGGAACTCCTACCTCACTGGATTTATGTACAATAACAAAATCAACAAGGATGGTCTTCTCTATGACTGTGGCGTTGAACTCTCGCCTGAGGGCCAGTTTGGACGACAAGACTACTTAAAACATGCCAATCGTGGAACTTACACCCTGCACTCTCTCTACCTCATCTTGTGGGCTAATTTTGGGTCATTCTGCATGGCATTATTGGTTCAACCAGATGCTGATCGAACCATTCATGGTCCCCTCATATCTGACTGGTTGTCTGTGCGACACTATTGTGTGTCTCAACTGCAGACTGTCTGGATGCACATGAGGAATAACCTTGGGATATCTGACGAGGAGAGATCATTCCTACTTATGAGGTGTATGAAGAGATTGTATGAGGTGAGCTGCTCTGTGAGCTATGTGTAATACAAGCATACAAAGTATGTACATGTACAATATATGTGTGCATATACATGGTACAAGTAGGTTCATTGTGTATTGTGCTTGCCTCTTCAGGTGATGAACTATAACAGTAGTCACCCCGAGACCCGCAGAGGAGTATTTACCACCACAGACCAGCTAGATAGCTATGAGAAGCTGTGGCACCTCTGCATCTACAAACCTTCACGCAATGAACTGAGAGAAAAGGTACGTGTATGTGTTTGACTATGCATGGTGTGTGCTTTGATAAAACTGTACATGCACCTCATGTCTTTTGTTATCTTCTCCAGTTCACAGAATACTCTGACCTAAGGCATCATGCAGTGTTTATTGACATAAGGTAACCCTGCCTGTCATCCTGACATGTACATGTATTGTGCTATGTGGGCAAGTGGATTCCACTGTGATTGAGCCAGCTTTACAAGTTGCACATACACAGCATGAGGCCACCCCAGGACCAAAACCCAGATAGACATGGACAAAAGACAGACAGACAGACAGACAGACAGACAGACAGACAGACCGACAGACAGACAGACAAGGGCATGTCAAGTTTGTAAGGAGGGCTTGCTGCACTCACCGCAATATCTGTAACTATATCACATGTGTACTGACAACATGACATGTTGATCCATCTTTCACATCACAGGAGTTTGGAGCGCCACTATCCCTACTTCCCTACTGAAAAGGACTTCACTCACAGTGTACTTAGTGCCACAGACATTGAACAAAACAACATTGCCCTACTCTCCCGCTTTGCCCTTGAGTGGCGTCGCTTGCAGGCTGGAGGAGAGCTGCTACCAGATCTGGTAGAACTCTACCAGTGGTTACATACAGACCTGGCCCACATAGTCAGCTATGAGATGGCATGTAAAGTGAAGATAAAGTCTGTCATAGATAGAGCAGTGCGAAAATACTCACCAGATATGGGGGAGCATTTGCGTCAACTCTTTGCTAAAGTTAAAGGTGAGAAATAACCTGCTTCCTTTTACAATACTACATGCAAATACATAGTACATCACTGTAAGGTGCCCAACAAAATAATACACATGCATGTACATGTGTTATGAAGCATGCACAATGAATATTTATCACCCTACAGCTGGCTACAACAATTATGTAGAATTGATTGGAGGGGCAATTGGGGTTGGGGCATGTGCTGCTGTCAGGCGAGGGAACAAGATCTACACCATTGACGATGACATTCCTCTTCTCCACTTCCTCTCTGGTGAGTGGTTCTTGTGATCATAATGTGTGTACATTATACATGTGTGCTTATGTGAGTCCACATGAGTCCCTGTTTTGAGTTATCTCTTCTGACAGAATGTGGTGTCCTGATTAGTAAGTAACCCTTCAGACCGAATATGGTGTTCCTAGAGGGGTTCCATTGTACAAAAGTATCCCCCTCATGATCCTTATTACTGTTACAGATGTGGAAGAGGAGGAGGAAGGAAATGACTGGCTCTTCACTGTCATAGCAGACATCATCACTTCTCACAATGCCATGGTAGAGCTACCCAAACAAGTGCCCTCACAGTCATTCCAGAGGCTGCTGCCTAACCAGCAGGCCAAGGCTTACCCACAGGAAATAGCCACCACCAGCTGTATCATTCCACAGTTTAAAAAGTATGTATATGTATGTAGGTCTTAGTACAGAACTGATTGAGTATATTCTAGTGTTTGTTAGTTAGGAAGTAATCCATTATCCACTCATCTACATCTACTTCCATTGTGTGTTGTAGGATCCATGGAGTGAATGAGTTACTTCAGCTACTCAGGAGTCGTCACAAGAGTACCCTCCAGTCTTACCCCATGACTTCTGTTCAGAAGGTTACCATGTCCCTCTCAGCTGCCTCCTCCTCTCCCCTCTTCTACCTAAGTGAGCTACAGGAAGACATTGTTACATCCTTTCTCTCTGGCAAACCATTCATCCTTGAGGTGTCAAATTTGAGAACGCCATTTAAATTCAAACTCACTGCCCCACGGACTATTCTGCACCCAGCTGAGTAAGTACCACTAACTCTTTGTATATGATGATTAAGTTATGTGTCTATATTCTCCTTTGTTCTTTGTAGTGCTATCAGTGCAGATGAGCTTACTGCTATTCGAGACAACCTTCCAGAGGAGTTAAAGGGTGATGTGGAAAAGATATTCCGGAAGCGACTGGAGTTTGAGTTCCACTCAGCAGGATACCACGTCATGCTAGAAACCACAACTGGTCTGAGAACTGCAGCAGGCCACCTTGTCAAGGTCCACTATGAACAATAGATATATGTGTACATATAAAAGGCATAGATACAGAGCTAAGTACATAAAGTGGGTACTAGTACCACTTTTACCACTGACTCACTGTGTGATCATTTTATCATCCAGTCTGCAATGGGTGGTGGTGCAGTAAATCAGCAGCAGACACTCTCTGACTTCCTTCTCTCCCTCTATGATGGCCTCAATACAAGAAAGGAAGTTCTGAGCGAGATAGGGGTCCGCAAACTGAACGCTACACAGCTTACATGCCTATCGGAGCTGCCCCTTGCAAATCTCTACCACTGTCTCAATATATTTGCCACCTGGATGGAGGATGGCATGTATGATTTTGCCACTCTTCCGTACACCATCAAAGCTCATCTCACACCTGAAGACTTGGGTATTCTCAAAGCTATACCACTTAATTGGGAAGGTATTCTTGGCCATATTTACTATGATACATTCATCACTGCATCAACTCATACACTCCTTATAATCGAGAGAAAATGTTGACATTTCAGCTGATATACTGGAGACTTTCTTGCACAACTAAAGAAATACAAAACTAGATGTTAGTTATAATGCTAGTCAAAGAGTGTTTCTGCAGTTGTGCATGTTCTGATGAAGGCCATCATTATAGCAGATGAAACTTCGACATTTTCTCTTGAAGAAATCCTTTATGTTGTGATGTATTGAATATCAGCCAACCATGCATTTCATTTTGTCAGTATATTGAGTGTATGCTATGTTTTCTCATAGCGACCTTGAGTGAACTAATGGATGAGGTCCGCATGATGAATGACTCTCTGTCTCACATTGAGTCCCACATCACCAGCCAGGACATGGGGCATGGAGGAACTCCCATCACTGTCTACCTCAGGGGCCTCCACCTCATTGCAGATGATGACAAACTCCCACGATATATCCCCGACACTGTCTTCCTACAGCACTATGTGGAGTTTAGAGTAGTCCTACGGAGGTATATATGTTGACATGCTCAGCTTTTCCTAGAGTCATAATTTTTCATGTACACCATATGTTAAGGAATTGAACAAGGTAAATTTACTGTGTTGTGTTGTATCAATGTTATTGTGTTTGACCAGGATTATGAGTGAAGTGCAGCACAAGATGGACCAGGAAGAAGTGGAGCAAGAAGCAGCAGAGAAAGAACCACAACAGTGGAAGGAGGTGGTGGAGGATATATGGAGAGAACATCTGCCTCACTTTAGAGATGGTGTGTACGTGGGAGACGGAGACTTTATGTTTGATGCTGCCAAAGAGCAGTATGGGTTTCAATATGAGAGTGGAAGTGAAGGGGAGGATGATCTGATGGGGGAGGACGAGGAAGATGGGAAGGAAGGGGATAGTGAGTTTTCAGTGGTACCTGAGGATGACTCCGCAATGCCATTACATACTTCTGCAAAGGATGATGAATGTAAGTGCAGCTTAATTATAGATCACACAGCTATACACAATATGTAGACTACGTGTGCATGTCTAAATAAATTCTTCCTCTGCTGAATGTTGAAATAGTGGCATTGAGAAAGTATTGAAGACAGTTTCTCTTTCTCTGTTGCACAGTGTCCAGACTAATGCAGGATCCTAGCATGAAACAGAAGCTCGCTTCATACGCTAAGATTCTAAAAGAAGGTACATACATAATTGTTCATTGTACAATTCTAATTATCTGATAAACTGTGGTCCCACAAATATACATTCTACAATATTGCATTGCACTACAATCTGTAATCCGTTATTACATTTCCAGAGTCACTAACACTGGCTCAGCGTGCAGCCAAGTACACTAAAGAACAAGTCACTGAGTTCCTCAAGTCCATTGGGCTGGCACAGTACGTTGATAGTTTCATGGAGAATGACGTGGATGGAGAGTCAATGTTAGAAGCTAATGATGAGGACTTGGATGCACTTGGAGTGCAGTCACAACTGCATAAAATTAAGATCATGGTGCTTTTCAAAAGACATGTAGTTGGAAAATCAGCCAGGTTAGGGGGATGGCAGGAAAACTATTTAAGCACAAAGGGACCAGTTAACACATTATCAATGTCTTTGTGATCAACAATTACTCCCCTCTTCACACACAGTATCACAGTAGATGATGTGACTGATTTCCTCAAGTCTCAGAAGCTGGATATGTACATCAACACATTCAGAGAGAATGGAATTGATGGTGACATACTGTCAGCTATCATAGCTAGAAAGGAGAAAGTGCAGTTTGGTGGCAAAGAAGTGGCTGTAGTTGACCTCATACTGCAGGAAGACTTGGGGGTAGCTAGGAAGCACATGCTGAAAGTCAAAGGCAAGATCAAAGGATTTTGTGAGAGCCTTACCTCCACTCGCAGTGCTATGACCAGTAGTGATAGCAGTGAAAAATATTAAGTACCTTATTTAGAAGGTCTACAGGAAATGATGTGATTGTTTTGTTAGTTTGTATATACCTAATTTTTACAAAATAATTAGCAGCATATATACAGAATTATATATGCAGTACATTTATAAAACATGATAAGATTAATTTGTCAAAAATGTGCTGAAACTTTATCAATTTCCTTCAAGTCTTCTAGTATTTGTCCAACAGAGGTACCAATCTGTTTGGCAAAGTCTGCTTTCTCTTTGCCACTGAGCTGAATGTACCTCCACAGCAACTCCCCATCTAACACCTTGTGTGGTGCAGTGTACAGGTACTGGTGACGGGTGTGGAATGTTCTAGAAGTAGACATTGAATGAAGGTAAAGGATGATGGAAGGTGGAAAAGAGATGCTACTACACTAAAAGTTAAGGCAGTGAATTTACTTCATATGGAAAAAAAAGCGTGTAAAGCATACTAACTAGAACCCACTGCACTAACCAAGACTTACGACAAACAGGATATCGGTCTTGTGCATGATACAATGTTCAGTAAAAGGATACTGACCTGAAAGCCTTGGGGTTGAGGCCAGCATTATGTGGAAGGCCTTGTACCAGTTTGATCTGCAGCATTTTCAGACGACGGAATGTTGTCTCGGGAAGCGGCAGCAGATAGCCTAGGGAGCCATCTAGGGTGGCTGCAATAACAGTACATATACCATCGCCACTATAATTATACATTCACAAAGGTAAGTATTATCCATTGCACAATTCTTGCAGTGCCCCCCCCCCCCCCCCCCCCCCCCCACTAATCTGGACTCAACAAAGGGAGGACACCTCAATTATTAAAAGGTATATTATGGGAGAAGTGTGTAGTTAGACACATGAGCAGTTTTAGGCCACCAATATAGGTACATGACATTGTACTTGCAAACACAGCTTTTCAGCTTGATAGCTACCATAATAGCACAGTGTGCACAAAACATACCAAAGTATGTAGTGTGTCTTTTGTCCTGCATTAAGACTTGCATTTCATGAGGTGATCCTAGAGGAGCAGAGGACCGGCAGCGTAGTCTGAAAATGGTGTTCACGTGAGACCCAATATTGATGTCTCCTTGTCGGATTAAGTACCTCCCACCACTGCTTTCAGGAACTAGATGCAAAATGGAGAGTAACAGAACAAGCAGAGTGTACACACAATACATGATTGAAGACCAGGTGCTGGAGGAAGGGTTAGACAGTGGCCAACTGAATTACTTGCATACACAGGCTAGCTAGAGCTCTCATACACACAATCACAAATAAATGTCATTTACCTTCAGGCTGAAACTGGTAGATAATTAGGTTTTGGTCTGAATCAGAAACTGCAGAGAAACAGCAGATGAAAATTGAATCTTCATACATACATATACACTCAAACATTGGTATACGTGTATGCTTTGTGTTGTGTATGGTTTACTGCTTACCAACTATAGCCATCTGATTTCCATCTATCATATATTCAGTAGCATAAACATCCACTGGAGTAGGATCCTGGCATTTAAAATATGCAAATATTTAACATACACACACAGTCTACATTCCATGTATTACCTGACTGACGAGAAAGAGAGTCCTCCGATTCTCCTACAGTGATAACATTCCACTTCATGGTTCTATCACATACATATGTATTCACCTTATACTTGAGCAGTTGAATGCTGTGGTGGATGTCGCCAACAACAATAAAGTTCCTGAGTGACACAGCTCTGAGGGAGTATATGTCGGTGTCAATGAAAGCCACTCCCAAGAGGTCTTTGTTGTCTTTAAAATGCCACATGAAAATCTGTGAGAAGTGCATGTGCAATATATAAGTGTACATGTATGAACATATGCAACATGCCATGGATAGCTTACCTTTTGTCCCATGCAGGCGAGAATGAGTCCATCCACTGCTTCCAGAGCTGAGACAATTCCTTTCTGCTCGTGGTCATACAGACACTGCACCAACACACACACACCACTTCACACACAGCCACAAACTCCATGTGTTAATTACGCACCTTAAGCTTATTCTTGGTGAGTGGCTTTCCTGGCTCAGGTATGACATCCAATACATCGAAAATAACAATCTGCAATTCATACACATACGTGAAAGCACACTAGAAGAGAAAGGAGACCCATAAACCTTATCCCTACAACCAAACACCACATATATGTACAACACATACACAAAGCAAGACACCGGACGCCCAGCCTTGAGAACTGGGACAGTGGGTTAAGGATCTTTTATGGCATTCTAACTCCCCACACACTCACATACATGTTCATATACCATAAGGGAGCAGAAAATAAGCTGTAGAAATTCCTATTACAATATATGAGTCTACCTTCCCTATGCTAGCAGCGTCCTCACTGCATACAAATGTGGTTCCAAGGACAATGTACTCCTTGCGACCACTCATGGTCTCCTGGCTACGTAGCAGCATCACCTTCATCACAGTCACATGGTGATTTCGGTCCAGAGGATGTCTGCAGTACACGAAGGAGGGAATGAGGAGCATACAAGATGTACATTGTAAATGTACACACCTAGTAAGCAGCTAGTACATATATTTACATAGCTACAGTGGAACCTCTCAAATATGGACACCCTTGAAACTGTCTTGATTAGCAAGATGTCCTGATTTCAGGGGTTAAAAATATACAAACAGGTGAGATGTTCCCATTTCAAGTGTCCAAATTAGAGGGTTTTTACTTGTCGTGGGTGTGTTGCATTGTGTTGTGTTGTATTGCCTTGGGAGTGAGTCTCTTGGTTTAAATTTACTCTATACTCACTTGGTATTAGGAACCATCTCCCAGGAAGCTGGAGAGAAAAGCTGCAAGTAGAACTTGTCGTCCATTGGAGGTACAAACAGGGGGTCTCTCTCCAGTGGCTGTGTGGTCTCACTGCCATCGTCCTCCTGCTGGACTATCTCTGTCATCACACTCTGCTCAGAAGTCACCAGGGCATGCACCTGGACAGTATGTACATGTACATACATGTACTGGGGCATTCTTAAAGGCCTCTGGTTAAAATATTCCTGTATTCTACCATTTTCCCATAGTGAAATGTCCTTTTTAACAAGAGGCCTTCAATTTGACCAGCCCCTGGAAGATGACTAGTATGAAAGAATGCACATTTAGTGCACCTTGCTCTTGGCATGATATGAGAGAAAGTGGGGAGTAGCTCGTAGTGGCACCTTCCTCACTGGCCAGTGGGAGTCATAGGACAGGTGAACAGGGAGGACACTGATACGAAGTTCACCCTATCAAATGGAGAAAAACCACATGGACTAACAGGCATTTGTACAGGCATTTGTACAGGCATTTGTACAGTACAGTACACACATGCACACACACACCCGCACCCGCACCTGCACCCACACCCACACGCACCCGCACCCGCACCCACCCGCACCTGCACCCGCACCCACATGCACACGCACACGCACACGCACACACACACGCACACACACACACACACACCTCTGTATTGAAGTAGAGAAAGCCATGGGGACAGTTGACGTTGTGAAACGAAGCAAAACTTGCAATTGGCCCATCAATATACATGGGATGAATGTACATGCCTCCTCTACCACTTAGGAATATCCAGTGAGGATAAAGCCCACATACAAAAACCTACATGTATAGAAGAGGGGAGAAATTGACTATATATATACTTTGCCACCTGAGAGCTGGAAACAGTGAATGTACATTCACACTTGTGTTAAACACAGTAGTATGGACTGCGATACATGCACTACTCACTCCTGTGTAACCAGCTATGTTTGTAAAGACTCTTAATCTCGGGACAAACTTGGTATTTTCTTCTTTCCCTTCATCAGAACCTTAGAATATGAGATGAAACCATTTGACGTACTCACACACATATATATATATATATATATATCTTATTGCGTGGGATATCAGGCAATAACTCGCAATATTGCCCGATAAACCACGTAATAAGCTGTTTATTACCTAGCTCGTCTTCAACCTGGTGTTAAAACAACGCCATTTTACTGTTCACTCGTTGCTAACAATACGCGTAACGCGCAATGCGCAATGCACTCTGAAATTTAATTGGATAAAACTGACTGGCAATATATCTGGGCAATATGGGAAAATATTGCCCAACGCGGAATAGGAAATTATACATTGCTGGGCAATATGGCTAGGTAATAAATATATATATATATACTGTACGTGTACAGGAATCAGTTTCACCTCTACATGTCATGCACATACCAACATACACACCTTGATGGCTAAGTTGTTTATCAAGTTTGTGCTTCTTTCGATCATGAAGAATAGCTTTGTGCAATACCTACAACGTACATACGCAAAAATGCACATACATTAACACACACAGAAATGGTAGTTACACTGCTATCAGGTGTACACACATGCCATAACTAACTTTGCTGAAGCGTAGCTGAAGGTGCCCCGTGTTATGTGTCTGCTTGTAGTGGAATGCTCGGTATACCATCAGTTCATTATCCAGTAGAGCTAGTAGATATGGGTGGGAGGGGCCTCCTATGTGAGACTCCACCCCCAGCAGTAACACTTCTCCCACTCCTGCTGGTCTGTCAGAGCCCTTAGACTTGGACTTAGTACCACTTACTACTGGATGAGGACTAACGTGTGTGGGTACAATAACATGTAATAGAGGGAGAGAAGAGTAATTACAACCTACATGTACAAGTACAAGTACCTCAATAAACATCATACACACATAGTAGGCACACATATAGAAGTCAGTTGGAGACACCTCTGCTGGGGCAGTGCTCCACTGTCCTTGAGAGTGGTGGGAGCTGAAGAGAAGTTACGAACTGAGAACACCAGTTTAAACTCAGGGATACTATAGAGCTGCATGTGTATGGAATAGAGACAGACATTGTTCAAAGTGAGAACTCGTATGTGGCATGTACATGACTTACTTCCATGGAGCCATCCTCCCTGCAAAGGACACACCAGTGAGTGGCCACAACCTCCTTTCTTCTCTCTGCTCTCTTGCTCTTCCTGTCCTCTGTTTCCATCTCTGAGAGTTGTGGTGTAGCTGGCAACTTCCTAGAGGAATATGGACGTTAATCGGAGAACAAGTGATACAAGAATAACCACCTCTCCCAGAGACTGATACAACCATACTCACTTCTCTTTCTTTATGAGGTCGTCTATATCTCCATACAACAGCTCATCCTCCTCCTCGGCTTCACTGCGAGCTGCCACGTTAGCTCCTGGCTGCTCAGCCTGAGCAGACATGTCAGCATGACCTGAAGAATCATCTTCATCTGACAGATCAGACGTAAACAGACCACTCCTGTCTGTGTATGACGAGATGAGTTTAACCTTTGCACCCTGGAATGAACAACGCTCTGCATTCATGCCACAAGAAGGTACATTGGATACAGTAGTACAAAATATACAGTGGAACCTCTCTAACTTAGACATCATTGGTACGAAGAGAGCATCCTCATTAGTGATGTGTCCTGATTTCAGGGGTTGAAATGTACAAAAATGTAAGATTTGTGGCTGCAAAATGTGTCCTGTGTTCTAATTTCAGTGGTTCTGATTATAGGGGTCCTCCCATAATATTATATCGTAAGCACCTGAAGATCAGGCCAACTGAGTTGTAACTTTGCCTCTCCGTCTCCTCCCTGATCCTCCCCGTCACTTCCCCCCTCCACCAGTTGCACTAGCACAACCGACCCATCAGTCAATAAGACAACAGCATAGGGGTCGCAGAGGTCACATGCTCTGATCCCTCCACCCATATCAAGTGGGATACGGCAGATCTGATGGACATCTTTAAGCAGGCGAATGTCTGTTGCAGTAACCTACAGGACACAGAATGCAAGTCACATTCAACCATCTCAAATATACATATAGACACCCTGATTTCAAGACCTTATAGCCACTATTAATTGAGGTGCCCTCATTTCAGGTGTCCTTCACTGAAGATATGTAATATGACAGCATATTCACCTGCACAATGTAGTTTCCACCTCCCAAGTTACCAGCACACACTGTGGGTGTCTGGGTGGCAAATCCACTTGAGTCCAGCTCGGCTATCTCCTGTCCTGTCTGCAGTACCATGGTGGAGTCTGAACGGCTCAACAGGAGGTAAGCATGTTCTCCTTCACTACTGCTTGCGTGCTCTGGCGCTGTCTCTCCCTCTCCCTCTCCCTCTCCCTCAGATGCAGACTCCTTCCTCTGTAGCATTATAGTGAGACATACACACATGTACATATACTGCTTCTGACTTCCACACACATCAATTGTACATGTATATACATGTACAATTCTTGGGCCAGTTGTGTTGTGTTGCTTTGCCTTTCTGTTGTGTTGTGTTGCTTTGTCTTTCTGTTGTGTTGTGTTGCTTTGTCTTTCTGTTGTGTTGTGTTGCTTTGTCTTTCTGTTGTGTTGTTGCTTTGCCTTTCTAAGCATCTCATGGATGATTAAGTCAGTCATGTATATAATTTACACAAACACAAAAAGGTTGACTGCATATATATGTATGTACACTCATATCCCTCTTTTAATGGTTAGTTGACTCAGCTATTCTAGTGGCTGGAGAGTCCATGTTGGTTACCCGTACTGCTTTGGAGTTGGAGAGAACGGTCCACATGTCACTGCAGCCTGGCAGTTCAAAGGTCGTGACTACCTGAGGTCGGATCCCTCTCTACATTCATTAAGTACAATGTTAAATGACACACAAACACACATGTACATAGATTATATACACTAAAAGGCTCACACATGTACACATTACCTGCAAGATACAAAGTGATCCATTCTTGCCATGTCCTGAGCATGTGACCAGCTCCAGATCAGGTCCTCCTTTATCAGCAAACTGAATATGATATATCATACCTTGTTATAAAATTATTATACACTTAGATATACATGTATACTTGCTCACCTCTTCCTGCAGACAGCCAATGTTACCAGACAGACATAAGGGATCAGAGATACAGGACAATGTGTTACATTGTACATGTATATACTCACTATACAGAGGCAGAGACAGGGAATCTAAAGTGGGGGCTTATTACGTAAACATTGTAAATCCTTCACAATGACACATATGCACGTGTGAAATTACGTAACGGTCACTCAATCACTCCTGACTAGCTCTAGCCTCGTTCCCAGGCTGATTCAAAGCCACGGAGAAACGCGTGTCTCGAATCAGCCTGGGAACAAGGCTAGACTAGCTCCTGCTGGTGAGCAGTATAGAAAATCGCCAATCACAGGAATGAGTGGACTCACTCCGACTCACATAATAACCATGGACTGACCCCCACTACGATAAATGGGGGACCAACACCCCTCTGCCCCTCCCCTCCTCCCATATCTCCGCCACTGATGTACACACTCACAGAGATGAAGTCAGGGCTCCCCAGAGTGGTATCAGCTATGGGGCCTACGTTGAGGATACTGTCACAGACCTTCATTGAAATAACACACACATACATAGTACATTTTGGTATAGCAAATTTGACATGCCTCAAATTTATAGGATGTGAGAAGTGGTCCGGTTGAGGTGTCTGTGCTGTACACTTCCAGCTCATCGGGATCATCTCCTTTGCCACACAGTGTATGTCAGGAGGAAGAAGACCAGCTTAACATACAGCACTGCACTGACTACTACACATGACAATTGGAATATATGAACAGACTCCATATCAGACGTACATACCTGGTACCTCCTCGGACTTTATTCTCTTTGCTGGTGGCTCCAGTTCTTCAGCCCCTTCATACATTAGATGGACAGGGACAAGCAACAATACTTAGCTACACATACATACATGTACCTTTTAGCTACGTACACTGTATACATACATACTAGGGAAAAACATTTCGGGGGGGGGGGGGAATCAGGACTTCCTAAAATTGAGGGGGGGCTTGTATTGAGTGTTTTTGTGTATGTATAGGATGAATTGATCATAGCCCATCTCAGGGGGGCAAGCCACTTTCAGGGGGGGCCTTGGCCCCCCTAAAAAACCTGCACATTCTAGGCATTAGGTAAATACTATCTCAAAATGGATGGAATAGGAACAAAGACTGATGTAAGGAGAGGAACTGACCACGGGAGCCTTTGGTGGTATATTTCAGCAACAAGCTGTTGCCTAGTCTAGAGCCCAGGAAGATATACTGGGAACCAAGGGTACAAATCTGTAGCAGAATGGTGTGAAAATAACACAGGTATATTCATGTATACATGTACATGTACATCAATTATCTATATATCTACATGTATTCGTTTGCTGTTGCCCAGCCATTTTGGAAGCTTATTGCGGGCTAATGGATGGGTGCTGACTGTAAAATAGGCCACTTGAGAAAGGAGGATAAAAGCAAACAAATTAGTTACATGACCTTAATTGGGGAGCATTCCACCATGTACATGTATCTCATGTACCCCAAATAAGGTCATACATCTCTATATACAATGAAAATACACTAGCCTAATGTACATGATTGATAAATCTTACGCAAGATGTAAGGACAGCAGCAGCTGCTTTCTCAAAGAGAATATTTCTAATTCCTCTCATGCCATCAGGTATCAGAGTCAGCAAGTAGCTAATCAGAAAAAATGCTTGGGAAAGTACCATATGAATCCTTTGTTGAAATCTTGACTCACATCTCTCCTCCCTTGAGTGACACAACAAGCTGCTCGGGAGTGATGAACACTGCGTGGGAGCAGTCCATGGTGATGGCCACACTACCAGCTGGGTTACGGAGGGGGAAGTTAGTGGAGATGTCGGACACGGAGTTGAGCGACATGCCCACAGTGGGAGAGCTCTGGTTGAGGTAGAGGATGGCATTAGCTCCAATCAGTAACACACCTTCTGCAGAGTCACAACGAAAGGAAACACGTAACATACATGTACATGTACAATGTATATACTCTGGAGCAGCAATACATGTATAATTATGCTCCCAAAAGATATGAAGAAGTGCATATGAAGGAGTCATCATATACATTACATGGAAACATGGAAAAGTTACATGACTTAATCATCCATGAGATGTTTAGACAGAAAGGCAAGGCAATACAGCACAACAGAAAGACAAAGCAACACAACACAACTCGCCCAAGGCCAACAACTCGCCTGTTAGTAACATGAATACATGTACACGTTACAAACTGGGTCATTTCCGAAAACTTTATAAGGGAGACAAACGGCACATATGGGAAATCATGAAAACACATGTGGCTGTATATGAGGTATGAATGTAAAATATATATGAAGGTCTGTCAACTAGCTGACTGAAGGTCTGTCAACTAGCTGACTTAAGGGGAGGCAAAACTTTAAGGGGGGGCAAATGCCCCCCCCCCCCCCCCCCCCCCCCAAAGAAACCCTGCAAGGTTACTTCTAGATGTACATGTACATTATGTATATGTAATAGTAGAGCAGTGTTCTAGTAGTGGCATCATCACTCACCTATTGGCTTGGGTACAGGCAGGGCATAGACACAGTCATATGGGAGGGAGTGGGCGTGCCAGATCACTGGACTGGTCTTCTCTGACGTGTTGAGGGATATGGCAACTATATTGCAAGTGTCCTTACGAAGACTGATCCGACTGAATACACAGAGACATCGACACAGTGTGATGTATGTGTATGTACATGAAAAACACAGTATACATACACAAGTGTGTGTGTGTGTGTGTGTGTGTGTGTGTGTGTGTGTGTGTGTGTGTGTGTGTGTGTATGTGTGTACAGCCTCACCCGGCCCAGGTGGGAGTTGGTTCATAGAGGATGAGCAGTGTGGGGTTGTTATAGCCATGCAGGAACTGAATATCCTTGACAGAGTTCACTCTCTCACTGAGGTCTCTCAAACTGATGGTATAACTGGCCAGAATATCATTGTGCTCACTGTACAAAATGTAAAATGTATGTACATGTATACAGATATTAACCCACCATCCCAGTTCTCAAGGCTGGGCATCCAAGTGTCCTGTGTTGTGTATGTGTGTGGGGTTATTCATCTGGGTTACTGGGTTGGGTTCCTTTCTTCTTTTTTCACTCTTTGTCTATGCTATCTCCTAGTTGTGCTATATACATGTACGTGTATTTATACTGACACAAGACGGACATTACATGTACTTGCTTGTGCTGCTACATCATTCCACAGTGGCTGAAGGTCAACCTCACCTAGCAATCAGAGGCGTGTCCGGCTCATGCTCCTCCAATACAGAGTCTGTGTGCTTGAAAGGAAGTATGGCAAGGTGGGCTCCATATAGGAGCATGGCAGCACACCGTCCCTCCGGATCAACACGTACCACAGGCAGACTTGGAGTGTGTAAAACTCCTCCCTGTGCCATCATTACATGTATGAGATTTGAAATGCACATATAATAGCAGTCCCACAAACTAGTTAGCTGGGTAGCTAATGGAAATAGGGCTATATTACACACAGGCATCAATAAGCTCTGTCTCACCTTTAGGTCATCATCCTCAAAGAAGTGTAAGGATACAGTTTTAAGTTCATTGGTCTCTGGGTCCCACTCCACTGCAGAGAGCTGAGAATGAGGGTGCAAGGAAAAGGTTAAATCTAGGAGCATGCACTCTGAGGAGGGAGACACACACACACCTTACCTTTGCCTCACTGAAACTGAGTAGCAGTGTGTCTCTCTTCGAGTGTGCCAGCTCTACTTTCTCCATAGACTGAACACAGCCATACAGACTGTACTCTCCTACCTGCACCAACTTGCTGGATGCTGAAACAAAAATATAAGCTATATGGGGTCCAGCAAGTAAAACCTTTATACACACCTTTTTCAATAGTCTCAGCACCACTTTCAGTCTCCCGTCCCTGAGACAGAGCAAAGAAGACAACCTTACTACTTGGTCTATCTTCAAACTTCCCCACCACATCATACATTATGCACACTTACACAACAGAGGTCGTACACTCTCAATACTGAAGCAGCAGCTACCACAAGGCTTTTCCGCTTCAGGCTGAAAAAGTGGCACTCTAGACAGTGTTCTACACCAGTTGGCGGGTGTAGCTCGCGGTAGATGGAGTACATAGCCACACAAAGCCGTGCTTTTCTGGTCAACCGCAGGGTGTGCTCCAAATAGAAACAACAACTTTCCCGCCACGTGCAGTACAAAGTCCAAGGATACCTGAGAGCTGCGGTGAGTGCTGTGCACGACAGGCGATGCTGGGGAAAGCAAGCCTAAGATAATAGAAGCGAAGCTTTGAAAGAGACTTGGTAAGCAGCGGAGCACAGGGTGGATAATATTTGCTTTACTACGTGCTTTGCAGCCTAGGGGTGTTTTGTATGAGGGGTGAGGTGTATGTAGCTTGCACCATTACTCTTGTCCCTCTCTCAACCCTCTTTTCCTACAGAGCAGTAGGAATCCATTGCTGGATTTGAGCATGGCTGACGAGCAGGCAATTCGCACTGTGATCAACGAACAATTTGGCATGGAGGTCGCATACAAGGAGGAGGAACTGCAGCGAATCGATGACCGTATTCAACTTGCAAAGATGATGCTCCACCGTCTACGTCTTGGCATTCTAGCTCAGCAGTATGGGCTCTCTGGATTTTATCTCGTGGAGGATTATAGCAAGGAGAATGTGGGAGTCCAGGGAAGCTGGAACAGCTTTGAGAGTGAGTTTCTTAACTCACAAAAGGAGCAGCAGAGAGAAGAGGGAGAGGGTAAAGTAGCGAGGGAAGAGGAGATGGAGGAAGGGGTGCCGCAACAGGAATCAACACCAGATTTGTGTGAGGGTGCAGCTAGTAGTGTCGTGTCAAGTTCACTGAGCAGTCGAGTGCCATCCGAAGTGGGAGAAAATGACAGTTACACCACTGCCGATCCCAGTCAGCCTTTGCTTACACCTGCCACGGAGAAGAAATCGTCCTCACTGCTGAATGATCTACGTAAACATTCTCCAGGTACATGTGACCTTGAATCTGGTATAACAGCTAATGGTGGGGAAGGGCTCACACAGGACCCCCAGTATGTAGATCATCCATCTGAGCATGCTCCCTGTTCCCCACGCCTTCCGTCTAGTCTATCGAGATTTGCGACCAAGAAACGAATCATTGTTGGCAATACTTCCCAGTATCTAAACCCCAGTGCCCGCAGTACCATTGATGGGTCCACACATAAGTGGATGGTATATGTACGTGGTCCCAGTGAAGAATCAAACATTGCGTCGTTTGTCAAGGCTGTGCGGTTTTTCCTGCACCCTAGCTATCATCCGAACGACATCATCCGCATTTCCAAACCTCCGTTTCACCTCACACGCTATGGCTGGGGAGAGTTCCCAGTGAGAGTTCAACTGGAGTTTACCGACAGATGCAACAAGCATGTTGACATCATCCACAACTTGGTTCTAGACAGAACACACACAGGTCATCAGACACTGGGGTCTGAGACAGTAGTCGATTTAGACCTAATCACAGCAGACTCTCTGATGCTCACAGAGGGAGCCGACTTGAGCAATGCAAAGGGTCTGAATAACAACACTATCCACCCATTTAGATCACTCAACAACGTGAGGCAGAGAAACACAGTCAAATCAGAAGCAGCTTCTTCTAGTAAGTGTACTACTGTAGAGTTGCCACACATTCGCCACATATTTCTGCCAGCCTCCACTTCAGTGGACCAAGTACACCTGGATCACAATTATGCTCAGATTGTAGTTGTGTCTCAACGTCCAAAACCTCCCACAGAAATATCAATGGATACATGTGAAGTAAGTAGCAGTGGTCAACCAGGCTCTGATGTTGAGACAACCAGCTTAGACGACTTCTTACATTCCATGGTTAAAACTGTGCCACTGTGTGGCCCTGAATCAAATGGATTCCATCTCGTTGCTCCATCCATTGAACATTTCAGGATGTGGAACATTGGCCGGAGACGAGCCACGGAATGGATGAGGGCACTTGCTATGAAGCGTCTGATTCAGACCCTAGATCCACCAATCCATGCAGCTACATCTCTAACTACTAAACAGGTGATGGATTGGTGTCGAAGGAACGGTTACACCCCGTTAGATCCAGCTACATCACCTGGTCAAGGTTTCTGCAAGTATTGTGGGTGTCAGTTGACTCCCAGTAGAGGTGACGAGGCAGGGACAAGTGAACAGAACTCCCATGCATGGTGTTCTGACATGATGGAGCTCCCGTTAGAGCAGGATGGAGGAGAGAGAACATCCAGGGTCGAGGGTGACACTTCTAGTGAAGAGGAAAGTGATGATGAGGAGGAAGAGAGAGAGGCAAGGCAGGCCACACCTGCAAGAATCACGAAAAAGTTTTCAACTCTCTCACGGCCGTTTAAACTGTTTGAATCATTGACTGCAAAAGCTAAGAAGCTTCGAGTGCTGCAGGACCGACAGGAAAGGGAACAGATGGTAGATATACTCTCAGTTCCCTCTCAGCAACGGCAAGTCAGTGAACCAGTGCCGAAGTTCCGTGTGCCACAGACACCAGAATTGAAGTGGGTGCAGAGGACAGCAGCTGCAATAGGCATTTCCATCTATCCTGCTGTCATTGATCGTATGTATGCCCACGTTGTGGAGCACATGATCTACATGGCCTGTACCAAATTTGCTCGCGTCATCATGGATCGTGCAGTGAACGAGTCTGCCAAGGAAGTCAAGACTGATTTAAACGAAGAGAGATGCCTTGTCCCACTGCACATCTATCGTGCCGTAGAGAGCTTAGAGTCCTGTGATTTCCTGACCAATGCCTATATGGGCCTCCCTTCACCAACTGCAGCACCACCATCAAGTGAAGATAGAGGCCAGACACCTAGGGAAGAATGATTTCTGTGTTTGTCTTTCTCGTTCTGTACTATATAGCTTTCTTTTCTATTCTGCAAAGTAATGAAAATTTTAGTGCTATGTTCTGTGTGATTCAGCCCCATGTTGCCATATGTGGATGTGGGCATTTTCCTGCACCTTGCAGAGAGATATGGAGAATACACAGAACGCTGAATGTAGAAGGCAACGTATCAACACCATCCTCCACCTGGCTACCATTTATTTTACATATAAAAAAAGGGCCACTCTGAATGCCTCCTCCCCCTCCTGGTCTCCACGTGGGAGACCAAGAACGGTCATCAACACCAAGGCTTAGCTCTGGGGAGAGCTGACCTTGGCCCCCTTCGCGCTCAGGGGAGGAGGCTTCTTATCGTCCTCGTGGCTCGAGGAGTTTCCTCAGTTGAGGTACTGAGGGAGAGACATGTACTATAGAAATGATCCTAGTGAGTACAGTCTTACCGCAAAGAAGGCGCGGGTGAGTTATACGACCTACAGCCACTAAGTTAGTTGTGGTTTCATATCCTATGAATAATATTTGTATTCTGCGCACGCTCCAATCACGCAACATTCGACTTCAAATCCTACATGCTATTCTAGCACACACATAACATATCACAATGACTGTCAACACTGGCACTACTTGAGACAAAAAATGATATAAAACTGAGTGAGAATGCGTGAGGTAAAAAATGTGAGACTCTGGACTGGGATGCTGACTGTCACCCACTACTGATGTTCATGATCCTTCCCTCAACTCTGGGGTTGATTCTGGACAATAACAGAAAAGAATTTAGTGAAAACAGTGCAATACATCAACTGTGACCTATTTCAAAAGGGGTAACTGATAAATGTGTGAATATACATGCCACGTGGGTTGGTCAAAATGTGCCACCTTTGAACCAGGTTAGTAGACATAAGTGTGAGTTGGTCCAAAGTGAACCCATACTAGGGGGTTGAGATGTAATTTCACTCTGGTTCCCAGTAATGCATCACACACAGCAGTTCTACATGTATGTATACATGTATGTATGTGACAATTGCAGCTCCACCAAAAGGGAGTCCTTTTCAACATCAATAGAGCAACCCGACACCAAGGAGTTGTACACATTGTGTGTTGGGTTCTCATCTCGAATCCTTAAAGTGTACACATACAAGGAAGGGAGTTATAGCACAAGTCACCTTGAAGGTTCTGTATTGATGTGGACTGGAGTACTACAACGACTGTTGGAACGACTCTGGTGTCTGCATGACTGGAAATAGTTCCTTACTTCAGAATTCAATATGATACCAGCCTCGTGATCTAAAAGAACTTTAGCACTTTTAAACACGCTATATCCATCTTTGCCTGATGCTATGTAGCCCTTTGTACACAATGTATATGTCCTTGTTTTCTGTAGTCTCTCTCCTCCAATTAGGACACTGTTTTCCAAAATTCGACTCCCACTTGGCTGACTGGGATCAAAACTAAATATGAGGCCAGAGACTTGAGGGAAGCGGCCCTCCAGTTCGGGGTATTGTGAGACGCCATTCTCAAGTGCTAGCAGGATCTCTTTTCCGGTTACTTCCATCTTCCAAAGTGGGTCGACCATTGGTAGAATGGCCATCAAATCCTGCAAAGCAACATGCCAGCAGTCAATACATACACTCTATTGACTTGCCTTTAGCCTTGGCAATTCAAAATAGAATAAGGTGTATGTACGTGTATAGGTGAATGCAAGTTAATATGCTTTGCCCTGCTTTGTATGATGTGGTACCAGCTGAGCTGCCTAAGGTAGCTCAGTCAGTAGAATATCTGTCAGAACACAGTGTATGGGCTTTGAATCGCAGCTCATTTTTCTTCAAAAATGACTGTCTTGGAGGTGAGTTACATGTAGTGTTGTGGAGTGTGTGATGTGTCAAATACATAATGAGGTGCAAAAGACTTACTTTCACTCTGAACTTTCCTGCCTTATGGACACTGTCTGATCGAAACGTCCCAGAATTGAGTAAAGCTACCTCTGAACGAGTTGCTTTCCTCATAATGTCAGTGACCAGATTGCCGAGATTGGTTTCTCCAGTACGGATACGACAGAATCTTCCCTCCAGATCACACTCAGTGCTGAGGGGGGAGTGAAACAAGAAGGAATGTCGATATCAGTTAACTGTCAACTGTAACAATATACAAAGTCATGTGATGCCACGTACATGTGCATGTACATGTAATCCATGCACATCATACATGTACAAACTTTTGCACCCAAACAGTGGGTTATAATTAAACAAATAAATCCAATAATTAAACAAATAAATCCAATAATTAATCTTAAATGAAGGGAGTACCCCTTGCCCAACAATGTGCAGAATGTAGGCAGGGACGTGACTAACCTTCCGATCTCTTCCTTCATCCTTTCCTGCATATCAGCACTATATTGCTGCACTAGACTGTGTACCTCTGGATCTGGGAGTATAGCACTAGTGATGGTATGCCTCTTCACTTCTATCTCAGGCCGGAAATTTGAGAAACTGACAGTAATCTCAGAGAAATCTCTGAAATCTGAACCACTCTTTATAATGTGGATGCCATTAACCTGAGGGAGAGAGGAAGGTTGGCATACAATGGTTCAGATTGTAAGCTAACTGACCACTGACCACTTCGGTTTGATAGTCGTGATCATGGCCTCCCAGTATGAGGTTGATCTCAGGAACCTCTTCCGCCAGACGTCGGTCATTGTGCCACCGCATGTGAGTTACTGCTACCACCAAATCACAGTCCTGTGTTGTCAAACAGAGGAGGAGAGCAACTGAGCACACGTGCATAACCCTCAGAATAACAGTGTGTATATGTTGCAACGTAGGAGTTGCTCCAAAGTCAGGTATGTGTGCACCTGAGTGAGCTGTTGCTATGAGTTTCTCCATGCTCAGGTTGTTTGTATGTCTTGTGTGGATTAGAGAGGTGGGTTTCCTTTCTAAACACATGTATATATACACATGTACATGTACCTGGAGGGTAGGTAGTAGGTGTCTAGCACACTCTACATAGTCAGTGAACTCAACATCTTCAGGCTCAATGGTTGCCAGTGTCACCAGCCACTCCTTCTCAACAAGCCCAATTAGCCCAATCTGAGTGGAGGAGAAGAGGGATTGTTTGGCAATAAAAGCATGTTACACGTTTTGGTACAAGTAAATAAGGTGTGCAGAGCAGACCAGGCAAACAGCAGACAGCTGCTTCGGGCTGGTTGGCCCTCATCAGTACCATGTATGCCTAGTTGGCCTTAACAGCCTAGACCTAACCTAACCGCCACAAACCACACCACCCATTGCCCATCCTACAATGTATCTACTACCAAATTCCAGCAAACAGACCTACTGTAATTAGGGTTAATGTTCTTCTATTAGCCAAGTTAAAAGTTAAGTTCCATCTGACAGGACGTGATACATTATGTGATGTACATGTAGGTGTGCATACCTTCCTTCCTTCCCATTCAATGATGAGGCTCTCCACACCGTCTGCTAGCAGTCTGCCTGTATGTCTGTCTCTGACATTACTCATCAGCCATGGGAAGTTAGTCTCCTCTGTAATCTCTGCCAAGTGATCCAGGCCAAAATCTGAAACAAAACCCAATGCATGTAATGTATACACGTATGTTTATGTAGTACAACTTTCCATTGTGTGGAGGAGAGTAGAGGGAAATGGTACAAATTCTTACTGCTGGTTAGTATGGTGCTTACTACATGTAGAGACATGTGAATTTTCTTACTTAATAATACAATTGCCAGTTCAACTGTGCTGACAGTGGCAAGCATAATTCATACGGTTATTTCAGTGGACTATGAATGCACTATTCCCTACAGGTGGGAGGTGGAGGCAGTTGAATTGAAATTCAAACCATGTCTTACGTGCAGGTGGGGTGAATAATGCTGACCATACTTGTATATTCAGGGCTCTTACCATTATAAATATGCATCTTTCTGGTGTAAGCGAGGTTCTCTTATGGAGAAATGTATTATTCAAACTCCTAGCAACTAACCATGGGATGTATGATGTATGATATACAAGTAGATGTGTAAGTCTACATGAACATGTACATGTTGTACATACATAGACTTAGAGAATACACAGTAGAAATACATGTAGTGTATATTGTATGCAGAGCTGGTTTTTTTCCTAAACAAGCAGCCTACAGTACATACTGTATCTACATATACATGTATGTATGTACCAATCTGTGTACACATTCAGTCATGCACTGTTAATAAACACACAGACCATTACCTACTTGTTTGCACTAACATACACATGTGTACATGTAGCACCAGTGAAAGGGTGATTGGCTCACCAAACTCATGGTTTCCATAGGTGGCCACGTGAACTCCAATAGAGTTGAGCACTGGGACCATGTGCCTTCCTTCTGTCACCACGCTCACTGCAGGGAGGAGGGAGAGAGAGAGAGAGAGAGAGAGAGAGAGAGAGTGAGAGAAAGGGAGAGGAGGGGGGAGCGGATAGAGGAAATTAGAGCAGGTACATGTATGATGTAATCGGTTATCAGCCATCATTTGTGGCTTTATCAGTTACTACGTATAATCTACATGTACTTACTCGAGGATGGGTTAAGACAGTCGCCACTGAAAACGATAAGCGGGTTTAGTTTCTTGATGCTGTCTACTCCCGTTTTGAAACGCGCTGCGCCACCTACAGGCTCTCTCTTGCGCTCCAGCACGTCGTACACGTCGTTGAAGTGCACAATACTCAGATGGTCGGCCATTCCTGACTTCAATGACGAAGATGACGAAATACGCTCAGCCCGTTGGTTAGTTCCTAAGTCTACACTCGAGGCCGATGACTCAGATGCTGGAGGGGCTACGCTGAATAGGCTGTCGCGTATCGGTACATTACTGCTGTCGCTGGCCTTGCTAGCCGAACAGCCCATTACAACGCCCTCTAGCTCTAGATCTTAGCTGGGTATAGTTGTGTACGCGTCTAATATATTACCGTCGAAAAGTCAATTTGCGTTGCCAAGGAGCTCGTCCAAAAATGCTGCACTTGTTTGCGCATGAGCAGTGAGTGCACGTTGGTTCCAGGTGCACAAACCAACAACAGACAAGAAATCTGCGCAGCGGCGACGGGTACCGGTGATGAATGATGATTACGTGTCCTAGGATGCTGATGAACATAAAACTGTTGACAAAGTACCTTACCTACAGATGTAATGCCTACTAATGGATCCAGATCTTCACAACATAGTATGCTGCCCGAACAGTTGGCAGTAGTATGTTTTCCATGTAAAAATGCCAACCAAAATACCTCATTTGCAAGTGTTTTTTTAACCTGGAGTTACCAAACCTAAGGAACAGGAACTGGAACTGAAAGGACTGATGTAAACACTGAATAATCACCTAATGATATTATATTTATCGTGTTATAATCAAATAGCAATAAGTAAATGCAGTGTAAATATGATATATTGCAAAGTATTTCTGCTAGTTCTATACACTAGTGGCTCCATAGCAGGAATAAATGGCCTTCATTTCCTACAAGGATAGATAGTATTTTAATACCTCAATAATAGAGAATATCTACCTTACCCTTCAGTTTTCTCCTTGTAAGGGGAAGTATTCACCCTTATGGGTACCTCATCGTAGTCATTTTCATCGGCCAATTTAACTGTGGAGGGTGTCATGGCTACAGGGAGCAGCTCATAAGCTGGGTTGGCTACAAATTGATCTATGGATGAGATGCGACGAGACTCCACTGCCTCATTGCGAGGAGGATGGTTGTGGGCTGGTGACATTTGCTTAAGGGCTGGCGTTCTAGTTTCCATATCTTGCAACTCTTTAGCATGGTTTCTCTTCCTATAATGTTTTACAGAAATCTTATTAATTATATAGTGTAGAGATGTTTTTCCTGGAAATAAAGGTCAGAAAGTGAGGAGAGATCACAAAAAAAAACGACTTTCACCAGAATTGAACTCAGGATCAATGTCCTAACCACTGAGCCATGATTCCCAGGCAAAAGTCTGTCTCCCTTCTCATTTACAGCCAGGGGATAGCTACTCCCATACTGGAGCCTCACACCTCACAGACCATCCAGAGAGACTGACATTTGCCTGGGAATCATGGCTCAGTTGTTAGTGCACTAAGTCACGATTCCAGTCTCTCTGGATGGTCTGTGAGGTGTGAGACTCCAGTATGGGAGTACCCCCTGGCAGTATATAAGAGGGCATGGGGAGACTGACTTTTCCCTGGGAATAGTGGCTCAGTGTTTAGTGCACTGGATTTCCAGACACTATAACGGTGAACCCTGAGTTTTATTCCTGGTGGAAGTTGGTTTTCTCTGCTCTCTCTTCACTTTCTGTCCTGTGATTCCAAGAAACATTTCAACATACATCATTGTGTCAAGAGAAGAATACAGTATCACTGCACAGAATCACAATAGACTTGATTGACTGACTCACTGGTCTTTTCTCTTCTTGTGTTGCTTGTATTTGTTGATTATGATTATCACAACCACAACAGAAAGAACAATACACACTACTACTGCTATCACCACTCCCACAATCAATACAATATTTGCTATGTTCTCTTGTTGACCTATAGTGAAAAAAACCAAGTACCATTAGATACATCATGCACCGAGGAATCAGTGGGACATACTAAGCTTTCCCTGCTGCTCTTTGTCACAAGTGGGTCCAGTCCAGCCCTTATCACATGTGCAAGTATCTCGATCAGTGCACTCTCCATTGACACATTCTGATGTACATGTAACTGTAGAGAATTAGGCAAGTATATATGACAACTGTAGTATTTTTTCTTTCCATGATGGGCATAGATGACTATGCTTTCCAGAATGCTCACTTGGATTGATAGCAGTCACACTCTCCACCTCAATTCCTGGTAGAATGCCAGACTTTTCCAGCTGCTCAGCAATTGCCTTCAAATTATTCAGTGTCTCACCAATACTGAGAGGCTCTCCAGAACTGTCTAACTGTATCAGCTCTATTGTAGCACTGTGAGGAAGTACACAACTACATGTATGTAAGCACACACGTATATTGTAAAATCCATTACCTTATCCTGGGAAGTGATGCTGGAGGTGTTGCAGGTGTCAGTAGAGTCATGTTATTTGCACGGCATGATGCAACTACTCCAGCTTCCACCACGACTTCACAGATGTTTGTCTGAATATCTTGTGGAGGACTGGGCTCACCAGGAGGGCAGTCCCAGATCAGCACATATCTACTCCCATCAGCTGGATCGAGTTGCACAAAACGAGGGTCGCAAAAGTTGGCTGTAAAGTCAGCCAATGTGTCATTGCTCAGTCTCTTGCGTCGACTACTGGCAATTTGTAGCTGTAGAAAAGCAATGCTGTAAAGAGGCCTAGGTGTTGGATCCAATATGCATATGGATGAATGGCATACAATAGTGTGTTTGTTAGTAACTAGCAATAATCACATAAGACAACAATGCCTATCCCAGATATATAGACAATTGATTTTGCAGCCCATAATAGCAGCTATATTTAGGCCTTTGGCTGATTGCTGTGCCATTCTGATTTACTATTATTGTCCATGCAACCATTTACATAAGAAAGGGTTATTTACTTGTAACAAAGTCTCTCTGTAGTTGACTATCATCTCATCCAGGAACCCATGGTCAATCTTTGTCTCGTTCACTGTCAGCATTGTATCAGCATCAATAACCACACAGATGTGCCCACTAGGAGCTATCAGACTCTCTAAACACAGCTCCCCATCACTGCAGCTGGTGTTAGTACATGTAGTAGGATACTGGCAGCGGTTGCCAGTATTACCATCACTACATGTACAGTGGAATCGACCTGGTGTATTGGTGCACACACCAGATGGCCCACAGGGACCTGTAAGTTACATAAACATACATTACAGTCATTCTAATGTTACTCCGGTCATTATTACACCCATTCACCTTCCGGGCATTCATTGATGTCATCTATACACTCCACCCCTGTATAACCCTCAGCACAGATGCACTGATAACCTCCTGGAACACTGTCATCTAGCTGACAGTTGCCTCCATTCCTACAAGGATTGGGACTGCACCCATTGATTTCACAGAGGTTATCTGCCGATATGCCGGTGACCATTGTTGACACACCAGAGAATGACATTACCACTTTCTATAGGATAATATATATACCTCAGTTGATGAACCATAACATAATAGCCCATAAGTTATGTCTACCTCCAATATCTTGGGATCTAAATAGTGGCATGCCCCATCAGAGCTGGTCTGGTCAATATTGTTGATAATAATTTTTGCAACATCATCTTTAACTATAACGACAACAATAAACTGTATACATCATATTAACAACATTCATATACTTACCAAACACTGTTAGTCTAGCTACAGCGCTGGAAGAGCCTGCCACACTAATAGCCACACAGTAATAGTCTCCTTGGTCTGATAAACCAGCTTTCTCTATAAGAGATGCAAGTAGTAAAATATAATAACCACGAGGGGGATTATTTACCTATGTTGAGGGTATTTCCTGTTCCAACAACTTTGTCTTCATGTTCCCACCGGATCATTGGAGATGGTGTCCCTATTGCATGGCATTTAAGCTCCATACTGTGACCTTCCTGCACAGCAGTTGGTTGTGGTGGGACGGTGATGATAGGAACCACTGTGAGTGATATTAACATGATGTCAAATGAGTGGTGTCCACAGCTAATTTCTTGCCAAAAACGTACTGACTTACCCAATATATTTACAGTGTAAGTGGATGTTTGCAGACTCCCTGCCTCTGTGGTGACCTTGCAGGCATATTCACCACCATCTTGAAATCCATCCACCTTCACATTCAGGACAGCTTCTTGGTCTTTATCTGGCAACAGATCAATAGAATTGCCGTTTAAAAGCCATTGATATTTAGCAGCACTATTTCCGAGTATACGGCAGTGGGCAGTGTGGTTGTTACCCATCACAACATCTGTATTTTCTGGATCAATTTGTATCGAGCAGAGCACATACGCCATTACTTCACCAGAGGTTGGGTCCACCTTGTAGTTCTGTAATAAACACTCTCCATCAAATTTTACTATCAGTGTAACACTAGAGATCTGTGGTGGGACTGCTCCATCTCTTGCTATTACTGTGATTCGAGTCTCATTTGGACTCACATGCTCAATACCATTTTCTGGTATCAAATAGGTAACTTCTCCATATCTGCCAGTGTCGCTGTCACTTGCCTCAACTCTTGCCACCATTTGTGTATTTGAGACTATCCTTTCTGATGTCATAGCAAAAGAGTATGACAACGACTGAAATTGAGGGGCATTATCATTTACATCTATTAATTCTATGTCTATCCTTCTGCGTGTACTTCTTCCACTACCATCTGTAGCACTAATATATAACCTGAAGAAATCGGTCATCTCAAAGTCTAATTCAATTGCATTTCGTATCTCGCCGGTATGAAGACCAATACTAAAGGTATTGCCTGTATTTCCTGACTCAATGACATATGTAATCCATTCAGTATCATCTGCTGTTGTTGTATTGTCCTCATCAAAAGCAATACAATTGACTATTAAAGAATCAAGTGGTGTATCTTCTGATAGAAACACATTCCTACAAGAGCTAGTAAAACGAGGGGCACTTTCATCAACATTCCTAACAGCAAATACAACTTCTGCTGTGGACGATCTCCGTGGTGTGCCCCTGTCATTAGCTCTAATGGTCAAATTCACTTTAGAAAAAGCTTCAAAATTAAATGGAGTCACATGTCGTATTTCACCTGTATCGGAATCTATTCTAAAAAATGGCTTGCCACCAAATATACTCTCTGATTCCTCCACCAGATCATCCTGGCCTATGATCTCATAAGACACCTCTCCATTTGAGCCTTTATCACTATCATTTGCAGTAACCTGTCCCACTATTGTTTCAATGCCAGCAGTCTCATATACATCAAAAATGTATGGATTTGCTGTGAATATTGGATCATTGTCATTTTGATCCCTCAGTAGTAGGACACCTGGAACACTTGTATTACGAGCTGGATTCCCCTGATCACTGGCAGTAATAATGAACTTATAGCTAGTCTGTATTTCACAGTCCAGGGGCTGAGTGCTTGATAGGTTACCGATACGATTATCAGCTAATTCGAACAGGGACATCCCTTCAGGTGGATCAACGATAAAAGAAAATCGAATGTCTGCATTTGTACCCAGATCTGCATCAGTTGCAGAGAACAACAGGATAACCTGGGACGGCTGATTTTCAAAGATACTATTGGAGTACATGTTATCCCCAAATACAGGATCGTTGTCGTTGATGTCACGAAGGGTGATTGTATACAATCTACTACTTTGACGAGGGGGTGAGCCTCCATCACGAGCAGTGATTAGTACTGACAGAGAAGACTCGGGAAATATGTCTATCAACATCTCACGGTCCAGGACAGATGCTGTAATAATCTCACCAGTTCTATTATTAAGAATGAAGTACTCTTGAATGTTATTGTGCATTGAAAAAACATATGTTATTTCATTATTTGGGGCACTGCCATCGCCATCTGTTGCAGTAACAATACCTATTAGAGTACCAGCTGGAAGCTCTTCGTCAACAGTAAACAAAGTTGGCCCAACAAAATTAGGAGAATATTCATTTACATCTACTACATTCACTTTTAGGGATGCTTCATCAGTTGTTTCACCGTCACTTGCTTGTATTGTCAGCATATAACTCTGCGTAGTCTCAAAGTCCAACATATCTACAAGAGAAATGACACCACTATTGCTAATTTCAAATTTCCTCTCGTCATTACCAGATAAGATGTTGATACTAACTGGCATGAAATCTGGGTCATTTACAGAGAAACTAGCAATGACTACCCCAGTTGGAGTGTTTTCTTGTATATCAACACTTTGATCATCGCTCAAACTTGGAGGAGCTTCATTCACATTGATCACTGTCACCTCAGCTGTGGCATTGGCAGACATTTGTGGATTACCATGATCAACTGCTTGAATAGTCAGTGTGTATGAGGGTATAGATTCATGATTGAGAACACTGCTAACTATAACGGCACCACTATCACTGTCTATGCTGAATGCATTGCCGACATTGCCTTGTAGAATGTTATATTCTATCCTGGAGTTATCAGTTTCTGGTTTGTCAGCATCTATTGCCATCACAGTGAAAGCTATTGTACCATTTTGTCTATTCTCTCGAAGTGAAACGTCATAGAAGTCAGGATTAAATACAGGTGGGTGGTCATTTATATCTGTGATTGTGACATTAACTCTTGCAAAGCTAGACAGACGAGGTGAGCCTCGGTCTCTTGCACGAATTGTCAGTTCAAAACCTTCTACTTGTTCTCTATCTATATCACCATAAATTGTGATAGCACCCATTTTGTTGTCAATGGAGAAAACCCCCTGAGAATTACCCCCTGAGATAGAATAACAAACATCTCCATTAGAACCACTATCAGCATCTGTGGCTCTCACCATTCCCACAGGGGTAGAGACAACTGAATGTTCTGGGACAGAATAGGCATAGATTTCTCTTTCAAAAATGGGTGCATTGTCATTTACATCCTCGATTGTAATCTGAGTAGTGATTGTGTTTGAGAGTGGAGGATTATTAGCAGTGACTGTAATTTGAAACATACGACTCATTGGATCTTCAAAATCAATTTTCTTCCTGATGCTTAGAGCTCCATTTTCTGAGTTTAATATAAAGGGAGTTGTAGTGGGACTGAGGCTGTATGTTATCTGTGCATTTGGGGCAGTGTCTCCATCAGTTGCGATGTACTGTGCTATGACATTTTCTACCGGCTCATTTTCAGGAATGGTAAGCTCTGTTGGTCCTTGAATGAAAGTGGGCTCTTTGTCATTAACATCTTTAACTCTCACACGAAATGTGGTAGTAACAGAGAGAGAGGGTGTTCCGCTGTCCTTAGCTACAACAGTAAATGAATATACTTCCCTGGCCTCACGGTCCAAAACTTGTGTTGTACGGACTTGACCATCATTATCAATAGAGAATGGAAGGTCGGCATCTAATGGTCTGAGCTGATAGTTTATCTGCCCATTTGGAAGAGATGATAAATCGTCATCTACTACATCGAGTCTATCACCCACATCACGAGGTGCCTGGTTCTCCAAAATTTCTGCTTCACAGCTACCTGCCTGAGCACACGGAGTTACCCACACAGGCTGTTCATTGACATCACTAATATATATAACCTGAGTAGCACTTCCACTAACTCTAGCGTCTACACTATCTGCATTGACTATCACTATGTACTCCATTTCATCCTCAAAGTTAAGAGATCCATTGACCGTTATTGTACCAGTTGCACTTCCAATTTTAAATGGAACACTGTCATTAACAATAGAGTATTTGATCTGTCCAGCACCTCCTGTTGCAACTATTGTAGTTACTTCCTCACCTATGGAAGCCGTCTCCAGTATTGCCACAGGCAGTGGAGTAGGGAAAGTGATCTGATCCATACCAACACGAATATCAAGCTTGAAACGTGATCTCTGGCAGCTTTTATCCCTGTTTTCTGCCACTATTAATAACTGGTACAATGAATTGCTACCAAAGCTAAGCCCTGATTGACCAACTATTACCTCGCCATTATTGTTGATGCTGAAAATACCACCACTGCTGTCTTCAATGATATTATATTCAAACCTATGTAGAAACAAGTTCATCTTGAATTAAATTTACAGGTGAACTACAAATGAAATGAAGGGATACTACAGGCTGATAGTGTTCAAATCATGGCTTCACTGAATCACACTAGCACAGCAATGCAGTGAGGCTTGTAAGTGCTCTTGGTATTGTAGTTAGGTTATATATCGCATGTATAAAACTCACTCAATTCCATTAGCTGCACTGTTGAGCTTGGTTGACACATCGTACACAGTTCCTGTCTCCCCTACAAATACAACAATCTCCTCCCTATCTGGTGTGAATAGGAGATCCCACACTACCACTGTAAACTGGTTGGTACCCTCATGACCCTGCACTCCAATGTATACCACCTGTGCAAAGTATAATAGCAATGTCAAATTCACTAATTATATGCACCAAAAAGTAGGTACAGGAGCTAGCTAGCAGTAGCTAATATGCATACCCTTGATCTAGTGTTATCCAGGGAAACAAGACAGGTGCGTGTAGTGATACCAAGAGTGTCATTAATAGTGGTGTTGCTAGTCAGAGGACCGGGATTCTTCTCTGTGGCTGAACAGTAGAGGAAACTGGTTCCTACATTATCATGTAGTTCAACCAGGACTGTGTTCGAGAATGAGTCACATTCAACCTGAAAGTAACGAGTTCCATCTTCTGGTATATCAGTGGTTGTATTGTCTCCTGGATCTACAATGGCTGGAGCTGTGGAAAACAACATTAATGAGTGTCCAAAATACAGCTATGTGGCACTCCGGAATCTTTAGGCTATTGGACTGCAATGAAGTCCAATTGAGTGTATATACATATGTTCTACATTCACACACATACAAGATACATGCATGTCCCAGTTAACTTACTGTCACAAGTTCGGATGCTGAGGAAGTCAACAAAGCCAGCTGCATCATTGTAACTGTTGAGCAGGAACACATGCTGGTTGTCTGGATCACTTGATATGAACTGTAGCTCAGCTACATCCGGACGAGCAATACCGATTGCATACACTTGAACTCCCAGACTCTTTATATATGGCACAGCATATGTTAATGGGTAGCGATTAGATTTCCCATCTGTTATAAGAATTGCTACTTTGGGTATCCCTTTTGATGCTGGTCGAGCTCCATGGTTGTTGGCTGGATTCAGAATCAAAGCTGTGGTGTTAAGACCTAAGGCTGTAGCTGTTGATCCACCTCTGTACTGTATATATCTTATCTTTCTGTTAAGTGATTGTGCAGATGTGTATTTATCAAGATCAAACTCTAAATGGGAGTATGCTGAGAAAGCGACAAAACCAACTCGCGTTGCATCTAGTGAGATGGAGAAGAACTGAATCACGTTCAAGATGAACTGGATGGCTAAGCCATGATTCCGATACCCAACACTCCCTGACTGATCCAATACAAACACCATGTCAACATTATTCTCACAATCTATACAGAAGAAAGAGGAAAATAACTTCTATCTTTAAACAGCATAACTGTCACGGCATAACTTTTCACTTACTGTCAGGGATAACACTGAGGCGGACATATTCAGCATCCTCATAAGTGACCCAATCAAATGCAGCCTGCACAGCTCTTGTCAGGAACCTAGATACCAGACTCTGATCATGAACTCTCACTCGAATTGTTCGTCCTGCATGTGATGAGAGAGCATTCAAAATGCAATACATGACTGCCTTGTCTTCAATAAGTAGAAATTGTTGCATACAACAAGGCCAAGAAATAAATGAACACAAATATTCAGCCCTGATCCATAGGAAGTCCACGATATTGCAGCAGAGGCAAGGACTACGTAGGATGAGGCACAGCCATTGAATGAAAGTTGACTGATTGATTTTGCATGCATAACTGTATTGTTGTTATACACATAATGATGTAAACAGGTTGTTTGTTATTTCCCATTGTCTAGTAATTAACAGTATCTATTTGAAAAAAACTGTGTGCACAACACCTTTTCAACTATCAATGCACTGTTGAATGTCTCCTAGCATACAGATGCCTTATGAATATTTCACCTTCATAGTGAAGAGATGCGAGATCCTGCACCTCGCTGTCGGGATACTGGGTCCAGGCTTTCAGAACTGTGAAGCCTGCAGTGTAAAGCTGCCTCAAGCGATTCAAACGCGAGTACATGCGAGAGGTCATCCAACGAGCGTCGACGTTATCGAACGTCATCGACGAGTTATCCAGGACAAGTTCGTTCCTAAAACGGACCGAATTGCGATCGATGTGATTAAAAATAGGTCTGCATACATCCATTTCTTCGCGATCCGGGTATCTGTCTCCCAGTCGAAATGTATCAGGTACCGGATGTCCTGAAAAATCGAAGTTTGAGTGCGTGTGCCTGTGCCTATGCCTAGCTGTTGCTGGCACCCATAGCAGAGCCAGCACAGTAACAATAAATACGACAGATCGGCTGTTCTTCACCATGATTTACTCCAAAGTTTTCGGCTGAAAATTCGCCTTTGCGTAGGCACTTATATAGTCCGCAGGGTTGGACTGCGCATGCGCATATTAGTCGGTCATTTCATTGGGCAGATTGGTTAGGGCTAAGGCTGACCAATCAGGAAAAAGGTTTGAAAAGCTACTCACGGGGAGGTGACTCAATTACGTATTCCAAACTCTCAGTTTAGATCAGGGAAAGACAGAGAATAAATGTACATTAAAAATCAGTTATGAACATGCCTGACGTCATTCTCTAGCGAGTACAGTCTTGCCTTCAGGGTTTGTAGATCTCCAACAAGCTTTTTAGAATTGAAAGCAGTTTTCTTGACCTGAGATAGAATCTGCATATCCTGTTCACCACTTAGTGAAAGGGTGAGTTTATACAATTGTTTTTCTACTTCTTTTAATCTCTGACGCAATAATCTGACATCATTCTTGTATCCTTCTATCTCCAGTCCTTTCCGTCTTTCCAATGCCTCGTATCTGGCATTCATGAGTTTGAGTCGTTTAGTGAGTTTATCAGTTCTCTGTTTAAACAACCCCTTTGCAGCCTCTGATTCATCCTTCATTCGAGCAAGTTCCTCCTCTGTACTAATACACTGTTCTCGGTAGTTATCTGCCAGCTGTTGAGTTTGCTCTAACTGTAGTTTTAACTCTTTGACTGAAGGGCCAGAGTTGGGCTGTCGGTATTGAGTCGATTGCTGACTGATACTCACCCCCAGTACAGGATCAACTCCTTCACTCACATCTATATCTTCTTTGACTTTGTCCAATCTCTGTAGGAGTTGATCTCGTTCTGCCATATGCTCCCTCTCCTTTGCTCGGGAAGTGTATTTCAGTTCGAGATAATCTTTTGTGCTCTCATAAAGGAGGTGCTGTGTCTTATGTAGCTGTTCATCAAGAGATTTAATTCTCTCTGTGTCTCTGTCCTGGAGAGCTTGATATTCTTCCATTCTTACCCTCCGATCTTCAAGCAATGCATCCACTTGTTCCTTGCAGAGACGTGTCTGTTCTTCCAACTGTGCTTTCAAACCTTCCACTGTGAGCAGTAGAGCTTCATGGTCTTCGTGTGTACACTCAACACCAGTTTTGTTGTTAGATCTCTGTGGTATTTTATGTCCACCTGGTCCTCGACCAGATTGTGATGGAGGATCAGTACTCTTCTTCTTGTGTTCTTGAACTACTACTCTAGTTGGATGATCCCGAAAGAAATATGTTGTCTCAGAATCCACAGGTTGCGAGAGGGAGAGGAGATGTTGAATACGTTTCCTGTCCTCCAACTCCTTGATTTTTAGACGATCGTTTTCAGCATAGAGACGGAGAACATGTTCACGCTCTTGAAACAAGAAGACTTGCATGTCACTTAGGGCCTTTTGAAGTTCAGCAATTTCCTCTTCCCGCTGTCTGATCTCCCATTCACTCTTGTGCACATGCTCATAAGTACACTTGTACTTTTCAAGTTTCTTCAATAACTTTTCGTACTCGCCGTCGTATTCAGAGATCTTCTGACGGTAATACTCCAACAACTCTCGTGAAGGTCTTAACTGACCTAACCTCTCGTTGAGCGTTGGTACACCGTCAAGAAAGGAGTCATCTTTGCTTGTACCAGAGACAGATTCAGTGCTGACATTTGACGCCATTTTCGAACATTTGAATGAGGCGCGCGCGCAGTGTAGTGTTCATTAATTAGAAATCCTTACCGGGGGCGGCAACGCCCCTTCTTTTGAAGCTCATAAAGAGCGGTAATCTTTGGCTGCCCCAGTCTCAGCCTCCACTCCTCTGTCACAATGAGCTACTACCACGGCCTGATCTCCAGTAAAAGAGCCAATGCCATACTCAACGAGCGAGGCAATGGGACGTTCCTTATCAGGGACAGTCAAAGCCAGCCCGGCTGTTTCGTCCTGTCGGCCAAGTGAGCGCAAGTTTCAACTTTCTTTCTAACCATCTTACACTTGAATACTGAGTATTGTAGGGCTAGTGTGGGTATATTTGCTTCATCTAGCACCTCAATACATGCTATTGAGTAAATCTTACCATGTCAATTACAATTACAAGATCAAAGTCATTTCTAATCAGTTCTCTCACTGCTGAACTCAATGCTCTTTTTAATGGCTCTTTTTAATGCTACAGTGTGAATAGTTATGATGTACATGTATGTTCCATTGCAGATCAGCTGGTAAAGTCTATCATGTGCTGATATTTCACAAAGGAGGCCAGTACTCCCTGGATATTGCTGGCAGAGAAGAAGGCACCCAGTCACTCTTTAATTCACTTGATGACCTGGTGGTATTCTGTATGAGCCATCAACTGAAGATGGAGGGAGATGAAGTAAGTTATTACTAGTCCTGCTGTTTCTCGGTAGTTCTTGCTGCTTGTATTCTCTCCTCATGAATGAAAAGAGAGAAAAGGCTTGTTTTAAGTTAGCTGCATATCTGCAGGTGACACTGAAGGAAGTGATCCACTGTGAAAGTGATGTGTCTACTAGTGACGACTTTCCAACCTCAGAGAGCAATGGTAAGGAATTGTTGTCACATGCGTAGATAGTTATAGAAGTTTCTCCCATCTACACACCCTACTAATGAGGGTGTAATGGAGTGTTGGGGTGTCATTACTCATCCTTTACACATGTGTATGTATTGGGTAATATGCACTCATTAGGTCATTTTCTCAATTGGTTGTAGAATGTCAGGAGTGGCTGGTAATTAGCATGCATGCTTACTGTGCCGTACTCCACTGTTCTGTGCAGGATCACAAGAGGTTGAGGACAGTGACCAACTCACTGATCTGTTTCATTCTCTGTTTGGGAGACAGTGCTCTGTAAGTGACTTTGGCACCTGTCATTTACTGTAATACAGTACCTGGTGAATAGCCCTCTGTCTGTCCAGTCACCTTAATAGTAGCTTCAAATGTGTGTGTGTGTGTGTGTGTGTGTGTGTGTGTGTGTGTGTGTGTGTGTGTGTGTGTGTGTACAGGTGGTGTCAGTGGGACACAGTCCCCTCAACTTTGCGGGACAGCCTCTCGACATGGGAGAGGAGCGCCTGGTCATTCTAGTCAGAGACAGACCACAGAAAACCTTTTTCATAAAGGTTGTTGACCCACAGGTAAACACAGCACTACATTGCAAGTGTACTGTTGCTAGTACACAGGTAGTCAGCAGACAATATATGTCGGTGGCACTTGGCATTAAACAATAGTAATTTGAAGGTTGCCATCTGAAAAAAGTCAGGTGTAACTAGTATATACTGATCTTACAGGCAGGGAGTACTGTTGCTAGTACACAGGTAGTCACAATATATGTTGGTGGCACTTGGCATTAAACAATAGTATTTTGGAGATTGCCATCTGAAAGGAGTCAGGTGTAACTAGGTTCCTCTTAGTTCTGATCTTACAGGCAGGGAGTATGAGAGGCTAGGGACAAACATAGTCTAGCCACTTATGAGAGAGTGTTGTGGGAACTAAAGGAACAAAAGGAACAAATTGTAGTGTGTGTGTGTGTGTGTGTGTGTGTGTGTGTGTGTGTGTGTGTGTGTGTGTGTGTGTGTGTGTGTGTGTGTGTGTGTGTGTGTGTGTGTGTGTGTGTGTGTGTGTGTGTGTGTGTGTGTGTGTGTGTGTGTGTGTGTGCCAATGTACTGTTTGTACATACATACATGTATAGGCAGACCTTCAATGTATTGTCTTACTAGGAGAGGAAGGTGATAGGAGAGAAGAGGGTTAATAAGAACTTCCAGTATGACTCACCTGGTGACCTGGTCATCACATACCTTTCTGAGGTAACTAAGGACTGTTTATACACACTAACAAGAGCCAAGCTCTATATATGCCTGTATGTACATGTAAACGATGTTAGTCCTGTTATGACCTGTAGTGTTGGTGACTTTGGCATGTTAATTTTAAACAGAACACAAACTAAACAGCTTCCTCCAGTTGACAGTAGTTCTATGTACACCTACAATGTTTATTATACAGAGTGTAGTATATACAGTGGAACCTCTCTAATCTGGACACCCTTGGGGCAGAAGAAAGTGTCCTGATTAGCGAGGTGTCCTGATTTCAGGGGTTGAATTGTACACAAACTTAGCATTAGGGATAACAAAAAGTGTCCTGTTTATCAAGGTGTCCTCATTTCAGTGTGTCCTGATTAGAGGGGTTCCACTGTATACAGGCACTAATGCTGGATGTTTTCACTTGTTCTCAGCACGGCATCACATGTGTTGGGTTCCGAGACAAGCAAGAGAAGGAGAAGTTTTGTCACCAGTTGGACCGTACCATCCGCTGGCTTGGGGAGAAGGCAGACAAACAGAAGGATAGGGTACTGGAGAAAGGAGAACACGAGAGAGGAAAAGTGGTACCTGATGGGGGAAAGTATGTGGCATCACCTCACAAGTAAGGAAGGAAGGAGGTTGTACAATGCGGAGTTTGAGTCTAATGTGCTTTGCATGTTGTACATGTATATACCCTTGCCTGTGTAGCCAAGTCATTGTCTGGGTTTGAACTCAATTCTTAGGATATTAACATCCATCCTACACTCCTCTGCCACAAGAGATCCAGTGGCTCAGTGGTAAGAGTGTCTGACTAGTAATCAGAAGGTCCTGGGTTCGAATCCCAACTGGATCCTGAGATTTTCAGGATCTTTAATAATGACTTGGCATTGATGTTGGTTGATAGTGTTTCCATCATTTAGTCCATTTGATAACTTTACATGTATATGTGACATCAAAGGGCGTACTTGTGTGCAATTTAATGAAGGATACTTACTAACTATCAATCGAAATTCCTATATACCATGTCAGGTTTGTGGGCCAAATCAAGGCTGAGGATTTTGATGTAAGTTTCATTACAAGGCCCAATGGTGTTGGCTATGTATACATAAATACTCTCTATGTAGGGGTGGTCCCAATATGCTAAATTGACTTAGAACTCCCGACTAGCATACTGTACACATTTACTCGTGTATTTATCAAATCACATGCTTCCCTCTTGTATGCACACAACAGATCAACAATCTCTCACCGGAGTGGCAGTACCTATTTGATATGGCAGGAGTGACTCGGACCATGATGGAAGACAGGACCACACTTCAGTTCATTCTCGATACTGTCCAGAGGATTGGAGGGGCACCCCACAATCTAGAACAAGTACAAGAAGATGCTCTAGATCTAGAAATTGCAGGTAAGGTACCGGACATGTAGGGGGGGGGGGGGGGGGGGGGGGGGGCTCTGGGGGCTGCAGCATATGGTTAAGCAACCAGCCCCCCCAATATTACACACGCAATTTCTGCCATGCAAATGTGAAAAAGACCACGCCCAGCGCTCTAATATCGTTGTTCTCTTACATGAAAGTCGAGAACAGATGTGATACAAGGTTTGTTTGTATAATAAAAAGAGAAGACTTCATTTCTTTGGAAAGATGTAACATTTATATTTTTGTTTATGTGGTCATTGTATTGCGCAATAGCTATAGCCCCCCCTCCAATATATAAAGCATTCCTATGCCTATACTGTAACAAACACACTACATGGAACTGCATTAAAAGTGGTTGTATGTGTAGTAGTTGGAAATTCCTAGGCTAATGGGCCTTATGTATTTACACTGTATGACAATACGGGACTCAAGGGGGCACTTTCTATGCATGTAGGTACATGTACATAATGGGACTTGTACATGTACAAATACTGTTAATTTCAGACTCTGGGAGTCACAGTAATAGTGTGAGTCGTGATGTGAGTGTGGGTGTGGGAGGAGGAGGAGGTGTAGAGATGAAAAAGGAGAGGATGAAGGTGCTGGCGGTGGATCATGCACTGCGTAGGGAGACATACAGAGCTAGCCAGCTGTCCCAGGAGCTGAAGAAAATGTCCATCAAGACAGAGAGCCCGTCACCCTTACTCTCACCTGGGTGTATCTACAAGGTGAGTGAGCATGTGCTCTGTACACACCAGTATCTTACCCTCCCTGAACTGATGCACATTTTACAGGTATATACATATACTTTACCTTTTCTATCCCTCCCTTCCTTTCTCCCTTTCTCCCTTCCTCCCTTCCTCCCTCCCTCCCTCCCCCTCTCCCTCTCTCCCTTCTTCCCTTCCTCCCTTCCTCCCTCCCTTCTTCCCTCCCTCCCTCCCCCTCTTCCTCCCTCCCTCCCTCCCCCTCTCCCTCTATCCCTTCCCTTCTCCCTCCCTCCTTCCCTCCCTCCCCAATCTCTTTAATTAGAGCCACTGTGAGAGTTTCAAGGATTACCTGATGGTACGGCACACTTTGGTGGCAATTGGACCAGAGAAAGGGTCATGTTACTGCCAGCACTGTGTGGCTGGCAAGCCTATTGTACAAGTTGCAGGCTCTCCACCTCAACAATACTCACTGCCACTTGGCTGGTGTCGCTTTATACACAGGTGAGACCCTCCTTACCACATGTGCAATTTAATTTATTTGGGAACACGACAAATAGAAAAGGGTTTGACATAGTAGGTTATGTGACCAAGGTCTCTGTGTATATAGCTTCCATTATCACAAACATCTATGCCGTTTATTATAAGAAGTATATGTGTACATGTCTCTCCAATGTATATGTGCAGGTCACAGAATCATGTGCTGGCACACCAGTTCCTATCGCGGTGGCATGTAGCCTACTGCTCAGTAGCCACAAGCAGAGTGGCTGGTGTGATGCGCACAGGACAGCTGCCTACTGCCCACTCCACTGGAGAGGTCACCCTCAGTCCTGACATACAGACTGCCTGCATCATTAGCCCCATCACACCAATGAGGTGGGTCTAGCTTCAGGAAGTGTATGTGTATGTACTGTCAGAACCCACATAAGGTACAGGTGATGAGTGTATTCTATCACACACACAGCTATGAGGATGACCTTAGTGGACAGCATTTCAAAGTCAGAACTGCATTTCAGGTATGCAATTTTGTGGCTGTTTCTTCATCGTGTGTGAGGTTCAAACACATGGTTGTGTGGGGAGAGTTTGTTAACCGAATATCTGACTGCTCCAGTTAAAAGGGCTGGATGCTCAAGGTGTCCTAGTTTTTGTAGTCTTTTCATGCCATGTGTACTCACAAGCATGACGTCTCAGATCAGTGTATGTTCTCTGCAGGTGTACGTTCAGCCAGGCACCTATTCAGTGGATACAGTGGCTGAAAAGAGCAACTCTCCCTCACAGTCACAGCTGGCCTGGACTGCACAGGAACGGACTTACATTGTACATGCACTGCTGGTTCAGATGATACCAGTCACTCCACAGATGTGACGTATACATACCAGACACAGAGACCATTTTACACCAATAGCATTATTTCCTTTTAGTTCTTTTTAAACCCCAATCTCTTTGTTATATCATCATTACAATGTGTAGAGGCAATGTTAACGTAACACACACACACAACAAATGAAGGAATTGGAATTGAATGAACAATCCTAGTGATTATATAAATGAAGTCCATGCAGTTTTATGCAGATGTAGTAGGTTCTTCTGTTGTTTCCCAGATCTTGTAGTCTTCTAAGAGAGGCAATAGCCGTGGTATGATGTCAGGTGATGGTTCACGGAGACCCAGCCCCAGTAGGAGGTGATGGTTTGATGGTAGCAGGTGACCTGCTATAGCACGGCCAAACGCATGGACCTCTGGCTATAGGTGTAGAGAAAATAGACGGATAATCTAGGTACAATAATCATGGTTAATTCAAACTTACTGTATCTATTCCCAGAAGTGTGCTGACAGAAAATGTGTGCTTTGACTTACCAGGCAATGCTTCCTGGTAAACATCCAACTAGAAATATGGCAATTCACACATGCACTGCTGACAATCTCAATGAAATGTTAGCACATAGCATTATAATCATGTCACAGAGTCTGACCAGCGTTCCCATTTTCTGTATCTCTGAGATGAAGAGAAACACTCGTCCACTGAACAAGGAACAGATCACATCCAATTGCCTGCCTTCAACCTCTATCTGTCCCTGTGTATACAGTAGAGTCTTAGATGTAAGAACACACTTGAGTAAAACAGCACCTGTTTAGTTCTGACTGGAGATGTCTTAGCCATTTTAGTGACCACGTGGGTGGGGCTAGTAAACTACACGCATGCGCATTTTTCGATAGACGTATTCCCGTTTCAACCTCCGTAAAACAAAGACAACATCACGTGTGCTGAAAGAAGGAAAGGGGCGAATTTTGAGGCGGATTCACAACCTTCTAACCATGAGTAAACTCTACGTGGGAAACGTACCTGAAGGGGCAAAGGAAAAGGATCTCAGAGAGTTGTTTGAGGCCTTTGGGGACGTGGAGGAAGTCGCCATGCTGAGGGGGTACGGCTTTGTGGTGAGTCGACCTCTGCTGTAAAGCTTTACAACTAGTAGCGGGGTTCTTTTAGAGTGAATAGATTGTGAACGTTTTCAACAATTAATGTTATCCGTTGTTCAGACCCCAGATACGCACTGTACTACCAATTCGTATACACCTATATATATGATGTCACACCTTTCTTTTTCAGCACTTTGTGAAGGCTGAGGATGCTAGTGCAGCCCTCAATGCTCTGGATGACTCCGAATTTTTGAATTCACACATCCAGGTCCAGGTATAGTTTGGTTTATTACTCGTCTTGTAGATATACACTGTCTTGTTTTTATCATCAATGTGTGTGCAGTTGTCGGACTGTAAGCACACATACGTACGTGTACATGCATCTGGAGCTTCGATGTACGATACATATGCGTTTTGTGTCTTGTTCACTTCCTTTCCAATTGTTGTACACCAGTTCGCTCGCACGAAAGGTCACGGATATGGACGAGGCAGTGGACCGCCACGACCACGATTCAGTGGAAGAGGGTTAGTCACTCGTCCTCAACATGCCCCTCCCACCCACCATATGACCACACCCACCAGCCACATCATCCCAGTTGTCACTCCAATTTTGTGATTGTCTGTGATTGCGTGGAGTTTGTCGTGTGTCACTGCTTCTTCGCCTGCCGCACTCACACCTCTATTGGATAAGTTGTCCACCTCGTTTATCCCTATTCGTTGTTACCCTCTCGACTGCGTGTCCGATTTAGTTCGTGCGTTTCACATGTTCGAAAGAAAAGAAAGCAGCGTCCCCTACTAATGTGTAAATGTAGTAGTGTTGAGTTAGTGTGACTTGGCCCTTAGAGACGTGTGTGTGTTCGTCTATGTGTCTTCAGTGACTTGTATCTATGTATCTCTACAGCATAGCTTTTACATTAGTTTTAGGTGTATTCTACTTGGTCATTTTTTACCCTCATCTTTCCTTACCCTCCTCTCCTTCCTCATCTAGATATGATCGTGATCAGAGGGGTTATCGTGATTCTTATCGCGATGGTGGCTACAGGGATAGTTACAGGGACAGCTATCGGGACCGGGATCGTGGGGACCGGCGTTACGGAAGTGGTTACGATGACACCAGGGCGAGGGACTACCGTGGAGGTGGACGATATGACGATTATTACGACCGTTATGACTATGACCGCTATCGCAGTGGAGGGTATGACCACTACGCTGACCACTACTACGATGACCGCTATCGTGATTATAGCAAGTATACGGACTACCGCGAAGGCTACAGGCGCAGCAGGAGCCCTGGAAATCGTGGAGACTACTACAGTTCAAAGGATAGGAGGTATATATGAGCAAAAGGTGTTCTAGTGTTCTGGTTTGATTACTCCTAAATCAATGTGTGGTTAACGTGTGTGGTTTATTTCTCTCTGTTCAGCTATTACGACCGAGACACGTATGCAAGAGACGACATGCGATCCCGTCGATGGTAATGGAGATTGTACAATAACACAAGTTGCGATGAACTCTAACTCTGCATGTGTAGATATCTCTCTCTCTCTCTGAAGTTATACAACTTTTGATGTTTTTTTTTGCTCTGATGCTCTGACTTTTTGTACATGTATATAACTGCGGTGGGGCAAATGTGGCATCATTCGTCCCCAATGAGTTCCATGTTTAAGTTCCACTTGAAAACTATTGCACAAAGATATGTACAGAAGATGTTTCTTGTGCATGTTCTGATCATGTGCTATCTGTTCTTATCGTCAGCTGACTGCTCGTGATAGCCTAGACTTCTGAAGTCTTCCTTGGTCATTAAATTCCTGCATAAATGTGGTACTTGGGCTATAGATGAAATGTAGGAGTATGCATATGGATACTCACCGATCCATCCTACACTGGAGATAGGCTTTAGACTCCTCCCTACACCGACTATTGTCATTATTGCATTGCTTCAGGCACGACAAGAACTTCACCATGTATTCCTTGCATTCTCCTGTGGATATGAACGCATAGCTGATGCCCATATACAAAAGAAGTGCTATTATATCCTGTAACATACCTTCGTGGTCCAAAGGAAAGCTGCCTTTGTCCGGAGGCTTAGGCTTTAGCGTTTTCTGAGTACCAATGGGCATTAGCACAAATTGCTGATTCAGCAAACATGTGAGCTCACGTGACCCACGTGGCGAGATGAGTTCGTACGCAGAGTTTCTTCGAGAGTCGTCTAGGCCTCTAGCGAGTGATGCTCAAGAGGAGACTGTATTTCCCGTCAGAGTACCGCATTCACGTCCACGAGGGACGTGGGGCCAATGGATGAAGGAGATCACCATTCCCCAGGACGCGTTGGATTCTCTTGTGAGACGCTACGACTCCAAGTCGTGGAGTGCTACAGGAGGGAGAAGTACTAACCTACCCAGCAATAGTAGTGCTCGAACAGCGCCCGCTGCCGGGGGCTGGCGGAGTAAACCCACTCTACAACCTGATCGGATGCAACAGGGCCGCGAAGTGTCAAAAGAGGGCGGGGCTATGCGCGGAGTAGGCAATGGAGCTAAAAGACCCAAGAGCAGTGGCCGTGCTCGAGCGCTCAGACTTCGCGCCGAGAGCTCGCTCGACTACCAAAGACCAGGAGTGGTAGGTCTACCCTCCTATGGTTCATTGCCATGCTGGAATTTTACCTGTACTCTGCTAGAGGGACAATTTAACGCATCAAAGCTCACATCTTTAATCGCATTTCAAACATCTTTGCTGTGGCTGGTGTCCTTGCACAGACCCCCACCTGCACAGCCGTTAGTGTTTCAGAGAGCAATTCAAACACTGGGCACTTATATTTCAGTGCTGCGTCATTACACCTCGTTCCTTATGCCAGGTGGGATCAGTTATGAGACACACAGAGCCAGGGTCAATAAACTCAAAAGGCAGACTAAACTGTTGTCAGCGTTTGTTTAACCTAGCACTGCTACTGTTTTGCAAAAAACTAACAGCCACTTCTGCACTGAATGTCACACTGTTATTTTTGCCTAGGAGCAAAGACATTAGGTGCTATGCAAACTAGTCCAGTGTTTGTAGACATGTCTCCTATCATACATTGTACACTTTAGTGGCATACCTGTTGGTAGAGCATAGTAATGCTGTGCCTGCATGGTGACCATTTGGTTTGTATAGGTAGTGGAGAGGGTGGGATACTGCCTATTTTCTCCAAGTTATTTAGCCCCTCTCTCTTCTTGCAGAATGGAAAGTGTCTAGTGAGTGGTGTAGCCATCCCCGACGCAGGGGGTAAACAACACTCCCAGACACTGAAATGCAGTACTTCTATGACTGCCACTGACGCAGACCGGTGAGCCCCCACAGCGTACAATCACACACACTATCAGGTGGACTATCACCTACATCATGTTTTCAATGCCTAGTACCACAGGAATCTTTGCAGGGAACTTTACGGGCATGTTCCCTATACATTACTATACAGTGGGTGTAACTGAAGGATGACATTGTATTGCTTTCACACCAGTTTTTAAACGTGAAGGGATTTTTAGAAACTTTGTAGAAACTCCATAGATGTTATCATCCCTGTATTGTCTAGATTGCCTGTTTGTGAAATATGCATGGTAATTTGTGGACTTAATGTGGCTGATAATTGTTGCGATGTGTACAATGCAGTGCTTCAGTGTGAAGTACATAGATTTAGACTTCCTTTGAATTCAAAGAACGTGTACTCAGTTATTGGGCTAGTTCTAAGTATGTAGATTCAGACATCTTTTGAATTCAAAAGGCGTGTACTCAGTGATCGGGCCAGTTCTAAGTACTCTAATGGAAATTCCTCATTAATCACGACACTCCTGGTTTGGGTGGCATTGGGTTGACATTTGAGATGGCTAAAGGTGTCCTGCTCAGTCCGATTTCAAGGAGTCTTTGCCGAAGGGTCCACTATCCCAGTCTCTATATGATACACTGGCGTAAGAAGCAGGGGGCTCGGGGGTCTTGGGGGACAGTAGCACCCCCATGTTTATGGAAAAGACCACACACCCAGTTATTTAATTTAATATTGTCTGAGTATGTACCAGTATTGACAGAGCATACAAATAACAAAAATGTCCTGGGAGAGCACCCCCCTAGCCCAAGTAAGTACATGTAGGTTGGGCCAAGGTCAGTCCCCCCCCCCCCCCTCTAAAAGCATCTTCTTACGCCCCTGTGGTAGAGCCAAGTTAGAGGCTTAGTGAGTGAACTGCTTGCATCATGACTTAATCATCCATGATATGCTTAGAGAGAAAGAAAGACAAGGCAACACAACACAACAGAAAGACAAAAGCAACACAACACAACTCGCCCAAGGCAGTTATTTTTCAAAGAAAAAACTGCCACGGGTGGGATTCAAACCCACGACCGTCCGCTTGCTAGGCGTTGCTCTTACCAACTGAGCTATCGAGGCATGTACATCACTATGGTGGATTCTAATTCAGTGGAGAGTGTACTAGTGCGTAGTCATCGGTGGTTTTCTAAGTGACTGCTTTCCTGTGCGTGCACTGTGGAAGGAAAGGATGCGGATATGGTATTGCAGAGTGGCTTATCATGTATTTATCAGTATCCTCTGGAGAGTGAGGTGATGGTTTAATATGGTCTCACTACCAACAATGAAACAAGTCCCATTCCATTTATCAGGTTGAGAGGTTGTTACTGTACCGGTGTGTCTGTCAACACTGCTAATGCATGTTTATGTGGTCAAACTGTGTATTAGGAAAATGCTTATCATTTCTCACAGGCCACCTGTCGGTGCATTACCTCATAGTGGAGCTCAGGTATATGTATACATGTACATAGAGGTACTGGTTGGTTTGTTGTTGACACAGAGAGGGTTATTTTTCTTTTCACCGTTGTTACAAAAACTCAAATTCCACTTGTTCGAAACTACCGTCATTGTGTGAGTGGAATTTACCC